>OX375865.1:21857306-22067545 GCA_947359475.1 Heligmosomoides polygyrus bakeri | reverse complement strand
AGTGGCGACTTGCATTTACGTCTATTTGAAGACGGAAACATATTTCAGGTTGAATGTTTTATTCATGACGTGAAGCAAGTCAGAAATTCAAATCAAAACAAAACAAAAAGTAAAAATAAAATCAAAAATCAACAAAACTTAATTAACATAATAAATAAAAAGTAAAGGCACTAGTTAAAAGTTCCGACTCCACCGACACGACTTCGGTCGAATAAAAAATTTTCGCTGAAACTTCGTCTAGGGGGGTTATTTGGGGTGCTGATCACGAATCTGACATCCGTTTTTAACGATTCGGTCGGATACCACCCATACCGTTGCTACAACCGTTCGGCCGAAGTCGTGTCGGTGGAGTCGGAACTTTTAACTAGTGCCTTTACTTTTTATTTATTATGTTTATTAAGTTTTGTTGATTTTTGATTTTATTTTTACTTTTTGTTTTGTTTTGATTTGAATTTCTGACTTGCTTCACGTCATGAATAAAACATTCAACCTGAAACACGTTTCCGTCTTCAAATAGACGTAAATGCAAGTCGCCACTAGCCGTTCGCTCAAAAATGTGCTAAAAATGAGATTATAGGTCCTCGTCGGAGAGAGATCACAAAATGCAAAAAACCCGCCAGCGGCGGGAACCGAACCAATGAACCCGATCCTTTGGAGCGAGCACTCTACCACTGCGCCACCGCTGCTGCTGGCCGCGCTGATAGCCAAACCGCTGATTCCCGCGCAATACTGCGCCCAATGCTGATTGAGCGCGCCTAACACATGGAAGGCATGGCGGCTTCCGCCGGCCATAACTCGCTTAGGAGATCCATTTAGCAAATTTGGTCTACATATCTGTGATCAGCGTCTCGAGCTCTTTCACGTGATATAGATCTCAATCCGAAGTTCCATGGGAAGCTGACGGCATTCCCTGGTTAGACCAAACAAGAACCACAAAACTTCTAGAGCAATTGCTGCAACGTTTTCCTTGCTTTAAAACAACATAACACATGCATACTCTCTCTTAAAACTCATTCAAGTAATGCTTTTTTCTTGAAGATATATCGCATTTACTTCAAAAATTGTTCCTTAAAAAGGTCGGACAAAAATTTAAGGACTAAAATTTATAATCCGTTCATGATACACATACTAAAAGGTGCAAAAACCTTCCAGCACACGATATACAACGTAGAAACAATATTGGCGCGGTGAAATAGATTTAGAATGTACAGCTTGTCAGCAGGAGAAAGTTGAAAGCATGGCGCACCCCTAGCCGAGTATGATTAGCTCCTGCCTTTGTCATTTTTATATTATGTTTAATTTACCTTGTATTTCAAGTCTTGTCATGCCTTGGGATTAGTTTATCATTGAAACTCGTAATAACTTGAAACAGTAGGTGATAATTGGCACCCGCGCTATGGTATGGGAATAGAATGCCCGGCGCATCCTCTTGTGGTCTATCGAAAATAAGCGCTCCCGGCGACCAAGGCTTGCAACGACTAGCGCTTCCAACTGCTCGTCGCAGTGACTAAAGTTTTAGCCGCAACATTGTGTTCTTCGCTGAGCAGCGACCTTCACTGAATGACTCATACGGTATCGCCGTTCACGCTTTTGTAACGTACGAATCCGCTCGCGAAAGGGCCTTTTCTTGCACGTAATTAGAACCAGCTTTAAATAGGATCGGACGGTGAGCACAAGGCTGCGACCTACCTCTGCGCACTCCAGCGAACTTACCCCTTACCTGGTTACTTATCCTTCAGCGTTTGTCGCAATCCGACCTTGGTCGCCTTCCCTACACTGTGATCGTCATTTATTTCTTTCAGTTGCGTAATGATGGCGGAGACAGGCTGCTCCAAAGCCGCTTTTTAACGTGTCCATACAGCGTTTCAGGTCTTCATCGACATCCCTACCATCTATAACGCATTTTCATCTACAGGGTGCGTAAAAAGTATTGACGCACCTACTTTTTGTTTCAGCTCCAGCTTTCTCTTTCTACCCCTCTAGGTTTTTGTGTGCTATTTTTGTTGTCTGTATTGTGCTCAAAAAACTCTCACGAAAAAACTGAAGAAACATGATCGTCATCGTTACGGTGGCCCTTTTTTGTCTGTTACCCAAAGAGCTTAATACTCCCTTAACAAGAGAATTAGGCACTGTTTGAAACGGTTGGTGAGGAAAGAGGTGAACAACCCAAACGTCAGCCACCGTTCTGTTATAACAGATGACGATTACAAGATGATCAAGTACGATAACGTTCAAATCCAAAATTATCAATCTCTGTCCGATAACGGCAAGCAGATAAGGCGCGCAGGTGTAGACAGCTTCCCAGACGAGCACAGCTTAAACATGAATCCGCTGGATTGCTCTTTTTAGGCGATTTTGGAGAATGAGGTCTGGGCTAGTTTCAGCAGAAGTGACCAGTCGCAGAAGGCTACCCTGTTAAAAGCACGGAACGAAATGCAAGCAAGTGCTTGCGGCGTGTGCCCATAAATTTTTCTGTCGTTTTCGCTCCTGTATTCTCAGTAAAGGAGCCAATGTCAATTACGAGTTATTCTATCGTGTTTGTAAGTCCATTTTCCATATTTCTCAAGTGAATATTTCCAAACTTACTGCGCCATACTATTTCCACAACCGTCATTGACTGCGTCAATACTTTTTACGCACCCTATATGGTCTGAATAGCTACTCTAATAGTTTTTCTGCGGAGCTTCCAAATTTTGCTTGTTTGTTTATGTATTTCATACACTCATGGGTGCGCCAAAATGGAAGGGCAGTCAACAAGTGATGGAGAAAAGTACCAGCAAAATGATGGCACAATCGCAAGCGTAAGAAAGAAAACGTAACGACCACGAATAAGGATTCAAATAGTTAGAAAAATAAAGGCATTAACGGAAAAGTAAAGTAGTAAATAAGGCTGCACCTGAAAAGCATCATGGAACTCGTAACTCGAGAGAGGTTTCACTTTTCACATCAATATTTTAACTACACTAGAAATATTACTCGTGCTGCCCTTTTTATTTATTTATTTATTTATTTTTTTACACGAGTACAAGTACAATCATGTGTAAACTGTATAAAAAATCACCCATATTATCTACGTGAAAAAGCAAATGATGGACAACGTCTAAGGCATCGGTAAGTTACGGCTTCAGATATGATTTCAGGAATTTTTTAAAAGCTTCATAATTCCCAGAAGATTATGTCTTCTCCGAAGCTTCTCATATGAAGGGAGGGTCCTATGCAAGAAAGAAAAGTCTTCGCTTGGCTTTTCCAGCATCATTCTTTATTTATTATAATACCACGAGTATTAGTATTATATGCTCTCAACGTCGCTAGGTCGGTGAGCTTTCTGCTGGTTTATCAATTTTGTGAAAAAGCCATAGGCCATTTCTCTTTCTTCTAAACTCAAGAGTGTCGAGCCCAAATTCACGATTCCTGATTTTAATTGACGGGATTTGGTCATATGCAAACCCTAAGCTACGTATCATAAGCTTTCTGGTAAAGCTATTCTGAACTCGTTCTATCATATCACTAGCCTTTTGTGTGTAAGGGTTAAAAACTGGCATACCATACTCCAGTATTATCCTCACAAAAACCCTATACGCATGGAGATGAATGTAACTGTCATTCTCTATCTTTTACATGACTTCTCTTCCACGTCTTAGAATTGCCATATCATATTAGTTTTATATAAGGTTGTCCGGAAAGTTCTCTGCGTTTTGAATTACTATTTTTCTTCGTCTATTATTAAGCTGCTTTCTGTAAAGAATGTTTCACTCTATCTGACTAAATAATTTATGTCTCAGCGTTGCTCTATATTTCCGTTCTTGAAGGTCAATTGAAGTATGTCGAGGGAGCAATTCCGAACGATATTTTGTTTTGGCTTCAAATTGGGACAATCCGCAGCGGAGACAGTTCGACAAATCAACCAAGTGTGGTGGCTTCATAGTGTTGGAGAAAACACTATGCGCCAGTGGTTCAGTAAAGTTCGAAACGGATATTTCAGCCTCGAAGATGACCCCAGTAGCCGTCGACCTAGAGCAGTCCTCGACGACGCGTCGAAGGAATTGGTGGAAGCTGAACCATCTCGAACAGTTCGCGAGATCGCGGAAGAGCAAGACGTCAGTGAAACTGCTGTTGCGAATGCTTTGAAACACCTTGGGAGGGTGAAAAAACCCGAAAAGAGTGTGCCCCACTAGTTGAGTGAGCGGCAAAAATTGTTGCGTTTCGAGATTTGTTCTTCTCTACTTTTACGCAACAAACCTGACCCGTTTTTGGACCGATTAATCAATTGTGATGAAAAGCGGATTCTGCATGATAACAGGAAACGTTCCGGACAGTGGTTGGATGTCGACGAGCCTCCTAGGCATTTTCTAATGGTGAACCTCTACCAAAAAAGGGTTGTGGTCACTGTGTGGTGGTCGGCGGCTGGTGTGAGCCACTAGAACTTTTTGCCTCCAGACCATGCGGTCACAGCAGATCTAGGTCATAAGGTGGTGTGTATAGCGCACCCGGAGAAAGCGCCGGCTGTGGTCTGCACCCCGAATTTCTTTATTCCTTTTTCACACCCTGACCAGTCCAGCCCCTTCCCTCCCCCGGGCTCGTATCGTACCGGTCTGGAAAGGATAATACACTGACTTGCAAGTCGTTCGGTCACCGCAAACCATTTTATAGGCATTCAAATCCTCCACGACATTTCGTAGATGTACATATTATAGAATATGTAAGTGGCTCTCTCAAAAAGAGATGGATTGAGACCGCCCCTCTTCAAACTTATGTCATCTAGTAAACATTAGAAAGAACGAGAACATTTCTCGGGCACAAGAATACAAAGGTCGAAGCATTTCTTACGAAATAGGAACCCACTGTTTGTTGGTAGCCATCCAGCGGTCAACTGCGTCATGGTCTTCCTTCCGGGCTATGGTGTAAAGCGATACTTACAACGTGGCGAGGCTTTGCAACGCTCATTTCCGCTGCCAGTTTTTATGGAGCGCCAAGTTCTAGCCTTTCCATAAAGCCTGGTGTCTACTCAGCACTTTCATGAAATAACGTTTGGCTGTTGATAAATCTCACCGATTCCCATGTCTAAAAGACAAACAGACTTGGAGTTCATGGGTATGCAAGCGAAGTTGTCGAGAAAATTTTTGGACGACGACCCCATGGGTAAAACGGATTGTAGGTGGCCAGTTAGATAAACGACCCTCTTAAAATTAAAGGACGAAACGATAAAAGACGGCATTCATCAACCCTTTTTGGGATGCGCTGAGTGTTGTACTTCTGCAGGGTGTCACGGATGTGATTTGGCTGCGTGTTTGGCCAACACAATGGCTTGCGGTGGTCAGCGATTGACAAATTATAGTTTATCCTCCATATAGTGTGGTACCCATTATTCATCACGGAGGGACGGAAGACTTGGTTGGACTAAGCGGGGACTTCGAACCAGGAACGTTAAATGAGGTGCACGCAACAGCTGGCACCTCCTACGACTGCGCTACCTCGCATTTTCACTTTTAAATTATGTCGAACCAAAAAGAGGGAAATCAACCAGCCTCCGGAGAGATCTAGTCTCCCATATCTCTGTTAAGCAGACGACGTCGAGCCCAATCATCTGACTTTTGGTTCCTCTTCCATGTGCTCAACGAAGTAAACATAACAAACAGCTTGATACTGAAAGTGGGCGGAAGGAAACGGCCGGCTTGGGGAGTTAGCGAAAGCGACGGCGAAGCAGCGGGCAAGCCCAGCAACATCCGTTTTGCGCCGATCATTCCGACTTCACTGTCCTTCATGCTTTACCTTCAGCCGTAGAACGTTAGAATATCCAAATGAAGCAATATGTTTCTGAGTTCTGAATAAGTGTTTCTGAATAATCTGCAAAGACATTTCTCCCATGCCCCTGCAGTTCATGGTGGCTCGTGAATTTGTTGGTGTTGGTTCTTTTAGTTAAGCATTGTTATTTGATCGTTACTATGTCTGCCTTCGTATGTTTGTTTTCTTTGGCGCACCTTACGTGCAGCAATAAATAAATAAAAAATAAATATGCTCTAATAAAAAATCCCGAAAAAAAACGAAGGGTCATACTATTCCTAGATAGGATAAAGTGCTGTGAAATTACTCAAAGTGAATTCATAGCCTTTATAGGCGCCTGGAGCGCAGTCGTAGGAGGTGCCAGTTGTCAGCCCGATACCATATTCTTGGCTGGGCTATCCCGCCTTGGCCATCCGAGCCTTCTTTCCCTCCAGGGTCGATGAATTGGTATCAGACTTGTCTTGGGAGAATAAAACACTGACTTGTTCATTGGCCAGCCATTGCATGTTATTGTAGGCCAAATACGCACTCAAATCCCCCCCCCCCCCAGCACATCCCGTAGAGATAGAACACGTAAAAATTCTGTGCAAACTGAGTTTTTGCTATGAGTAAAAATCGTCACAATCTGGTCAAATACACCGCGGTGTTTGTTCTTTTTTTCCTTATATATTTGTCTTCCTACGTTTAAAACGAAATTTAGTTTATTGTTTTGTTCTTAAAAATTAAAATTCTTACAAATTTTCACACAGCGGGTCTTCCTGCTGGACAGACGAGTTGAAAAAAGGGATTGAGTAACGCTGCCTTTTGCCCTTTTTATTCTTAATTCTACAAAATTTATAAACGCCAAGGACAATTGATGGAGACCAAGGTTTCCGTCAGTCAATCTCTTCGGCAGAGTGCGCCACGCATTCCACTTCTATAAGATATCGTGGAGACAATCTGAATAAATATTTGTTTTGCCTATACAATAACTTACGAACGAAAAATCAGTGATTTATCCTTCTCAGTCAAATATATGTAGTATCAATCCAACGACCCCGTAAGGGTGGTAGTTTTGGTTACCTTCGAACGAAGAACCTTCATTCGGAGTGGAGACGACAACTGGCACCCCGTCCAATTAAGCTTCACGCAACCAAGGAACGAAACGGAACCTTAATGGAAGAAACTACACAAGGTTGTAATGGATATTATGCTTTGGAGTCCAGTCTGAAGGATTTGTCAGCCTATACCTTTTCCTTTCGGCTTTCGTCACGACCCTGAACCGCCATTTATCTAATTCAAGGCAATGTACCCAAAATGGAAGGTTCTATTCTCGTTTTTAAAATAGGGCAATGAAGCGTTACTAACTAATTTTGGATAAGCTTGATGGCTACTTTAAGGATGAGGATTGGAGCTGAAAGTGGGCGAAAATCAATCCCTGTTTGGGATGCACAACATATTCCAGTTCTACGGAGTATTGTGAAGGCAATTCGTTTGCGTACTTGTTCTATATAATGACTTGTATTATCCGGCGGATTGACAAGTAAGACTAGTTTGCAGACGTTTGGGATTTGTTGTTGAAATTTCAAACATAACACATTTCATGTCATTTCATTCCATTTAAGATTGCGTTTGTCTTGATATTTTGTATTTATTTGATATACTTGATAATAAAACTGCTAAATAAAAAATATAATAAAGTATACGTTAGGATAAAGGATAAAGGACGGCGTTACTCAATCCCTTTTGGGATGCGCCAGCGCATTCTACTTCTACGGGATGTCGTGGAGGAGACATGAATGCGTATTTGGCCTTACAATGACTTACGGTGGCCAGCCGATGAACAAGTCAACAAGCAGTCAACGGCCAACAAACAACAGTTATCCTTCCCAGAGAAGTCTGTTACCAATTCACCGACCCCGGAGGGATGGAAGGCTTGGTTGGCTTGGGCGGGAAATCCGAACCAGGAACCTGGTATCGGGTGCACGCGACAGTCGGCGCATCCTCCGACTGCGCTACACGCGCCCAAGTGAACGTTAAAATGAGCTAATGTCAACAAAATTATAGGTTCGTTTCGCCACCTTCCTTCAGGCAAACCACAACGTTGTAAAATCTCTCAGGCCCAATGAGGGGCGAGATGTTATAACATTTAAGGATTTCAAGAATGTTGTTGTTGCCTATGAGAGTAGAAATGAGTTGATTAGTGTTTATTTATTTGATATACTGATAAGAAATCAGAAGTCTATAGTTTAAATGCAATCAGTGCAGAATTGAAGGAGGAATTCTTGGAATTAGACGGCCGGAAGGAAAGTGATCGCTCCAGCTAGAGTCACCAGCGAACGCGAACTCCTTTCATACCCCTTCTATCCATTGCCATCGCTTTCTTTGAATTGTACCATTTTGGAAACCAGGCATGTGTAGCGCGTCACCCTTCAAAGCAAACTGGAGTGATAATTTGAGAGTTTCAAAATATGAGTGGGCGGTTTCCAACTTGTCCAAAACGGATAGCTCACAGACCTTCATTTTAACGATCCGATTTGTGTGCTATTTTGAAGCTGGACGTCGATGTTGGCAGCGTTTCCGGCAGAACCTCTTCTTCAGGTCTAGATCCCAGTCTGCGGTCGGCTTCAGGTCTAAATCTAATGTCGCAATGAATGGTAAACAGCGGCGGGACCAAGATCCTTCTTGATGCTGGACGAGCAAGAATGGATTGGAAGGGGAGCTCGGACCCTTTTATGCGGTCTTGTCGTGGTTGCTTATTTATACGTCACGATAGCCCTCAGCGGGCATGTCGCTAGCCCCTGCAGAGTTCCAGACTCATTACATGCCTCGTTTCCTCTCTATTGTTACCCGACGGTTTTCGATGTTTCATTTCTAGCGCCTTTCTAATCCTCTGCTTCACTGGATCTACCAGCTTTTTTGTGGAGGATGGATATCCGAAGTTGCAGCGGTGGGTCACGCTCGCGTATATTTCAGGGTGCGTGTTTGGAAATTTAGAGTTGCTTTAAGGGATGTTTTCCTCCATTTTTATTGTTGAGAATGGCCTCACTATTGTGTATGTCTATTTATACACACTTGTATATACAATTTTTATGCCAAATTGTGCAAAAAATCAAATCAGATCAACAAAATCAAAATGGATAATCTTCAAAGCAAGCTTTACACATTTAAGACCAAACCGAACATCTGTTACATAACAAAGCGTCTTCCAGTTTACACAACTTCAACACAGCTAGAATAAATGTTTGTTTAAGGACAATTTCATTTCTTTGAAATTTTTCGACTCGTATGCCCAGCGAGAGGATACGCTGTTTGAAAATTTATAAGAATTTTATTTTTTAAGGGCAAAACAATAAATTAAATTTTCCTTCAAAGCGTAGGAAGACAGCAGTCATATATAAAGAAAAAAGAAAGAACACTGCGATGTTCATATTTAACTAGATATTCGCGATTATTATTCGATTCATTTCAAAAATTCTGGTTGCGTATAGCAACACAGATGTATGTACACCGTAGGTGTTTTAAGTATGCAACATTTAGACTATCAATCAAATAAAAAATAGCTACGACCTAGTCGAGTACATGGGGCGATCTCTTAATCTATTATATTCAGTGATTGCTGCCATGAAACTGAAACTAAATTTAATTCAATACTTTTCCTTGAAGTTTACACTTTTTATAAAATCCAAAAACAGCGTGTTCATTTATAGAGCGAGTCAATTAAAATTTTCAACAATTAATACTAAATTTTCTTCAAACAGAAAAATATTTTGTCCTTCTTTTAAAATCTCTAGTGTAATCCTCTAGACCCTCCACTGATTTGAAAGAGTCTGATACCACCGGAGACCCAGGAGAGATGAAGGGCTTTGTTGGCCTGGCGGAGTCCTCGAACCATGCTGATTCGGGGTGCATACGAGAGCCGGCGCCTCCTCCGGCTGGGCTGCACGCAACCATAAGTTAGACTTCAAATCGCATCCACGATTTCCCGACATCGTGGAGTAGAACGCGTTGGTGGCCTACCCCAGTTCTTCACGAACGGATTGATTAACGCCGAATTTTATCCTTCATCTTTTTTCCGCTTGGAAATAAGTTGTGAAGTGCTCTTCAAAAAAAGTCCACATGATTTCTCTTAAATACTTAAATAAAAAATATTTCCGCTGTCCACTATCCGTTTTAAGAAAGATGTCCAGTTTAAACTGAAGATGGCAGATTTGTTAGTGGGTTTAAAGTCTAAAGTATCAGTCTCTTGGAAAACATAATTCTCCCGTTGTTCTGTTTGGTATGTAGCTGGAGCCGAAAACACACATTCGATAGCAGGCGCCGATGATGGGACGAGAGAGCACGCATTCTTTTTGTGGCGGATAGCTAATCAGCTACGACAGAATGCGCCTGACTCGCAAACAGTATAGCACGCGACGATGTTGTGCTTAACTGAAACCTGAAAACAAATATGCGAAAATGTGATAAGGAATATTCCTGCTCCTTCAACAGAAAGATTTGTCATTGGTATTGACGGCATTTTGATAACCTGTGAAAAATAGGCGGATCGTTTTTATGTCTCTTATGGAAGACCTTCTAATCATAAGTTTTTTTACACAACGTTGAAAGTGACATTTTTTTTGCATAACATTGACAGTCAGCGCTGCATACAGAGGCTTGAAGGAAGAAATGCTACACTAGAAAGGTGTGGTGACGTTTAAATGACTATGGCTACACACAGCGCGATTCCATCAGCGGGTGATCGTAATAAAATATTCAAGCTGGAATCGCTTGCTCTTCGAGGGAAGCGAAACGATTTATTTACGATTTTCAAGACGATGAGTGGAAGAGTTGCGCTCTCGGTCACTGAGCTCTACACCGTTCTTCATTCTGTCTTAAATGGTCGCACAGCTAAAATTCATTATCCGATGGTAAAAAATCGTGTTCATGCGTCATTTTTTACTAAGAGGGCCGATTCTGAATTCTGATGTTTTCCAGGAAGCATGCTTTGCCATCATCGTTATGCCAATGTAAAAAGCTCGTTCATCTCAAGACTCGATAATTTGCCGTTTCTTCTATTTTTGTGTTTATTGTCACTGTGTTTTTTTCGGTAATTGTGGTTCTTTTGTCATGTGCTGTCATGTACATATAAATAAATAACATTTATTTATCTCGTTTTGCTCTTTCATTTTTTGCTGGGTAACCGTAACTATTTGGAAAAGTGTGGGCCTGTCGAAAGCATACGCACGTCTCAAAAAAGCGAGCCATTCTTCCTTAAAGGTTCGGAAAATTTTGTGCTGGATTTGTTTAAAAAATGCTTGAGTTCCGTCTTTTTAATAAAATTTTAATTTCCAAATCATTGCATAAGTTTAAGAAACAATCAAATTGCCTCCACGATATCTCGATGAAGCATAGCCCTTCTTGGAAGGATTCGTCAAACTCGTCTACGCGCTTTCCTTATACTTTTTTCGTTGCAGGATAATCATAAAAATATTAAAATATCATTTAAATGATAAATATTCAATAAACAATGAAATAGTAAACATTACCCTTCAATGTTTCGCTATTGGCCACATTGCATTCCGCTCGACATCGTATCGCTCTAGAATCCCTTGATTACGCTTGCGACCAGACTTAAAAAAGCGGAAGAAGTTTGATGTAGTCGAGTCTCCTTCCCGTCGATCGTAATGCTACGGCCTGGAATTTCTTTCCTCGAGCTCTCTCGCAAGAAAACGCTAGCACTTGGGAGAGTTTAATGTTGTTCGGGAAGTAGAGCGGGATCTTGATGACAGGTTCACATGCTCTTCATGCATTCCCACCTGTTGTGCCTCGCTGGAAATGAATAGACTCGCAGAAAATCCAGCAAAGCAGCACTACACAGAGTGCTTAAAAGTACGAAAGTGGTTAAAAGTAAAATTGGCAACAGCACATCCAGTCTCCGAACGACTAATAAGCTTAAAACTTCAGTGTCCTTATGTCATCTATTTAGATATTTATTGATCTTTTGAGACCTGTGATTCAGAATAATCTTAGAATTACAACACTATAGTATCAGACGATAAGTAAATGTAGAACTAAAAGTGTAAAATAAAACGATAAAGGTCAGCTTTACTCCTTTCCGTGATCCGCCACGCACTCCACCTGTACTGGATACCATAGAGGCATTTTGAATGCGTGTTTGGCCTATACTACGACCTGCGGTGAAAATCGATCGAACAGTCAGTGCTATATCCTCTCCAAACAAGTCTTTTACCGATTCATCGACTCCGAAGGGGAAAAATGTTTGGCTGACTTGGGTGGGACCCTAACTATGAAACTCGATTCGGGGTATACGGTGTTGTGCGAGCACTGGCTACCACCCAACTGTCGTCCGTTAATCATCGAGTTGCTCGAGCACGCACCATAGTGTCTCCATTCGTCCCTGTCGCGTGCCAGAGTGCTCCAATGGATCCTCCTCGCTCGAGGGACCCGAAGGGCGCCGTATCGTTAGCTCAGGGCTTTCACGAAGAAGTCCGACCAACGCGTTGACGGGCGTCCTGGTGTTCTCTTGACATCCCGCGGAATCTAGTCGGTGACTGCTCTTGTTCAGCGGGGGTCTGTGAAGCGCATTATGTGGCCGGCACACCAAATCTTCGACGACTTGGCCTATGCAACAGATTTCAACGGCCCCAATGTCTCCCAACGGCGCAAGATCGACTAAGCCTACATCTATGTAGGTCTCGTCACTGGCTTTGAAAATAACGATATACATTCGTAAGTTCAACTTCACCCTATGATATTCGGTTCACCTGTAAATCCACAATTGTTTACAAAATGCTGCAAACTATGTGAATCCCTTAAAGGCACTTGGAAAAGTGAAGGACACCTACACGCTACAGTGTTACCTATTTTTGTAGTTATTCGAATGGGATTTTAGGAACCGCAACCTTTCTGAATTTCTCACAACTTTGGTACAATGGGTTCAGTCCGAAATGTTAACGTCTTGATTCAGCTATTTCTCCTAGAAAGCCTAAGCCAAATGCGAACCCTCCATTCCAAAGTGTCATTTCACAGTGTCCTAAAGTCAGACCTGAAACAATCCGTCTGAATGACTACATCTGGCAACATAGAACTGCTCAGTCTATCCATGGACGCGATGGTGACTGCATAGCCTGTGGCGTGATATACTTAACCTCAGCTGAGGTTTGTGGAACGGAGTACATAGGATGAACTGAGCGATCTCTCTTCTTAACAGTTAGAGAACGCCGCGATGAAGCAGTGAGGAGCTCAGACATTGCTACCCCGCGCGGGGCCCAGAGAGTAGAGGTTCATAGTGACGAGGAGTTTGAAGTCTCCTTCAAACTGTTTGGTCCATGAACCTTACCTAAGACTTCTGCTTGCAAAATGCTAGAAGCTTCTTGAACCACTACGAGAAATACGGAATTCAACAGAAAGGAAGAATGTGTTGCCATCGCCAATGATGCGCTCACCACCTTCCATGACGTCTGTAGACTTTGACCACAGCGTCTTCACGTCATGAAGGCTCACCTCCGACCATCGGACTACCCATTCCACGAGCAAAGAGGAGGTGGGCTACCACTAACTCGCTCCTTTACCATCAGGTGCTCATCGCTTATGTCTCCGTCGATCGTAGCATATCATAATTTGTTATTAGTTTGCTGCTCTATTTTTCTTATTCCAATGCTATTGGCTGTTCACAACTTGAGCAGCGAGGAGTAAACCTGGAATCTTTTATCTTTATTTGCATATTTGTGTTGTTTTCATGCAGAAAATATTCATTTATGTATTTGCTTGCACTGGAGGGTGCCCTGCAACGCCAACGAAATCGTCCAGCAAATAAAATGACCCGTAAAAGCAAGAGCAGAATGAACGTTCAGTTACATCAAAATTGGAAACCTTTCTACTTCAGTAATTACCATCTGGCTACACTGGTTTTAGCAACGCCCGTAGCAATGTACCTATACTAAGCAGGGAAAGGTCTAGGTGTATATCTGAGCGGGATAAATGGATAGTACTGCGAGAATCTCCACCCTTCATATACTAAAATGCACTTTCTTTCTTGTTGCTGCTTTGATTGCAGCCAAAGCCAAGACGGTAATCCTTTATTCGGATGCGGCCACTCAGTACCAAGTGTAGTGGAACCGTAGACGCCGGAAATGATCACCTAATGAGATGGAAAGGACCTGATGGCAGGCCACCTCCTCGCGCAACGTGCAGTGGGTAGTCTGGTAGACCGGCGAGAGGGCCTCCTGACTTGAAGACGTTGCGATCAAAGTCAAGGAAGGCTGAGAGCTCATTAGTGATGGCAAGGCACTCATCCTTTCGATTCAGTTTTGGACTTTTCGCAGTAATCCAAAAGGCGTCTAACGTCTTGCCTGCTGAAGTCTTGGGTTCTCGTGCCAGTATCTTTATCGAAACCGTAAACTCTTCTCCGGAATGACCCTCCATCCTGTGAGCACCAAGTGGGGTCGCCATATCTGACCTCCTCAGTCCATCTAGATGTTCCTTAGCTCTCAGACACAGGGGTCGCCCAGTTTCCCCTATGCACTCTGCTCCGCAGACCTCACATGCGACGAGGTAGATTATGCAGGAGGTCATGCAGTCTCCTTCTCGCCCAGATCGACAAACTGAACAGTTTGGCGTATTGCATAGGCGGTCGTATTGGTGATTGCGCATCAGCTGTTGTTTCAAGTTAGGTGGTGGAATTTCCACCACTCTAACCAGACGGTTCAGGCCATACCTACGTAAGCCTGTTCGCACCGCTGTGCTCAAAGCATCCGAGGTGTAGGGAAGGCAGAACGGAATTTTATCGTCGTCTTGTGCATCAGCCACGAACTGCCTCCCAGTAGAAGGGCCGTTTTTAGGTCCTAAAGGGTATCCGTTAGAACGAGCAATCTGACGGGCTAAATCCAACGAGTCAGATTTGTTCTGAGTGGTGGAAGAAACCATCCTTGCAGTCCTAAACATGTTCCCGGTGACAGCCAGCTTTGTTTTGATGGGATGAGCCGACTGATAGTTAACTAGAACATTCTTACTGCTAGGTTTGCGGTACCACCTAGTTTCGTAAAAAATTCTTTTAAGGTGGACCTGTACGTTGAGAAATGGTAACCAAGCTTCCACTGGCTTCTCCCTATTAAATCGTATGTTGGCCGCTTGTCCATTCAGCAGTTCGAAGCAGGTGCCCATTTCTTGCTGAGTGGAACACACGATGAAACAATCATCAATGTAGCGGCAGTAAAGCACAGGTCGGCGATCCAGCAGTGGCTTTTCAACTTTTGATATAAAGGCTATGGCCAAAGTTGGTGCAAGCCGCTGACCCATTGCTAAGCCTCGAACCTGCTTATAGTATTGCCCCGCCCACCTGAAAACCGTACATGAAAGGCACTCCTTGACTAGGGTCACAACTTGGGAGACTGTGAAACCGTGCATGTTTATCGTAGAATGGTAATCATTGAGGAGTTCCAGCATGACCTGCAATGCGCTGTCATTCGACACGTTTGTGTATAAGGACGTCGAATGATTCCTTCAAAGTTGGTGTCCCCTAGTTTGTCAAGGAACATGTGTGGATTCATGAGGTGAGCGGGGTTTTATTGAAGCAGTTGCACCAAAATGAGGTTTAGCAGCCATGATATTCTATCCGTAGGTGCTCCAAAGCTGCTTATTATGGGTCGGACCTTGAAACCCGCAGCGGTGCATGACAGCAGCATCAGCTTGAAGATTGTGCGTTTTAATCAAAACGTAGAGGACCGGACAGAGAGGGAGATCACTTTTGAGCCGCGTAATAACCGATTTTGGGAACCGTGCCGAACGCGCAACGTTGACCCAAACTCGGTTTCGAGGCGATACTGCTTTCTAAACTCTTCTTGGAAAGAAACACAATATTCTATTCTATTCTAATTACAGAAACACAATACAAGAAGGCTTAAAAAACAGCGAAGGGAAGGGTACCGAGAGTAGCCTATGCCCAGTGGATGGACTTGATCTGCTCTTTGCAATTCCAGTTTTGCCTGGAACCTCGACTGGGCAGAGCCTACCCTCGGTACCCTTCCCTTCGCTGTTTTTAAGCCTCAGCCCTTTGAGCCGAATCCTTCTGTGGATGTAAGGTTTCGCCTCTTCACGGCAGCGCTGTATACACTCTTAGGTCGTAACAACAGATATCGTTCATGTTGCAACTTAAGTCCAGCGCAAAAGCGAGGTTTGAAAGAGATCCGCGATCTCTCGACGAACGGCAACATCAGAATCTCTGTCTGCGATAAAGGTGGGGAAATTGTGGTGTTACCCAGGAAACTCGATACCTCTGTAACGCGATTACACCTCCAAGATCCTTCGCTATATTGTGTTTCTTCTCAAGAAGAGTTTAGAAAGCAGTATCGCCTCTAAACCGAGTTTGGGCCAACGTTGCGCGTTCGGCACGGTTCCGTGCTGCAAGGAAAAGAAAACTGATTGAAACCGCCATTAAGGCACTGTTGTACTGTCACGACACAGCGGTCGAGGAGTGGTCGAAATTTCTTTCTCAAACCACACCTAGGGGGTTATTTGGGGTGCTGATCACGAATCACAAATGCGTTTTTAAAATTTCGGGAGATTACGGTAGGCTACGGTAGGATACTGCACGGTACGATACTGCTCTCCACTTTCGAGTGCCCGTAGCTCTTTTGGCTCAATGACTCAGCAAAAACAAAACATGTTTCCCTACTATTTGAAGGGCGGAGATTCTCGCAGTACTAGCCATTTCCTCCGTTTAGGAAAACGCCCATACGCCTAAGACCCTACCCTGGTAAGTAATGTATGGAAGGTTGGAAGTCGAAAAAGAAGATACTCATGAGATATGCAAAAGCTATCTTAAACCTATGTAAGGCCAAGTATAGCCCATAAAAGCTCGAAGAATATAAACAACAATACCGCATAAGTAATTGGACTAAGCAATGTATTGCTGCAAGTTCGGCTTGACTAATTCGTTCCTTATGAACGCTGTATTGAAAGGAAGCGTAATGCGGCTATGGCGCCCCTCGGTATGAATCGAATTAAAATTGGACACATAGGTGCTTCTTTCTGTCCATGTTGCTCAGAAGTGGTCTCTTTACTCATTCGGAAACACGCCATAGCTTTTGTGATTGCGAAATTAACCTCTGCACCTTCATTAACACAATCAAATTATTTTCTCAAATCATTATTCGATTATTTTGACATACTACTGTTGTTTTCATTTTATATTTGGTTTGTTGGTTTGGGCTTGTGAATGGCTGCAAAACACAGAACATTAAGAAATGGCAGTGTATAATGATACTATAGTGGATTATCTTTGGATTACCGCGTGAGTTGACTAAAATTGTGCTATATTTGCTCTTTGCTTATTGTTCTATGAGCACAAGTACAATGATAAATAAATAAATAAATAAATAAATAAGTAAATAATGGTTTAACTTTTTGTGTGACTGATTTTATCACTATTTGCTTGGGAATAGCTACTGTATATTGATTCATTTACTCCACACACTCGTGAAAGAGTGCACTCAGATGGCCAGCACAGCCACTAGCAAGCAGGGAAAGAGTATACGGTCCCCTTCAAGCACATTGAACCATTAGATCTTGGAGTTTTTCAAAATGATTAGCCACCGTACTGAAAGTGGTCCAATCCTAGCAATATCCGCACCAGTCGGCCATGGTGCAGTTTGTGGAGTAGAACTTGTTGGAGCTTCGGAACACGTGTATGCCAACCTCCCACGTGGAACGGGCAAGATGGATGGCGGGAAAGGTGCATGCTTGCAAATATCTTGAAACCTTAACTGACAAAATAGGAAAGGCGTCCGCTGCTAGTGCTTGGAAGGAATCATGAAGTGGTGAACTATTGAATAAAAGACGAGCAAACAAACTATATTATTAGGTTAGCCGGAAAGTTTTCAGCGTTTTGAGTGCTACACTCTGAACTACCATAACTTCCTCAAATCTTATCGAATTTAGTGGAAATAAGCACCTTTCGAATCAGCACACTTTTGACAACGGGCCACCAGTCGACTTATTCTATCAGTGAAAAAATTGGGTGGCCGAGATTCGACGGGTGAGGCAGAACTTCAATCCTCAATTCCTTCAATTTTCGAATAGCGATTTGTGAAACGTGTGGGCGGGCGCTATCCTGCAAAAGAATCGGGTCTCTTCTGTTGACCAATGTTAGCCGAGGTTGATGCAATTTTCGGCTCATTCGTCCATTTCCTTACAGAAGAACTCTACTGTGATCGTTTGGCCCGGTGCCAAAAAGCTGTAATGGATCACACCGGCCGCCGACCACCACACAGTGACCATTACCTTTTTTGGCGGAGGTTTGCCTCTGGAAAATGCCAGGTGTTCGCCAGCGTCCAACCACTGTCCGGAACGTTTCCTGATTACAGAATCAACTTTTCATCAAAAGTGATGATTCGATCTAAAAACGGGTCAGTTTTGTTGCGTAATAGTAGAGAAGAACAAATCTCGAAACGTGACAATTTTTGCCGGTCACTCATCTCGTGGGGCACTCACATTTCGAGCATTTTCACCTTTCCCTAGGCGTTTCAAAGCATCTTCAGCAGGAGTTTTACTGGCGCCTAGCTCATCGCCATCCCGCGAACTGTTTGAGATGGTTCGGCTTCCACCAATTCCTTCATCGCGTCGTCCAGGTCGTGCTCTAGGTCGATCGCTACGGGGGTCATCTTCGAGGCTGAAATTTCGGATCCTAAATTTGCTGAACCACTGGCGTACAATGCTCTTTCCATGACCATTGGGGCCCACACCTAATTAATTTATCGAATTGTTTCGGCCGCGAATTGGCCCAATTTGAAGTCGAAATAAAGTATCGTCTAGAAGTGCTCCTTCGACATAACCCGGTAAGCCCTCCAAGAAAAGAAATATAAAACAACGTTGAAACATAATTTATTTAGTCAGATAAAGCGACAAATTCTGTACAGAAACTAACATTAATGTACAACGCAAGTTAATTTTTTAAATAATAGACGAACGAAAAATAGCTACACAAAACGCTGATAGCTTTCCGGACAACCTAATAAAAAATATGGTAAAAAGATTATTATACAAAACACATCAAACAATAAATTAAAATAGCGGATGAGACAGAAGCGGGCAAGTGCAAGATTACGTTCATAAAATGCGTACGGTTGAACTCCTCATTCTCTTAAGCCAAAGACCTGAAAAGTCATCTAAACGATTGGCAGGAAAGGTGTCTTCAAATAGGCTCGAAATCTTGAGCTTATTCAGCTTAATATTGAAAGAGTGACAACTAATGGCTTCGGAGGCGTCCACTGGAAGCAGTCCGAGCCCGAGCACCTGGTACAGCCGAAAAAATGTTAACAACATGTTGAACCTTCTATTGCTAATCTTTGGATAAGTAATATTAAGTCCACCGTTATACTCACTAGTTGGTCTAGTCTATATTTGCTCGTTTGATTTACAAGCAGAATAAAGAAGTACTTCTTTTCACTCACGAGCCCTCGGGAAGGCTGAACTCGGCGAACGAAAAATTAGTCTGGAGATTCGATTCGTGGAGAAACGAACCACATTGAGAGAAGACAAAAATTTCTGATTGAATTACTTTATTATTGCAGTAAAATGAGAAAGCACTTTGAACGGTTAGTCCAATTTGAATTTGGATTTCCAGCCTCTGACGAAGACGAGACGTTCGAAGCGTTAGCCGAATGATTACTATAACATCCTGAACTCGGCTGTATCCACACAAAAAGCAACTGCAACAATTACTCATCGAAATTCAATCACGGGCAATTGGCTCAGTTTCGTTTTTTCCCTGAGCACGCAGTAGACACGAGCGACGGCGTTAGTCCTTCTTCCGTTGCGACTCTGTAGTTCTGATCTCTGGCGCTACTGTGCACCGAATCCAATCATTTCACTGCGATTTTCGGTTTTCCACACACTCAAACACACACGCGAAACCCCTTGTCGCCGCTCTCTGTTCCGCATGGTGCAGTGAACAATGACGCTGTCGGCGCGATCCACACTGCCCAGAGATGCGTGTGACAGACGGTTCATTGCCAGCAATTCAACCACAAACGCCTAATCGTCGTCGACCGTGTTGATCAGCCGGCGGCTCCTCGACCATGACGTGAGGATCGCTCCTCTTAACCATCTCCCACGGCCAAATAACAATAACATGTTAATAGGTCAATTTGCAAGGCGCCTACTGTTCAAAATTGGCTGGAATCTTTGTCCCTACGCGCCACTGTTCACAGATCGCTCCTATTATCCATTAATAATTTTTATTACATGACTTGTTTATCCTTAAAATTGTTTGTTTATCATTGGAGCATTCCGTATATATGTTCACTATCTGCTTGCCTCTTTTGCTTAAAGAACAGGAGGTGCGGATGAGTTAGCTCCGTAACTCTGCCGGAGGCGTATAGCGCAGTCGGAGAAGGTACTGGCTGTCGCGTGAACCCAATATCAGGTTACTGGTTCAGATTTCCCGCATAGGCCAATCAAGCCTTCCATCGTCCCGGGGTGAGTGAACTGGTGCCAGACTTGTCTGGAAAGGATAAAGCACCGAGTTGTTGATCGAGTACCCCCCGCAAGTCACTGTATAGAACAAATACGCATTAAACCGCCTTGACGATTTCTCGTTGAAGAAGAATATTTGGCTCATCCCAAAATGGATTGAGCAATCTCCTCCTTTGCCCTTTATCTTTATCTGAAGTCGCGTTATTTTCGAAGTTTTCTTAGTGACGTTTTTTTTTTTTGATGCCACAGATGATTCATCTAAAACGGAGACATGTGCAGGCTACTTGATTTCCTCGCGAACATATCCCCAGTGTCTGGATTGTCTAGAGGAGAAGCGTTAAAGAAACGGGGTATTGAACATTCGCTGTGAAACTGGTAAACACCGGTCATACCAAAGAAGAATTCTGTTTGCCTAGAATTGAAATAGGGGACGGTGAATACTTGATCAGCACTCTTCACGCCCTCAAAACCTACTATTTCTGTGCGCGCATATAACTATGTGAGCTGAATTCAGATTACGTGTTTGTCGTTCAAAGTGCACCGTGATAAGTACTCCCATGTTTCCGCACCCTCGTCTTCTATGATGAAGCGGTTGTATAGCTAATAAACAAGGCAAAAAGATGGCGGATTAGCGATGAGACCCAAGCTCACTCAGTTTCTATTCGTTTTTCTTTTCTGCATGAAATTTACCACTATCTTCGCATGGAATTCACCGGAGTGGATAGAGAGCTCACTGCCTATTTCTTCTCCAACATTTATAAGATCAAAGGGTCTACCTCAAAATCAGGGATGTGCGGAACTTCCGTGCGTTTCCGTTTTCCGAAATCCGCTTTCCGGCCAGTCCTTTCGCTCCGTTCCGTGTTTCGCTCCCTTTTGAGCTGGAAGACGGAGCGGTAATGAGGGTGACCCATCACTGATTGTTTTGCATTGACTATTCACCTCTTGAACTTACACGAAAGGCTGAAGAAAGAGATCAAGTGTGCATCACCTTTTCGGGATTGTGTTCCTTTCAAACCGTTGGTGCATCCTGATGTCGAAGCAACGTAGTAACCAAATTGGATTCTTTTTTCCTCTCTTGAAACGGTGTACTACCGAATAGTATAAGGCTACAGAAGTTTTTATCAGTGTTTGAGTCAAGAATCAATCCTAATAATCTTAGGACTGGCCTGGAACACCAATTCTAAATGGTGTCAATAAGCTTAGGTTGCCAACACTGCTTCACGTGAGAGACAACGGATCTATCTTAGTCGGAGGTCGGAGGAGGGCACGCGGTCTGCTTTCCCTCTTCACACCTCCTTTGAGTTTTTCCCAGAGCTTCAGCTATTGCCAAATGATACTGTGGTGCCCATGCGAATTCAGAAAGTAGATATCGTGTCTTGGAAAGCTGAACGCGACTGTGACTTTAGCGCTGCCCCTCCCAATTAGGATATATCCGAGGTATTCATAGGAGCGGTTAAATGTTATGAGTGGATATTACTTATTATCATGCACTATTATTTATGCAATGCATAACTATGCTCATGTTTAATAAATAAATAATAATAACAAATATTACCACCATATATCCATGAGAAAGTAAATAAAGTAATAGTAGGCTTTTGAGTTACGTCCGTTGCCGTGTTTCGTGTACCGGTTTGCTCCCTGCTCCGTTTTACATCTTTCGATCTATTCGAAAAACTTTCCGCACATTCCTGCTCAGGATATACCGCGTGATTGAAGGAAGGAATACTTCTACGCGACGTCGTGGATGATGTGGCTTTGTCCTGTACAGCGATTTACGGTAGCCAGTCAATCGACAAGTCTGTGTGCTTTCCTTCTCAGAAAAATTCCGTACGAATTCGTTGGTTCCGAGAGTATATACCATTTTCAGGTCGAATTGGACACTTTTCAAATCAAATTGGACATTTTTGAAATCAAATTGGACACTTTTCACGTCAAACTGGACACTGTTCTAAGCTCGCCTAAGACTTTTTGAGTCAAAGAGAACTCTTTAGAAGTGCAACAACCTTTATAGAGGTTACAAATTCAATAAAATGGTTAGAAAAATTTTTGTTCCAAGAAAATTTAGAATACCTTTTTTTGAATTTTTTTTTACTTCAGCTGCCCAAATGAGTGTAATAATTTTATAAAATTTTTACTTTTTGAGAAAAAATAACAATTTGTACTTTTGTTTTAAAGCACAGCAAAGCAGAAACCATAAGGTGTACTAAAAAACCGGATTGCGCCATGCACTCGGAAAGCGCGTCGCGATTTTTATTTGATTGATAGTGTAAATGCTGTTTACATGGAATTGCGAGGTATGCGCGTTCTTAGCAATTGTACTTGTTGCATTGTCTACAGTTTTTTTTTGTTCGAGGAAAATTTCAGTATGTTTTCTTTGAACCTTGATTTGAAAAGTGTCCAATTCCACCTGAAAATGGTATAAAAAGCTTGACTGAACGTGGCGGGACTCATTACCTCGATTAGAAGTGCGTGCGTCAGTCAGGGTCTTCCCTGGCTGCGCTGCCTGCACTCCCACCTAGTGGCTATACCATATAAGTTCTCATATGATAGAGAAGGAACTAGTAGATCATAATGGGCAATTCAGAGAGGCTTGCCATCGAAGACTCATCTACCCACGCAATGTTGCCAACTTGGTTTACGGCATGGGTGAGGGCAGCTCACCGTCAACAACAGACCCATTTCCTGGTTGATAGGCAAACGCCTAAGGGCACAATTTGATTGGGCTTTGGTAAATTTGACAGCCTAACGTTTTCTAGGAAGAAATGAAGAAGTAGCTACATATCTTTCACCATACAGATCATGCAGCGTTATCAGGATAAATACTGAATTAGCTATAAGCACTACAAGACATTTAACTAATTTAAATGCTTGGGCCTATTCGAGCTGAAAGCATTATTTGACTTGAGAGCAATCTAAAAACTTAATAGTGGTCAAATGTTAAAAATATACAGGTGTTATATCGACTGAACCAGTGAATTTATTTCTATTATAGTTTGTTAAATATACCGATGCAATAAAGTCAACTGGTCGTAATAGCCTTTAAGATATTTGTGCTTGTTACGCCGAATACGCCTAAAGTTTTGTAGTTTGTTCATTTGAGTCTGCAGTAGCACAGTAGGAGGAGGCGCACGTTGTAACGTGTATGCGATTCCAGGTTCCTGGTTCGGGCTTCCCACCCTGGCCAACCAAGCCCTCTATTCTTTCGAGGTCTGTGAAATGACACCAGAGTTTTCTGCGAACGATAAAGTACCGACCCGTTCATCGACTGACCACCGCAAATTATTGCATACGCCACATACACACTCAAATTGCCCCCACGACCTCCAGTAAAGGTAGAATGCACGGCACATCACCAGAAGGATTGATTAACGTCGCACTTTATCCTTTGTCCTATGATTTGTAAATCTATTTATTTATTTATTTATTTGCTACTAAGTAGTAGCCGGCAGATATTTTAAAATGGGTAAGCTAGACAAGCGAAACACTGGATTTCCCTCTCTTGCCTAGTTATGAGCTCTACTCCGAGTCTACTGAGGAGAGCACGGAAGCTGTGTTTAAGTAAGTGTTCTACGAGCATCTGCGACCCCAATGAGCATCGGATCGCCAAGATTTATTTATATATTTGTGGGCGCGTGGAGCGCAGTCGGAGGAGGCGCCGGCTGTTGCCTGCACCCGATACCAGGTTCCTGGCTCAGATTTCCCGCTCAGGCCAACCAAGGCTTCCATCCCTCCGGGGTCGGTGAATTGGTACCAGACTTGTCTGGGAAGGATAAAACACTGACTTGTACATCGGCAAGTCATTGTATGGCCAAATACGCATTCAAGTCGCCTCCACGACATCCCGTAGAAGTAGAATGCGTGGCGTATCCCAAAGAGAATTGAATAACGCCGTCCATTATTCTTTTATTTATTTATTTATTTATTTATTTATTTATTTTAGACGTGAATTCCACGTGTTTCTACATGTGTGACTGAATTGATAAACAAGCACAACGAAACTAAAAAAAATTAAATTATTCTAAAATTATGCGGCTAAAGCCATTTACAGAAATCTTTTGTGGGCTAAAAATTGCTTCAGTCAAGACACAAACATGTTACTGAAACCTACAGGTTCGCCAGTGAGCAGGTTTGATGTCTTTAGGGTTCCGCTAACTGAGGAAATTGACCTAACCTGTGACCTATGATACAAGTTTAGCCTTTTTCCTCCATTTCTCGTTAGTGGAACATCAACAAAAACTCTATGGCTTCAAGGGCAAATCTTTTTGTGAGAATTATAACGACATGATAAGGTCTGCCTTTCTTCTGCTTTGTATACAAAGTAAACAAAGTTGCTTTAAAGTTACTCCGTTTAGAATGTCAGCGCATTCTAGCGTCAAACACCCATAGATGGTTTCAGTGTGTAGGTATTTATGACGTTATTGTAGCCATTTATTTATTTTTAAGGGCTTTTGAGTATTTCAAAAAGGTTGGTTCAGGCAAGCGTTGACAGTGCTTTCAAGTAGCAACTTATTGTAAAAAATGTATAGTCAATTTGCAAATAATCCATAGGCTTTCGTTGGTCCTTGACAATCTGCCATTCCCACCCCGAGTTCTGCGAAGACATTAAGTGCCTATCGGAGCTCAGTACCGACTTCTCTACCCATATAGTCTATAGTATTCTCTTCGATCAGTAGTTGAATTACTGACCTTTTGACTAGACCCACGTGGGTCTAACTACCACGCGGGTCTAAATCTGACTATCGTTATCGTCACCCGAGTCACGCGGCTCTTTCGGCTGTATAAGTACAGTAGTCGAATGATCAGCTGCTAGCGAAGACCCAGCTGTGTGTGGACATCACCGGAGAGAGCCACCTAGGAGTGTGGAGGTGGTAACCATAACATTGTCTCCACTTCCCTATATAAACAAGGGAAGTTGTCTGAATTGATTCCAGTGATTGCCGCCGCCGCCGAACATCATGCTCATGGAAGAGTAGACGACTTCGAGATGGCGATCAGATGTCTAGTGGAATTTCTGCTTCCCGCTCCTACATGCTCCTCCACGTATCCACAAACGAGTTCCTTATTCTTAGCTCGTTCGCTCATCGCTTTCGTCATCAATTTCTATGGGGGACAGAACGGTAGAAAATTCGGTACAAAGAACAAAGTACTTCATTCATGAATCCTTTGAAAGGGCGCGCCACGCATTCTACCTCTACTGGTCGAAAAAGGAAAAAACGCAGGCGAGAAGAAGGTTTATCCTTCTCGGAGAGAAGTAAGAATAATTTATCAGCCCACGAAGGCTTAAGGGGTAATTTGATCTCGACCAGACGTCAAACATAAGATCGATTAAAGATAAGGATAAAGAGCGGCGTTAACCAACCCCTTTTGGGATGCGCCACGCATTCCACTCCTACAGAATGTCGTTGAAGTAATTTAAATGCGCATTTGGCCTATACAATTATTTGCTTGACTAGCCGATGCCCAAGACGGTACTTTGTCCTTCTCAAGCAAATCTGGAGAGATGAAGGGCTTGGTTGGACTAGGTGGGACATCCTAACTAGCAACCTATAGTTGGATCACATTACATCCGTCGTCTACGACTGCACAACTACTGGCCTAGAATTCAGTATATGTACATACAATATTAAAAGGACAAATGGCCTCATGGTCAGTCTCTTTTGATATGCGCCATGCAGTGAACTTCAGCGGGATATTGTGAAGGCGATTTGAATGCGTATTTGACCATACAATTAGTTGCGGTGGTTAGCCGATGGACAAGTCAGCGCTTTATCCTACCCAGACGAGTCTGGTACCAATTCATCGACCGCGGATGGATGGAAAGCATCCATCCGCGGTCGGTGAATTACACCATTACATAATCAGGTGTACCTTATCGCAGGTGTCTCCGACTACGCTACCACGCAGAACTCAGTATAGGGAAAGCAAAGAAAGAATTTTCATGTCGGTGTTAAGCAGTAGAAACTACTCATGTCTGGAGACTGTTAGGGTTGGTTGAGGTGTGAACGTCATGCATGACTGTCAAGGTTTATTCGTCGATTCCACATTGGTTAGAAACCAACTCAAAAGAATGCGTGGCTTATCCCAGGGCGTCTCATCACCATCTGCTCATTTGTCCTAGTTTTGTCCATTAGACTTGGTGGCACATTGCTTTTCTCGCCCCTAGATTCTATGCTAAACTGCTCGCCGCTGACGATCATCCCTTGATAGTGTCTTACAGTATTCCCCTCCGAAGTAGTCTAGACGCACATGGCTGTGTAGGTTTTGTCGATTTTTCCCACGTTACGCTTCGGCGCCCACTTCATTCTCGTGCGTATTTTGACGCAGATGGACCGTGACGTCGCGAAAACACCCGGGGGACAGCTAGCCAACACATAGAAACCGATGCTGCTGTGGAACAAACACTGGAACACACGCACACACACACCCACACCCACCCACACCCATCAAAGGAATGCCCTGGTCAGGACGCCGGACAGGGCTTCCGGTTCCGTAACGGGTAGCTCGGCCAGGTAGGGGTGGAGCGTTCGAAGTTTATAGAATAAGGACGTCTAGCAGACAGTGGCCCCATATATCAGTTTGGATTGCATCCGGAGAATAACACGCTGCTGATGCTTCCTGCCATGCACGTCGAGGCATCATTTTGTTTTCCGTATCTGCTTGTCGCTCTTGTTAGTACCTCTAGTTGCTCACTGGTTCGTGACTCAGCTCTTCTTCTTCTTTTCTTCTTCTTCTTCGTCCTCTTCTTCTTTCTGTGATGTTCAGAAAGCTTTGAGCAGCTTGACATTGTTTATTTTTTTATTCCGCATCGTTTTAAGCAAGAAAAACGGCAAAAATTACAATCAAATGTACCCAACAATACATATAACCACTAGCGTTAGTCACTATAGTCTACCACCTAATCTTCAGGTCAAAGACTCCCTTCTCCCACAAATGGGGAAGCTGGGAGTGAATGAAATTTCTAAACGCCCTTTCATCATCTTCAATGATTAAGTGAAGCCACCTTTTAGAAGATTAGTTATTTTTTAGTTAGCAGAAGACCGGAAACAGCTATCTGAAAAGTGAAAAAGTGAACGAAGAGCATTTCTGCACCGTAGATGGTAGAAATGACTAAACCATAAACAAAATAGATAAGTAGAACAACTACGCTTTCTTCACTAAGTTATTACAATTAGGAATGAACCCAAGGGCTCAAGCAATTACGCTAAGGTATATTGAAAACATAGCCACAGATAAACAAGAAACTTTATGATATACATAAACATAATAATACATATAAAAGAAAATAAAAGAAATATATATGTAAATGACGAGAAAATAACATTTAAAAAGGCCTTTAAAAAATCAGATAAAGTATTATAGGATAAAGGACGGCGTTACTCAATCCGTTTCGGGATCCGCCATGCATTCTACTTCTATGGGATGTCATAGAGGCGAATGGAATACGTACTTGGCCTATAAATGACTTGTGGTCGCCAGCAGATGAACAAAACGCTCACGCTTTATCCTTCCCAGACAAGTTTGGCACCAATTCACCGACCCCAGAGGGATGGAAGGCTTGGTTGGCTTGATCAGGAAATCCGGTATCGGGAACCTGGTATCGGGTTCATGCGACAGCCGGCACCTTCTCCGAGTGCGCTACACGTGTCCTTGAAAGAATTGCAAGAAACAAATTTAGTCTCTATATGGGTTAGATCGGTAATACGTTTGTACATAATGCTGAAAGAAACACTATACTTTCAATTGTTGTCGGAAAGCGCCAACATTTTCGAAAATGACGGCATGTTTGGAGGCAGCATTTGCAGTTACATAGCGAGCACCCCAATGGAAACTTGATGAAGAGTGGAATTAAAGACCTTTTTACGAATTTTCTCCTTAAGCTTGGGATATTATCAACATGACAGCGCGGTCGGAGAAGGCGCCGGCTGTCGCGCGCTCCCGATTCCAGGTTCCTGATTCGGATTTCCCGCTCAGGTAATCTAAGCCTTTCGTACCTCCGTTGTCGATGAATTGATACCATACTTGTCTGGAAGGATAAACCACCTACCTTTTCATCCGCTGCCCATCAAATGTCACTGTTTCGGCCAAATTCCATTTAAATTGCCAATATGGCATCGTTTAAAAGTAGAATGCGTGGTACATCCCCAAAGGAATTGGCTGACGCCTTCCTTGCTTTGCTGATGATGCTTTTTCCTCAAAGCACCTGGTGCTTCCCAGGTATTATATAGGCTTCGATTAGCCCTTCCGCTAATGTGCGAAGACGATTTCTTGGATCGCTCTGGCACGCGACAGGAGCTAATGGAGATACGCTGGCGTCCGCTCATACGTTTCGTCTGAAGGAGATGACATTTGGTGCAGCTTATTCTACAAAAGTGCGCATTGTCGGGAGAAGGCAGCCGCCTTCCTCTCTGAATCGATTCTAGGTTTGGATTCTGTCCAAGCAAAACAAACTCTCCAACCTTGCTTGGTCGTCGAATTTGTACCATACATCTATTTTACTCACCGGTTGGCTGCGAACGCCACTTGCCTCGACGATATCTCGTGCCAATGCAGTGCATGGCGCACTCCATGAATCGAATTATGTTGACCGCTGCCATGTTAATCTTCTGGCACCTCGTAGCGTTTAGACATCTTCATCTCCAATATCACGTCACTCTTCCGAGGATGCCTCTGATCCGTCTCCTTCACTCGTCGGCGCTTTCTTCGCCTTCAGTTCCTCTTTTATCCCTGAAATCTTCACCTCCAGTTCAGTTTTTGTTCTTTTCTGCTTTCCCAATTCAGCACCCTGTTCTTGCTAATCTGAGGGGAACGCCCTTCTTCCGCACTTTTCAGCGTGTCGCGTTTTTTTGCTGATTGTCCAGTTCCTGTCCTTAAGCGCTTCTCTGTTTCATTCACCACGTTTATTAGCGCTCTACTGTTCTTATTTTTCTTCCGATCCCCTACTCTCCTTACTGGCTTCTGAGGATTGCTGAAATCCTTGTATTCCTCTCTTTGTGCTCATCTTTTAATGCTTGTTCTCTCTTCCCCATGAATTCCGCTGGCCATCCTTTTTCATTTTCCTTCCTGATTTTTCCGATTTTCCTCATATAACTCAATCTCCTACACTTTACCCTTCAGTCGCTTTCCTGTTTTTTACTGAGGAGTTGTTGATCCTCTAACAATAAGCCTTTAGCTCTCCGAGTTTCATTACAGTACAGCCCTAAAAGATTTCCTCCCATTCCTTTTCCTTCCTTTATATTTCTACTCTAACATTCCCTACAGTCAGAAGATTTGTCGCTGCTTAGTGCACTTTTCAACGAGCTCTTGTCATCATTCAAGGTTCACACATGTGCTTCTTTCTAACCAAACCAAATCACCACAGCGTACAGCTGACCTCAAATCGCTTTTTCGTCTTCAGGATTAATGGGCCACATGACTGCGTCATCGCCAGCCGAGGTCAGCTCTCCAGTCACCGGAGTGTTTCACCAGGAGCATCACAATGAAAAGCCAATTTCTCGAAGAAGACTGCGCTCCTTGAGAACGCGAAAATCGGGCGATACTTGCCGAACGCTTAGGTTCACGTGTTGCTCACGCAGCTTCCCCGCATTCCCACCCTCAAAACAACAATGCCGACTAGGGCTAATGGGATTTCGAGAGCGACTTCCTCTTGACGTAGGTCTCGTCGTTCTTCGCCTTTCGAGGCGCACTCCATCAAGCTCTCGTCCTCTAGTGTTTAAATTAACGGCGATCACCTAGTGCGCTTGCACGCAGTCGGAGAGGGTGCTTGCTGTCGCGTACACCAGATATCAGGCTCCTGGTTCGGTTTTCCCGCCCAGGCCAACTAAGCCTTCCATCCTTTCGAGGTTGGTGGGTCGGTACTGCACTTGCCTGTGAAGGATAAAGCATTGACTAGTTCATCAGTTGGCCAACGCAAGTCATTGTATGGCCAAATATGCATTGAAATCGTCTCCAGTAGAAGAAGAATATCGCATCCCAAAATGGATTGAGCAGCGCCGTCCTTTTTCCTTTCGTCCTTTTAGAATAGGGGTAGGGAACTCGGGAAAGCTCCAGAAATCTTCTCAATGGCATGAGCCCTCTGTAATTGTCTCTGTAGAATTTGTTCGGGCTTTCATGCGGGTGTTAGATTTCCTAACCAGAAGGTCCGGTCGGTCGTTCTACCGTTGCAGGGTGGTCGATTTGTTATTCCACTTGTTCTCTAACCCTTAGAAACTGATTCTAGCCCATTTCGTCCGTTGTTCGGATGGAATTCGCAGCTTAAGTGCTTTCAGCTTTCACATGGGATTAGAATGTGAGGCCTATTCCACGAGGATTGATTGGCCTTTTCTGTATCTCTTATCCTCATCCATCTTAATGCACTCCAGCTTATTTTCTTTTAGAAAATCATCGCCTTCAAATCTCTCTTAGCCTTTGCCACTAAGCACTTATCTATATGCGTTTGCCCAGCCATTATCCGAACTAGGGCGGGCTGGGCTTCAGCTCCCTTCGTTTTTAGCGCTTAAAAGTGCTTACGTTATACTGTGTGGATACCTATGATACCTATTTATTGGCTTTTGTAGCATTCATGTCAAGACCAATCCCATTATGAACTTAAGAGCTATACCGTAATCTGGCGAAAAGTTACACTTGTCCTGTGTTCTTTGATTTCCGAGGAATTTTTCGGCTGTTATTACAGATGTATATTTATTTTTTTTCTACAAAAAATTAAAAGTTTAAAAGTGACCAAACTTCAACTTTGAGGGAAAGGGAAAAAGAGAAGAGAGAAGAGAGAAAATTCACGTTTGTCATTTTTTCAAAGTGCCACACGTATGTTTCTGATGCGTTCTGCTTGTTGTTGTTGTTTTTCCTATTGTTGATATCACTCTGGTCACACAGGCTTGCCTGTGTAATGAATAATAATAAAGAGAACCTTCTGGACATGTCTTATGATTCGTCTGTTCTCGGCTATCCTAAATTTGCTCGAGAGCTTAGTGACTGTGTATTCGCGGTAAACTTATCGTTATCACTGTCCTGGTCTGGTGACGTTATGTAGGAACTGCTTTCAATTCTTCAATATCTGTCCATATAGTAGAGAGTGGGGTTGGTCGCAAAACATAAATCTGTGCTCCACTTTTAGGCCTCCGAAGACGATGTGTAGTCCAAGCTTCTGCCCAAACAGTTTTGAAATTATCGAAACCTCCACCAAACAAGGAGGATTTTTTGCAGGGCAGGAGCTGGGCGCCACCACATCAAGGAAGCCGCTGTTTCAAATCCAGTTTCTGAAGGATCTGTGAGGAGAGACTCTTCACAATTTTCACACACATCTAAGCGAATGCATTCATCCCAACGGAGAAGCATAGAGTTCGTCGATTACGTTGACATAAGGCCCGTTTGTGGCTCCTGTCCCTGCTTTTCCTGTCTTTCTTGTCCCTGCTTTCATGTTTCCCTCCACCCTGCTCATAGCCACCAACAATTCTGCCCTTATTCCCAACAGTATTTTTTCGTTTATTCCTTCTATAGCCTTCGCTGATCTATTTTTATTCAGTGTTTCCCGTTCATCTTGCAGTATGCCTTCTTTTTTAAAGTTTTGCCGCAGAGCCAACGCCTTGCTTTCCCCAAATGAACGTTCGTTTTTCCATCATCTATGTAAAGGATAAAGACCTGAAGGCTGATGTCAATAAAATGAGATGCGCCACTCACCGCTACACACTTTATATCAATACGGCAATCTGAGAACGTAACTGGCCTTGTTATTGGTAGGGCAGTCGGACCAAGCGCCGTTTGTCGTGGGCATTCCTCCCCAGAAAACCGTTCCATCCCTCTTCATTTAGCGAGTTGGTACCAGACGTTTCTAGGAAGGTGAAGCATTGATCCGACTGCGCCAAGCCATTATATTGGCTTAATACGTACTCAGACCGCTTCCACGATATCCCACAGAAGTAGAATGCGTGGCGCACCTAATCCAACCCAGCATAGATGGATTACCGCCGTCCTCTAAAGGATAAAAGATACAGGACGAGCTAATCAAATACTTTTGGGAAACGCCACGCATTCTTCTTTTACGAGATGTCGTCGAGCTGATTTTATTCAGTATATGGCCAATACAATAACCTGTGGTGGCCAGCCGATAGACAAGTCAGAGATTTATCTTCTCCAGACGAGATTGGCACCAATCAACAACTCCAATGGAATGGAAAAATTGGTTGGCCAAAGGTGGTGGTCCGAACCAGGAACCTGGAATCGGGTGCTTGCCACCGCCGGCTCACCCTCTGACTCCGCTACCGGCGCCGCTGACATGCACGATACCACTCCGCCATTGAGGCATGGAACGGTTGTCTGACTTGGGCAAGACCCCAACCTTGAATCGATTGGAAGTGCACCCGACAATTAGTTTCTCTTCCGGTTGCGCTCTACGCGCACTGAAATGGTGAGACTAAATGTTGTGAGGTACACAGCGCAGGTAACTTCCTGGGGAAAATATGACTCTAACAACTGGAACACAGCCAACAAGACTGCAAGAATCCCATATATTCGGCTTCATTCACGAAGCCGCCCACTTTTTGTCTAGCTTCTCAGTTCTCTCATCACTATTCGTCTGTCCAGTTTCCCTTGACAAGCAGGATTCCCACCACCGATCGGTTTTTCGAGAATGTTTGTGGCGAAATTGTGAAAGTGCAGGAACTCCGTCATCAGCGCCCAGTTCATGTTCGTAACCAGGGGTGCACACAAAATTCTGTGCGTTAAATATTTTTAACGAAATTTTTTAATGGAAAATTTTCGTTAAATTTTCGGTAAATCGTTAAATTTCGTTAAAAAACACAATTAGCTGCAAACCATTATTTCAAGTGAAAAAATCAAGGAAAAACTTATGGGTTTCAACTTCAAGCGGTCAACGGCTAAAGTTCAAGGAATGTAGTGCAACACTGCAATTAAAATAAACAATTCAAAATAGAAAAATAAACAAGCCTTCAACAACAAATTATCTACAGGGTGCGAAACAGCTGAGAAATTATCATTGAAGATGATCACCGACAACGCTTCTTAAAATGTGCGATCAGGCAGAACCCGGGGTCCCCCCTTCCGCGTCCTATGCGAAACCGTTTTGTGTGGCTGCCCTAGGAGCATGTGCATACAATCTCGGTGCGGGCCTCAGCCCATTAGGTTCAGAAAAAACCAATAAAAAATACAATTAAAAGCTTATCAGTGGGATGTTAACACGTTGTCGAACGCACGATTTCCGAGCGCCTGGTGCGCGGGACCAATCCACTGCAATGTCGAGACCGTGACACGACATCATGTCACAAGGTCCGACGCAGCCGCAATGTGTGACACGTCGCCAATGTTGTTAACGTTGCGGAAAAGTAGCTTTCCAAATTTTTGTTATTAGCGTTTTTCAAAAATTATTTAAAATACGTCCAATGGCCGAAAACATCCTCTCCGTCTGATCTGTTCCAGGTGGCGAGCAAAAGTATTCTGGGATAAGCAACGCCAGGTGAGGATAGGCACATCTTACGAGGAGAATAGACAAGCATCATTGTGGATTCGTTGACGTGCTTGGGGGTGCAGAGAGGCAATTTCCAGCTCCAAAATGCATTAAAGGATACTGATAAAGAACAGCGTTACTCGAGCTCTTTTGGGAAGCGCCACGCATTCCACTTCTATGGGATATCGTGGAGGCGATTTGAATCGTGTTTGGCTGTACATATGACTTGCGGTGGCCAGCCGATGAAGGATTCAGCGCTTTATCCCTCCCAGACAACTATGATACCAATTCTACCAATTCTCCGCCCCGGAGAGATGAAAGGCTTGGTTTGCTCGAGCGGGAAATCCGAACCGGGAACATGGTATCGGGTACAGCAAGCACTTCTTCCGACTGCACTGCACGCGCCCACAAAATGCATTATTTCCAAAAATTCAAAAAAAAATCCATGGAAACATAAAAATATTCTTGCTGATTTCATTAATTTTTTCAGGAACAGTTCTTATCGGGAGACCTGCAAAATTAGTGAAGATTAAGGGCGAATCTGGGAAGCTCACTGAGAAAAACGTCCGCTAAAAATTCCGTTTAATTTCTAAAAATTTCTGTTAAGTCGTTAAGCCAGATTTTAACGAAAAATGCCGTTAATTCGTTAAATTCGTTAAATCGTTAACCGTTAAATGTGACCTCTGTTCGTAACCACAATGTCGAAAAAATCAGAATCCACCAGCTCTGAGGTCCACTTCAAAATGCACTTTGAGAGTGGGGACTGCAGCACTGCAGCTGCTGGTTCCTTGGCTCCTTCAGTCGAAATGAAAAACCTGCTCGTCTGTTTTTTTTTCGTGCGGGCGAAAACACCACGTCGTGGGAGCGGTTAGCCATCGATTCCGTATCGGTCGGGAACACCCTCTGGAACAACAGCTGGGATCCAGATATTGGAAGGCGGCCGTTGTTGTTTGGATGGTGGCGACGTCTGTGAAAGCCTCAACCATTGCCAATGGGCCGGCCACCGAATGGGCATACATCCGTCTGTTAGCAAGGATGGTTTAACTGTACATCTCCACTCCTATCCGGTAGCGTATACCGCGGTCTCTTTCAGAGCCGTATGGTTAATGGTGGTGGCAGATCTGTGGTGGTCTACTGCTGAATTCTTGAGTGGTGTGAAGCCTCCTTTCATATCATTCCACTTTTATAGGGTATATAAGAATGACGGGTGGCGGAGTCGGAGAAAGGGCCCGGTTCAGAGTTGTTAGTTTGGCGGTTCTCACCGGCCAACCAAGGCTTCCATCTCTTTGTGGAGGATAATTGCTGCCAAACTTGTCTGGAAAGGACTAAACGCTGACTTATCATCGGCTGGCCACGGCGTCATTAGCCCCCAAATAAGTGTATACGCCCCCCCCCCCTCCCCGTGATGGGAATTCCCATCCCCACGGAGTAAAGCGCATGGAGTTTGACGGTTGGGCATTTTCGGAAATTCTCCAGGAACTACATATGAACGAGCAGGATATTCCCTTGCTCAGTCCACAAATGATGAAATTCCCTCCACGAATTCATGTAGAGATGGAATGCATGGTGCGTCCTTCAGAGGGATTGACTGGCGGCACTTATATTTGCCTTTACCCATTTCACTGTGTGTAGCGCAACCATAGTAGGAGTCGGCTCTGGTATGCTGATGAATTATTCGGCAACTCTCCTCAAAATTCTATCGAATTGCATTCTCAAGAACTAGAGGAAGCTAGTTCCGTGAAGATCACTTTTAACACTCCAAAGACAAGCCTGTGGTCTAACTCATTTACTTTTAGAGCAGGCTCTTTATTCATATCTTTGAAAGCGTTGTATATTTAGTTCCTCTTTGTTTTTTCTACTTTTTGACGTAGAGCTAGTTATCGACTTTGATTTTATTACTTGGTTGTGTTAGTGAATGTGCTTTTCTCTGATGTAGCGTATTGAACAAATAAATAAATAAATAAATAAATCTCTGGACAATCAATTCTGTCATATACGGGGTTGAGCCAGTGAAATGGTACCAGAGTTGTCTCCCTGAAAGGTCCTGAAAGGAAGATTCGCTCTTACATCAGCTGACTTTCCAATATCATTCTATGCGGCCAAACCCTTGGAATTGCCAGAGCGATATCGCCGAGACGGCATTTTACCCTTTATTACTTATCATGTAATGAGAACTTGACGTTAACCATGACCCTTGCTGGATGGGCCACACACTCCTCATACTTAGGATATCGGGGGAACATTCTAGTTCTTTACTTCTTTAAATTTTTAATTTAATTTTTTTGTTTGTTTTAGATATGTTATGTCTTTTATATTTATGGATATATTTATATATTTACTGATATATATATATATATTCGATTATGCGTCGAATAGACGTACAATTAAAAAGCAGAATACCAGCAGAACACCAGAGCAACAAATCACCCGGCCAGGGCAACACTTCGGCAACTAATTTCAAGCTGACCATAGGGGAACAAGTGGCACAGAACCTGCAACTGTGCTGATAGAGAGGAGGATGTCCCTCTAAACGTGTGAATTCGTAGCTAACTGTTATTCAATTTTCTTGGCCCACCCAGACTACCTGTCAATATCGACCAGCTATGATTCCTCGTAGCAGATGTCAGAACTTGTCGCTTTTTCTCGAAATTCCAATCACATGGACTGGTGTTGCTTGTTAGATCGTTTGTTTGCTTTTCACTTTATAATAGCTGTTTCGTGCGGTATCATATTTAATTATTTTGTGTTCCATCTTGCTTAAAGTTTTCGTTTTATTGCGTTGTTCTTATCACTCCGCTTCGAGTACCTACAATGACGGTTCCCTCGTGCCTACATCTTTGGCCATAAATCTGAAAAGCAACGAATTATGCAGAGCGGTCTACTTCGATTGAGACATTTAATTCTATGTATAGAGGTCGTTTAATGGAATACGAAACTAAGATAGCACGAGGACTGTGTTCCAGCAACAAAAACAACACAACTCCGTGCTCTATATTCGTCGTTTTCTTAACAAATACTGACTATTTTTTCATTTTCGCCTTTCCGCCTTCGTATTCCGGTTTCTGTGCATTTCCAATCCCTTTAGGACCTCTTCCGTCTCTCATTCTCCTTTGTTTCGTTTTTACTTGTACAAATATTCCTCCAAGCCCTGATGTTGACGGAGAACAGCTGAAGGGAGCTGATGTCTTCTTGGCCCCGAATTCCGTGCTCCCATTTGCATAGAACGTCCATTCTATGTGGGTTTTTTTCCGCCACAGAGCCACCAGCTCTGTCATTGCTTATCAGATCTGTCTTACGTATCTCACGCATGGCAACAGTCATGCACTGCCACGCGTGTGGTTCGCCTTCAGCAAAAAGCTTCAGTGTGGTGTGAAAATATGACAGATGCAATGCACTTAGACTTTGACGTAGTGCACAGCTATCCCTAAACAATCAGTTGAATTACTGTTTGACTAGACTGTTGGCTACGTTATATCTTCTTTACGCACTTTTCTCTTTTTACGCTTTAACATCGAGCGCGCGTAGCACAGTCGGAGGAGGAACCGGCTATTGCGTGCGCCCGATACCAGGTTCCTGGCTCGGATTTCCCTCCCAGGCCAACCAAGCCTTTCATCCCTCTGTAGTGAATAGGTACCAGACTTGTTTGGAAAGGATAAAGTGTTGACTAGTTCATTGGCTGGCCATCGCAATCATCGTACGGCCAAATACGCACTCAAATCGCCTTCGCGACATCCCGTAGGAGTAGAATGCGTGGCGCATCCCAAGAGGGATTGAGTAGCGCCGTCCTTTAAACTTTGCCCTTAACATCAGGGCTGACAAGATTTTTTGTACCAGCTGCTAGCATTCGACTGCCTGTTCTGTGTCACCTGCATCACCTGTCGTTGTGTTGATAATCGAGATGCTGGCGAGCAGGCGCCAGTAGGGTCTCCATTCGTCCCTGTTGTGTGCCAGAGTGATCCAATTGATCCTCCTTGGTCGACGAACACGAATAGTGTCACACAGTTCATTCAGGCTTTTCTCGAAGAAGCCTAACGTTTCCTAAAAAAGTGTGTACAAGGGCATGAATGCACTGTTTATATGTTCATAAAATACTTATTCTTCTGCCACAAGGTGGCAGGCCTATTTCATAGGCACAAAAATGCAAAAATTATCGCTGTTCCATCACGCGTAGAGGTCACGCCCTACAGTCATACCTTTATTTGATTGACAATGTAAGTCCCCTATTTAGTTGAAGCTGCACAACAGAGCGTAAATAGCTATTGCTTTTGCAACTGTTTCTGTTGTACAGTTCATTGACGGGTAACTATTCTGAAACACAACTTTTATTATCTCTCAAATAAAATCACGGCGTGGAGAATGCATGAAGTATTGCGACGTAGTAGCACGCTTGGTTTTAATAAAATTTAGAATTCATTTTTCTTTGAGATAAAGGATAAAAGATGCTGTTGGTCGACCCTTTTTGCAGTGCTTCACGTATTCTGAATCTGCGGATTATCGTTGCCGCAACTTGAAGGCGTATTTGGCCTATATGTAGAACGAATTGTGGCTTCCAACCGACAAGCGAGTCAGTGTCTGTCCATCATGGACAAGTCTAGTGCCAATTCACTGACTCTGGAGGGATGAATGGCATGGTTGCCCGATGCAGGGGAGGGCACGCGTGGTATACCATGCGCCCATGCTAAGAAATAAATCTGAAAACTCCACTGTCGCGAAGAATATTATTTTTCAAAAATGTATAGAATGAATTTTACATTTCACTGTGCACAGGTGACAACGAAATTTTCAAGAAAAGCCAGAAAATTAAATTATGTTTTTTAATTAATTAATTAAATCTAAAAAATTTATCTCGAAAGTAAAGTTTGGAATTAAGACTGAAAATTTATCCAGAACATTCAAGCCGCAGCTCTGGGAAAGTCAATGTAAGTCTTTGGGTTGAAAAATCTGCTATCCGCACGCCAGCCGTTTTTCCGTTTTTCCGTTGTAGCATCGCGATGAATTGCTTCGGTGACACGATGTCGCGAGGGTCCCCTTCCCAATTGAAGTGACCAAAGAACGATGAAACAGCTCTATCCGGAACTCTCCGTAGCAAAAACTCGAATTCGGTAAATGCAATGCGTGGCGTAATCTCGGTAGGGTTGTCGCTGCGTGCAAATAAAACCGCCAGTTTATCAAACGAAGAAAAACAAAAACACATCGATTGAGCTAGCGGCCTTCCGGTTCGCTGGAATTCCCTTTCCTCCGATTTTTGTTTGTTTTCATTTCAACAACGGGCGCTGGACGATTATCCCAGCAGGTTGTCTTTCCGGTTCGAATCCAGGCGAACGGACCTGGAAGAATCAGCAGTATCTCCCAACTCCTCAAGCTTATGCTTTGTATTAAATATTAGCTCCTAAACAAATCTTCCGCTTAAAAATTGTTTGTAATCTTTGGACACAGCTAGGATGTTATTTGATCCTTCCATTTTGCACTTAGAATTGGACGCTTTTCACGTCGAATTCGACACTTGTCAAATCAGAATGGACACTCTTCTTAGTTAGCCTAAGACTTTTGAAATCAAAGGAGACACTTCGAAATAGAAATGAGCCTCTTCTGCATTGATCTATAGACTCTCCGAGAAAGTTGGAGTATATTCCACAATCGGGTGTCCTTAGTATATTCCACGATCGGGTGTCCTGTATCTTGGAGTGACCTTGATCAGTAGAACTCAGTAGAACGTCAGTCGAAGAAAGTGTGGATAACAATCTTGGCCCCACAGCTCGAAACAGTCCTACTGATTTCAAGGTTAAAATAATTTTTTGTTCAGGGAAATATTAATTTTATTTTCTTCTACCCAATAAGAAAACACAATGTTTGAAATTTTATAAAATTTAATCAGTTGGTTTAAAATGAAGTTGACTGTTTGACTGGAGTTTGACTACAATTTTTTATAGAAGCCCAATATTCTATCTAGAGACTTGCTTGGTGCCCCAGATTCACCTCAACAGTCTACGTGTCCAACTGAGCTGCGGCTTCTGCCCGTATAGCCGACAGCCGATCACTGTTCGGGTGCATTCGTTCTCGACGGAACGCACGTCTGTCATCGTTTGAATGCACTCTGTGTGAGCCACCGCTGTCATGTGAACTCTCGCTGATTTCGCTGGCTCACCGGCAGTTAGACATGAACAGAGCCTGCTGTCGCGGTGGGGGTGGAGAGCCAGAGGATGAACTCGAGGAGGACGTTCACCTGAGAACTGATCCTCAGGCAGCATTCAACCTGAAAATCGACACAGTGACGGTTGGCTTTCATAACGAAGAGCTTGAAAAGTTGGCACAAACCTCGTCATTAACACAGTTTTTACGGCAAGCTGAACACTTTCGAAAACAAATTTGGCACTTTTGAAAGCAAAACGGGTACATTTCACGTCAAATTGGATACACGAGTAGGCAAGCTTAACACTTTCAAACCAAACTTCGAAGTTAAAACGTGGTTTTCCACAATAAAATAGGACTTTTTGGGACGGCTAGAACAACTTTTTCTTCAAAAAATTAGTGTGACATATATCAAATTTTATTTAGCAGGGCAGAAAGTCAGCAATATTTTTTGTTTTTATTTTTTTATTCACCTGCTCTAGTAGGTGAGCATACTGCTTAAAATTTGAAAAAAACGTTTACATTGAAGGGAAAAATAATAATCAAAATTTTAAATACATGTCGCCAAGGCGCATAGCATTGGTGGGGGGGGGGGGGGGGGGAGAACGCCCCATTCAGAGAGCGTGCACGCTCGGTGCGCTGATTACCTGGCATGGGTACGGAGTACTGTGCTTGGTTATGATTGGCTGGTACGTTCCCCCTCGCAACGCTGTGCGCCTTCGCGACATGTACCAAAATTTGTTTTCAGAAAGCCGGTATTTATTTATTTATTTATTTATTTATTTGTCAATGTTAAGGGAAACATTAACATTTGGGTGAAATAGGAAAGAAACAACAACAACCGTTGTGGAAACAAGCATAAGCTCGACAAATTATCAAGCGGCGGCGATATCCGCCGGCAGCGTTGAAAAATCATGTAGGTTTACTACTACATTTAATGTATAAAATAAAAGACTGCACCTTGCACTCGACTGGATCGTCACAACTTTTATTCGAATGACAACAAAAATTTTGTTTTTCCCGCCCAGGCCAGCAAAGCCTCTCATCCCTCCATTCTCAGTGAACTGGCACCTGACTTGTCTGAAACCGACAGAACACTGACTTGTCCATCGACTGGCCACGGCATATCATTGTATGTATTGGCCAAGTGAGCATTCAGACTATCTCCACGACACCCCGTAGAAGTAGAATGCGTGGCGCATCTCGTTAAAGAATGACTATCGCTGACTGGGGATCGAACAACGCCGTCCTTCATCCTTTATGCCTTTTATTTGGCTTATACTATAAATTGCGGTGGCCAGCTGATGGACAACTCGGTGTTCTATTTTGCCCAAAGACCTGGATGGGAAATCCGGACCAAGAACCTGGAATCGGATGCACGCGACAACCAGCACCTCCTCCAAGTGCGCTACTACGCGTTCGGACAACCTATCATGCCACAAATCAGGAGACTGGAAAGAGGAAGAGCTACAGACCTCACAAGCATAGTCGTAGGGCGCTGCCTCTACGTGGGTGAATTCGTTTGCCCAAGCAACCTGGAGTTTGATGTTGTCTGTTTGACGAAAAGAATGACAGCAAAAAGTCGGTAGAACAGTTATAGAAACACATTAATAGCGAGGCGAACCCAAAAAAGGATTCGGAAGATTTATGTCGGTCTTGGGCTCCGAGCGACGTCCCGGACTGCCTCGGATGCACGTAGCGAGTGCAGCCGACCGCGATTTTTGATACGCAAGCCGCCGACTCACTTACCGTAGCGTTCACTGAGGACCTGGAAAACATCCAAAAACGTTCCTGAGAACGCTGAACACTCACCTGGCTAGCGCTTTGGTTTCCGACAGGAAAAAGTTCAACTGTTGTGATTCGGAGCTTCGACAGGACTGCTAAGCATTCATCCGCTCTTCTGACGACGACGGATTTCACGTCGCCGGCGCTAATTCTGGGCTGAATCACCGGCGATTTTCACGTGCACCGCCGACATAATATAGTACGATGCGGGTGCAGAAGAGGGTTTAAATAGGCGAGAATAACACTAGTAGCCGGAGTCTTCTTGCGGTTGCTGCTGCTCATAGTCGTCATCAACATCATCTTGGTATGACGCTTTAGCAGGTAGATATCTTAGACGCAGTAGTTAGGTTTGTCTTGGTGGATTGGTGAAGTTTGCTAGAAAACCTTAAGAACGATCATTCGTCTAGACATCTCTACCGTTCCCATTACCATATGCACATTCCCACGTCGAATTTAACACTTCTCAAGCCAAATTGAACATTCTTCTAAGCTACCCTAACCAAGAAACTATGTCAACGGTAGGTCGGAGCGACCGAGGTCTTGTATAAGGGCAGAATCGCCTCTTTCTTGGAAACATCAAACTGCAAATATCTCGACCATAATACAACTCTGCGCAGAGTTAGGGACGACGGAAGTTGGGCCGTTAGCGGCGTTCACTCTCTGCCTGCGCGCGAACGGCGGGCTTAAGTTGGCAGGAAACAGGGATGACGAGCGAGCGGGGGTGGCGCAGTGGGTGGAGGGGTGGTGTATTCCCTATGATCGCTGTTTCCAGCCAAATTGAGCCCACCCTCTGCGTGCAGGCAGAGAGCTAACGCCGCCAACGGCCCAGCTTCCGTCGTTCCTAACTCTGTGCAGAGTTGTATTGGGGTCGAGATACTTGCTTTTTGTTGTTTCCCAGAGGGAGGCGACTTTGCCCATATGAAACACCTGAGCCATTCCAACCTACCGTTGAGATAGTTTCCTGGTGAGACTTTTGAAATCAAAGCGAACTCTACTAAATTGAAATGAGCTTTTTCTAAATAATAAATTAAGCTAGAGTCTCTCAAAAAAGGTTGGAATAATTTGTTGTTTAAGGGGAATTTAGTATTACTTTCTTTGAAGTTTTAATTCACTTCCCTATAAGTGAACACATTGTTTGAAATTTTGAAATTTTTTATGACATTGAGGAAAAGTAATTACCAAAAGTTTGTATTAAAAAGCATAGAGGCGGCCAGTGCCAAGTAATAGAATGCGCCACGCCCTCGTCCAAAGCGCCACGATTTTCATTCGAGTGATAGCTAACTTTCTGCTTACATGGCCTTCACGCTTGGCAATTGTAAAAAACAGTACAACAAGGCAATTGTAAAAAACACAAATATCTTTATTCAGTATGTCTTATGTTATCAGCATTTATACTATCAATCAAGCAAAAATCGCAACGAACTTCTCGAGTGGATGGCTCGATCTAACATTTCAATGATCTATATGATTCCATCTTTGCTATGCCTTAAGATAAATTTTAATTTATTATTTTTCTTGAAAAATAAAAAATTATAAATTCATTACACTTATTGGGGCAGGTGAAATAAAAAATTTCAAAGAGAGATTTACACATTTTCCCTGAAAAAATATTCTAACCATCTTGTTCAGTCAGTGTTTTAACCTGCCTGAAGTTCGTTTCGATTTGAAAGAGTTCGCTTTGATTTCAGAAGTCTTAGAGCTAGCTTAGAACAGTGTCCAATTTTATTTAAAAATGGTGTATTTCAATAGAAGCCGGGTGGGAGCAGTGCAGCGCCCTATTTTGGTGGAAGGAAAGCTGTAAAATGCAGCGTAAAAATTAGTTCCTCTGATTTTGCTCGTGGGGCCCATCTCACACAATGGCTAGATTGTACACTTTCTGAAAAATGGGATATTTTCCACTGTCTGTCCCATATGTGGATCACCTGATGTTTGGTGTGTTCTGGTTCCATGGCCACGCCATCTAGCTTGTTGTTGTCATCGGAAAGCTCTGGCATTAACGAGGTGCGTGAATCGTTTTCAGATGAAAAACCTGCTGACTAATGATTGCATACGGACTCTCTCGTGGAACTCTGAGACACTTCGATTCCTAGAGTCTTTTTATAGAAAAACTGAAATCAGTACTGGAATAATCAATAGAGACTTGTTCCTTTATCTTTAAGCGATATACAAAACATTCCAATAGCGCAGTTTTGATCGTTGGTCCATCGTTTCGAATGGGCAAATTCTGAGATATCAAAAAAATTGATTTGATTCACCTGTATCACCTGTCGTCCCTTTGATCATCGACTTGCTCGAGCGGGCGCCAGCAGCGTCTCCATTCGTCCCTGTCGCGTGCCAGAGTGCTCCAATGGATCCTCCTTGCTCGAGGGACACGAAGAGGGTCATATCGGTCGTTCAGGGCTTTCACGAAGAAGTCCGACCAACGCGTTGGTAGGCGTCCCGGTGTTCTCTTGACATTCCACGGAATCCAGTCAGTGACGGCTCTCGTCCAAGCGCATTACGTGGCCGGCCCACCTAATTTTCGACAACTTGGCCCACGCGACAGCGTCTCTGATCTTTGAACGTCGGCGAAGCTCGGAACTCCGGAGGCCTCTCACTTGCGTGAGTCGTGTCACACGTGTCACTCCGGGCATCGTCCTCTCGATTCCACGCTGCGCGACGCTGATCGCGTGCTCATCCTGCTTTCGTATAGCCCAGGTCTCTGAGGCGTATGATATGGCAGGAAGAACGGTAGAGTCGAATAGGTGAGCACGGAGTCGGACGTTCTTCGTCTTCTTCACGACTTCTTCGACGCTCGTGAAAGCTCTCAAAGCCGCTCGTTTCCTCCTGCTCAGCTCCGGCGCTAGGTCGTTGGCCATATTGACTTCGCGATCCAGATACACGTAGCTGGAGCATTCGGAGATGATCGTTCCGTTGAGCGAGAATGGGGCATCAGAAACTTGTCCGTTCCTCATGAACATCGTCTTCGTAAGATTCAGCTGTAGTCCAACATTCCCACATACACGATCGAAGTCGGCCAGCATTCGCTCCGCCTGGCTGATGCTCGGTGTTATGAGCACGATGTCGTCAGCGAAACGAAGATGGTGCAGCTGCTGGCCGTCGACCTTCACTCCCATGTCTTCCCATTCTAGTTCGCGCATGACGTTTTCGAGGGTGGCGCTGAAGAGCTTTGGGGATATGGTATCCCCTTGCCGAACCCCTCACTTCACGTCGATGACGACGTCGTTGTAGAATAGAGAGATCTTGGTCGTGAATCCACTGTACAGCTCTCGAAGGACTCTGATGTACTGAGTAGAAACTCAAGTAGGATTTGATTATCGTCTCATAGTTATTTAACTATTTAGTTAATCAAGGCGTAGACAAGATTTTAGCGAATGCGACTTCAGAAATAAAACAGGAAACTTTAAAACCGTATTCAAGTTTTAGGAACGAAGAAGAAGCCCGCTTTTTCAAGTGAATGGAAACAGAGCAGCAGAAGCATTATCCGCTTGCTGCTATTATTTCAGCGTCTCAGACTGACCCCCTGTTGTGCAATCGATCTTTGAGATGGAAGCGTTACGTCGGTGACGGTCGCTCAAAAACTCTTGCTACTTACCGGAAGGGATCAGTTTACTGCGGCATCTGTTCGGTTGTCATCGTCTGGTGGGATCGACAGCGGCGAAAACAATGTTGCCATTTGGTCTTCGTGGACGTTTTGTCTGGCGTTTGAAGGACGGGGCGATTTTTTAAAGAACTGTTTTCTCGATGTTGTTCCCGATACAGAACCCTGAAGGAAGGGCGCTGAAAAACTTCATGAAAACAGAAACGAATTTTTTTTGGAAACCTAATTTATGGAGTGCAAATATCGTTAAGCATAACGATAAGCGATTTATAACGAGGACGCGGAGATTTATTGTCAAATTTTATCTCTCAAAACATCAGATGCTTTTTTTCAATTGTTCGCCGCTCACGTGTCATTGTTTGCCAACGGTGGTGGACACTGCGTGCCTGAGCTGAACAAATAATTTCTACTTCCTGAAAGTAAAAAAAGGTCGAAGCCACAACAAATTCTGAAATCGGATGCAAAATTTTGTCCACTACTCTTTGATTATTGCATAGTTTTGACGCAACAGTATGGGGTGTGGCACATATAGGACCGTTCCGAGTTCTTCGTAGCAGATAACAGTAACAGTCGAACGACTGTTATCTGCAATAAACAGTATGTTTATCGTTGATAACCGTTGTTCCTGAGGTTTCTTTTGCAGTCCGGTCTCTTCTTTTTCAGTTTCCCCTTATTCTTCTGCCCCTTATCTCTCTAACATTTGCTTATTATTCAATTAGTTAAGAAAGCAGTTCCTTGAATTACATTTAATTTTTTAAAGGACATAATTGCTACAGCGATTTTTCTTCTTGTTGGAGTTTCTTCTGTCCTTATAGGGGAACGAGCCCGTGCTCACAAAAAAAACCAAAATGTGGTCCATCTACCAGACCTCCGGCTTGGCTGGCCACATCGTGAGGTTCCTTCCTTTGCTTAGTCCGCCTCTGTCAGGGTAGCAGAGCACAGAATCCAGCCAAAAGCCATCATTTTTCGCGCACAGGTCCACTCCCCGATAAGTACCATTTCTTCTTTCACTTCTTTTCGTAGTCATTCAAAGGGAAACGAGGAATCGCATGAGCTGATCGGCATACGCTACAAAAAGGATGAAGGACGGCGTTAATCAATCCCTTTTGGGATGCGCCATGCGTTCTACTTCTGCGGGATGTCGTGGAGGCGATTTGAATGTGTATTTGGACATGCAATGACTTGCGGTGGCCAGCCGATGAACAAGTCAGCGCTCTTTATTTTCTAGACAGGTCTGGTACCAATTCACCGACCCCGGAGGGTTGGAAGGCTTGGTTGGCCTGGGCGAGAAATCCGAACCAGGAACCTGGTATCGGGTGCACGCGACAGCCGGCGCCTCCACCGACCGCGCTACACGCGCCTGTCATTTAAGTTAAATCACCTTAATATTTCTTTGAAGCTCTAATAATACTATTTCCAAAAAACTTTTAATTATGCTATATTACAATGAAAGTGTTATAAAATTACGTTGTATAGTACATAGGATATAGAAAAGATCTTTTTGTAAAAAATTTATTTTGAAAAATTTCTTAAATTATCTACTAATATTTTTACTATTTATTAATTTATTATGTTTTATTTTTATTATTTATTCTTATTTTTATATTTTATTATTATTTTTTAATATTTTTTCATTATTTTGAAAATTTTGTTAGATTTTGTCTGATAATTTACTCCTACCCCTCACTTAAAAAGTTTGTAACGCCTTTCTCTTCATTGAAGAGCCATCGGGGAGGTGCTATAATACAGAGGTTCGTCTGGAGATAGGTCGCGAAAATAATCACTTTGTGTGAAGAAAAAATTTCTGATTTTTGACTCTTCACTTTCAGTTTACTTCATTATTGTTTTCCCACGTTATTTGTACTCACTATTTCTCTTCTTTTTTCTATTTGCCTCTCTGTTCATCTTTTTGCTCTTCTTTCTGTTCTTCTCACTCTCTTGTTTCCATTCCTACTTTTAACTTTTGTCACCATCTTCGTCATTTCATTTTCGTTTCTCTTCACTTCTATTTCTTCCATGGGAGATATTGCGTATAGAGGCCCAATATTCTATCCAGAGACTTGCTTGGTGCCGTAGATTCACCTCAACGACCTACGTGTCTAAATGAGTGGTAGCTTCTGCCCGTGGAGCCGACAGCCGATCACTGTTCGGGTGCATTCGTTCTTGCCGGAACGCACGTCTGTCATCGTTCGAAGGCATTCTGTGTGAGCCACCGCTGTCATGTGAACTCTCGCTGATTTCGCTTGCTTTCCGGCATCTAGGCATGAACAGAGCCTGCTGTTGAGGTGGGGGTGGAGAGACAGAGGATGAACTCGAGGAGGACGTTCACCTGAGAATTGATCCTCAAGCAGCATTTAACCTGAACGTCGACACAGCGACGTTTCCTTACATAATGAAAAGCTAGAAAGGCCTCGTCATTAATGCAAATTCTACGTCAAACTGGACACTTTCGACAACAAATTCGGCACTTTTTAAAGCAAAACGGGTACATTTCAAGTCAAAATGGACACATTTTCAAGCAAGTTTAACACTTTCAAATCAAACTTCCAACTTGAAACGTGGTTTTTCACAATAAAATAGAGATCTTTCGAGACGGCTAGAATAATTTTTTCTTCAAAAAAATTAGTATGACATATATAGAATTTTATTTTAAAAAAGAAAATCAGCAATAACTTTTTATTTATTTGTTATTTAGTTATTGTTTTTTTATTCACCTACCCTAAAAGGTGAACTTGCTGCTAAAATTTTACAAACATTTTACAAAAATAATGGTTGAAATTTTGGGTACATGACGCGAAGACGCAAAGCATTGAGAGGGGAAACGCGCCAGCCAATCAAGCTGCATCGAATGGGTACCATTCAGAAAGGGCCTGCAGGCTAGGGGCTTTGATAGGTACGGTAAGTGCTGTGCTTGGCTATGATTGGCTGGCGCGTTCCCATCCCCCAATGCTGTGCACCTTCAGGATGTGTACCAAAATTTGCTTTCAGAAAGACGGCATTTATTTATTTATTTATTTATTTATTTATTTATTTATTTATTTATTTATTTATTTATTTATCTATTCAACAACCTTAGGAAGACGTGCATAACATTTGGATGATAGGAAAGAAACAACAACGACCATGATAGAAAAAAGATAAGCACGACAAAATATGAAACTAACAATTTAGCAAGAGGCAGCGACATCCGTTGGCAGTGTAGAAGAAAACCATCTAGGTTTAGGACTACATTTAGTGTATTAAAAAAAGAGATCGCGTCACGCACTCTACCAGATCGTTACGGTTTTTATTCGATTGGTAGTAGACGTTTTGTTTGCGTGGACTAACACAGATATAAAGCCACAACAAGAACAGTTATTCGAAACGCACACATATCTCCTCACATCGCTGTTTCAAATAAACAAATTTACACTAACAATCCAATAAAAATTGCGACAACCTTGTCCAGTGCACGGCGCGACCTCATCTTTCAAATGATTGCTTCTCTTCTGTGCTTTAAAATAAAAATTAAGTCATTATTTTTCCTCGATATATTTAAGAAACAAAGCACCGAAAATTGAATTTCTGTAATCTAGAATCAGCCTTAATGCATAATTTTTCCTCGGAAATAGAAATTTTTATAAGATTCTAACAGTGTGTTCACTTATTGGAGGTGAATGTAACACCTTTCAAAAAAAGCTAACAGCATACTAAAATTTCTTGAGCAAAATTATTCTAACCGCCTCGGAGAGGCTTTACTTTAATATGGAAGAAGCTTATTTTGATTTGCCAGATGTTGGTTTTGTTTCAAAAGCGTCACGCTTCCTCAGAAGAGTGCCCAATTTGACGTGAAAACTGTTGACACGACCACAAAATCTGAAAATGACAAGTCGCGTATAAGATACTGGCTTTTTATCACGCACCTGCCACTTATACACTCCGGCAGACGTTATCTCTAAAGGGTTCAGGAGTCATAAAACATTCGGGTTTGCTTCGGATTGAGGCCATAAACAAGACGGCAGCCACGAACGGTGCAGAAGCCTTTGTCGAAGTGACATAATCAGTAAGCACCGAAGACGTGATCACCGGGACCTCCCTTACCATTGACCAAAGGAGGATTCGTTCGCGATTGGCTGACGTCATACGGTAGCGCTGTCGATTTCGTCGACATCTCCACGAGGCTCGCCTCCATCGGCACCACGACCGCCTTCGTCGGCTCGCGTGGCTGCCTCACGCGCCCAAAAAAGCGCGACGAATGGGCGGTTTTTCAGGCGTACTCTGTGTTGCGATTACACAGCATCGTCATGTGTCGGTCGTCGCCCAGAAGGCGGTAGCTTTGACATCGTCGTCGTCGACGACGTTATATAATGCTCATCACGACGCTCCGACGCTCAGTTTCCCACGGGGTGTCAAGCCCTTTGGCCATCAGCCTGAAGCTGCTGCTTCCCTGAGGTGCCCGCTACACCTCTCCAAGCGTCTACGGCCCGATCCTCTGACCGACAGTGGACCCCGAGAACTTGTTTACGCGTCGTCGTTCGCCGAATCACTCTGCCCCAGAATCCGCTTTCATCGCTGCTGATTGATCGTCGGCTCCCAGATGTCGTCGTCATCTTTAGAAGTCATCGCGCGCATTGTGTTCGCTTACCGTGTAGCGTCTGCTGTGCTGATGACAATCCGCTTCCAGATTACCATGGACTTACAAACGTTTCTACAGCTGCTCTCCTGCTGTGCAATCATTACGACGATCGCTTTGTTCCTATGCGGGATGTGAGTGAATTTTTTAACCATTTGAATTACCTTAGTAGAGGAATTTATTCATTTATTTGCACAGAATTGTGCGCTTAAACGAGTATTGAAACAGTGGACATTACATCGTGTATCGAAAATTACAAATCATTGGACAGAAAAAAGTCAACCTCAATTATCCGATGAAAGCAGCCTTCAATCGAGAGCAAAAAGTAGTTTATGGGACACTGGGGTTTTGGCTTATTTTGTGTAGGTCACGGCAACCGAGTTACTAATATTCCCACACTTTTGAAAATAGCAGAGAAACGATACGCAGACGGTGATTCCTAGCAAGCTATTGAAGACTGGTTGATTCAGTATAGAGCTATTCTGTTCCTTCGGCTTCTCATCGAGCTCTGAGTCCTCTTAAGGACTCAATGTGATGTCTTTGTATCATCTTTGTATTGTTCGATTTTTTTGGAAGAGTGTAGACATAGAATAATCCAAAACCTAGGAGAATACATCCAGTGGCAATGGCTAGGTCAGCGGCCATCCATTGAAACCTCTTGTTAGATGTGCGTGGACCTCCGTTAAAAAATGGAGTTCCTATGAAGCATTCTCGGGCTTCACATGAAGCACTCCCCGGGCTCATAGAAAAGAATGAAGGACCTGTGATCTATTCTATGCGTTTTCCCACTCTCAGAGGAGAACTGTTTTTGGCTAGCCACTTTGAAAGGTAATTTACTAAACCCAATTTTTATACTCCACCACTAAAATGTATCGGTTCTGTCCTAGTCGGGAGGGGCAATCCTAAGTTGACCAGCTGTTTTCCTACTGTGATGCCACAACTCGCTTCATCCGAATTTGCCTAAAGTTGCTGTTTTATGGGACAGCAGCTGGAGTTCTCCGAAACTTTAAGGCATGGAATGATGCGTCAAAACATCATGTGCTTTTGTGCGCCCCCCCCCCCGATTAGGAAGGATCCTATATATCTACTGCTTTTCACATTTTTGTATAACATTCACTTCCCTATTGGTTTTCTTTAGGTAAGCAACCAGCTATGGTTTGATTGTAAGCTCTGGTCCTTATGAGAAAAAACAAAATGAAATCTTTGTGAGGTTCAGAATACACTGAGGATTCCATTTTATGCCTTTTTTTGTCATCTGACAAGATTTGCCAAAGAAAAATATTTCTCTACTTAGTAAATCGAGCTTTGCCATACTGTATAATACGATTCGAAAGGATTCGTATTCGAGTTTAAATACATTACGGCTCGTGTTGAGTAAAGTAGTTTAAAATTAACAAAAATAAAGTAGATTTTAAGATATACCGTAAATGTACGTCGGGTGAGAGTCGTCGTTGCTGATTTACTGTACGTATACTGTAAAGTGGTGAGTCGTCATCTCTTGAAAACAGATGACTGCTGCTAAGGTTCCGTAACTTCTGTAAGACATCGATGGAGCACTTCTTCTCCCAGGGCTCTTAGGTAGAGTACTAGTTTACTTGCAGTATTTGAAGTATTTATTATTATTATTAATTTATTATTAATTATTAAGAAGTCAGTGAGAGAGCTTCGATGGTCTAATGGTAGTTTCTCAGAGAACAACCGCCTGCTGGTTCCAATACACAATCTTATTTCCCCTGTAAATCCACCAGACTCACAATGGCGAGTATAAGTTCGGACAGTTTCCATAACGGGTCGCCGAATAGATCTAGAAGAGTTTTCTGATATTTCACTGGAGGTCACCCAGGAGCTGCTGCTGGCACTCGATGAGGAGCATCCTGAGAGAACAAACATCAGAAAATCATTTACTTTACGTTCCTTAATCGCTTAGGGTGACTTTTTTGATATTTAGGGTGGCAGCTATTGAGAGACATGATATTCTGGATCCACCTTTGTGTGCGGTACTCCACTCTGACTCTTTAAAGCGACAGCGAAGCTGAAAGCAGACTAGTCTACAAAGGCAGTAGAGTGAACTGGCCTACAAGGCAACCTCTCCTTGTAATTTCCTAGCAGGAAAATGCCACACTGTTTACATTTGTTTCGCTTTTTTAGCGATGCCTTTCTCCGAATAGATCCGATATTTTTGCAGTATTTTAAATTTTTGTGAGACCAGAGGTAGTTCGCTGCAGTGCATCCCAGGCTTTTATCCTTACGTTTCTACGTGAACTCGTTCCCATTTTCTGATCTGATCTGTTTTATTTCAATTTTTTAAAATTTCAATTGCTACTAGTTTCACCTTGCTGCTGCAATATATAAGAGTTGCTGTCTTAGGGATTACAGTGGCTTCTGGCAGAGAAGTCCATCAAGGCTTTCTGAACGAATGTCACTTATTTTCGTATAGATTTGAATGAATTTCAATCTGTTTTTGAAATGTGGCATACATATATTGAATTACTGGTGATAGAGCACAATAGCTTAATCCTTCTTTCACAAAGATATGCAATACTCTACCCAATTTCGCTCCTTTTCAGTCCGATATGCATCGAGATTATGCGCCGGAAAGGCACGAAAGACATTAGTGGTGTGCCATTTCTTATGGGTCTGCTAGGGTAAGTAAAAGATTCAATGTCTTCCATTTTAATCGCTCGATTTCAATTCCTATATCGCGGCCGATTTCAGAGGTTCATTTTGGTTGCGCTACGGGTTCTTGAAGGACGACAGCACGATGATCATCGTGAACGTCGTCGCCGTCTCGTTGTTCACTATGTATTGCTTGTTCTATCTGGCCTTCGCCACTCCACGGGTGAGCACTTACTTTTAAAAAATTTCAAGAATTTTCTAATGAAAAGTCTTCCGTTCATGAAACTGTTTTGGAATGCTTATTTGGAAGCGGCTTCACCTAAATTCCTGGAAACATTGAATATAATTGTTGTTTATTTATTTATTTGTACGCGAAATTCACAAGAAACGTGAACAAACCGTGGAGGATACGATTAGAAATGTATAAATGTATGCCAACCAACTGGGCTCGTCGACACTCAGGCCCTCTTTCACCAGCTTGGTGACATCCTTAGTGACTTGAAGACAAATCCCTCCGTGCAGCTGAAGCTGAACTGAACCTAGCCTAAGATTCTCTACTTTCTGGCGCCTTCTCTTTGAGAAAAGTGGTTACCACTGTGCGCAACGGAAACGGCGTCCTTAGAAGGACATCCTGAGTGCATCACATCCGTCCAGCAGTTTACAAAGTGCCGTTACTCCACGGAAGAAGGAAACTTGATTAGACCACCATCTGAATGCTCCCAACCTGCCCTCTCCATTGGAATACCCTTGTTATTTAATTGCCCGGAACATCGCGCTCCACTGCAAACGGCGCTCGATCGCTATCATATCACAGTACTGTTAAGGAGGCGTCGACGACGTGGGGGTGGGGAACCCGTTTCTCGTCCGTCATCCTTCCAACTAATTACTCTGACAGCCGCGATCAATGATTGCGACTCGAACAAAAGCGCGCTCCCGTCGCATCTGCTCGCTCGCCGACGGTGCCAGAACGGTAGAACTTCCTGCTTGGGGTGAAGCGTTCTGGTCACACTTATTAGTGAGCTCGATATGAAGCTCGCCCACGGCCAAAACACTTTTGGACCACAGAACACAGACAGCATGGACACTGGAGTACTGGAAGTTCTTCGTAACTTAGTAAACCGTCTGAGGAAGTAATGAAGTTGATAAGGAGCACGAGCGCGCCAGCAGGACTTGATCTATGAATTAAAACACGTAGGTGTCTTCTGTGTCGTCATCACACGTGATGTAGAGCAATCGCCTTAAGCATATCACCTGCACTGATTGGAGCAATTACAGTAATCTTGGAGGAAAAGCATCTTCCAGACGACTACTTGTGCCGTGTTGTGTTACTCTTAGTGTTGCAAATAATAAATCGACTAACAGCAGCACAATAGATAGTAATAGGATAAAGGGCCGCGTTAGTCAGGTCCCTTTGCAAGATACGTCATGCATTGTACTTCCACAGGATTTCGTAGAAGCGAATGTGTATTTGATCAGTACAATGACTTTAGTGGACAGCCGATGGACAAGTCAGTGTTTATCTCTCAAAAACGAGTCTGGTACCGATACCCAGGAGGGATGGAAGGCTTGGTTGGCCTGGGCGGTAAATCCGAAGCAGGAAGTGCGTGTAAGCGACAACCTGCAGCTCCTCTGACTGCCCTACCATGCGCCCCACAGCACAACAGATTTCAAAGGGAAGTCCTCGAAAGCATGTTTTTCCAAATAATGTTATATCAGCTGGTAGACGCTGAAACTGGAGATTTCGCTGTCAATGGTAGTAAGCTGGTGCAGGGGGTTCCTAGATTGCTGCCTGCACCCGATTCAAGGTTCTTGATTAGGGTCCAAACAAACCTTGATAACTCGCTGGTGTCGTTGGTGTGAAGCCGGATATGCCAGGGAACAGTGAATTGTTCATCGGTTTCAGACACGCATTCAAATTGCCTCCGCGATATAAAGTAGAAGTGGAATGCTTGGCGCACCCCACAAAGCCGTCTTTTGTCTTTTATCAAATCAAACGCGCTCTTAATATAAAAATAAAAAACAAAACGTACAGTAAAATTGGAGCGGATGCAAAAACAACAAAGAATTAGCTATGCATCCTCTGGGATCCATTATATACATGCGGCAATGCTTCATCAATACTTCCATGGAAAACCCAACTAGTAGGACTACCTCCTGTGATAGCGCAGAAACATAAATTCTAGGAAGCTGTCACAACGAAGTTTTGTTGCGATCAAAACTTCTAGCGCCAGGCGGGAGTCGAACCCGCACCTCCCTCTAACCGGGCGGGAATGCTCTACGCCATTACACCACCGGCGCCGTCTGATCGAACGCAACATCCATACCTCTCGGGACCGATCAGCACTCACCCGTATCCAAGATGAGCTGACCGCTGATATCAGCATGGAACCAGTTAAGCTGATGATCTGGATAGAAACAATTCGAATCAGTTTCTTTAAGCCTCAATTGGCTGGTATCGAGGTTGTAAGCTGTCACAACAATGTTTCTGATAAACTCTAGTGTTTTGAATCTTTGCTGAAGTCTGGAGCAGCTTATAGAAAACAGAAGCTGTTAGAAGGATGTTCAGTTACGATCAACATGCGCCCGCACCTTCTGCTTTTCGGCAGCGCTTCTATGCCTTATACCACCGTCGGTGTTTCACCGAACAGATTATACACGATATCTTGCTTCCTAGCAACGCCCTATCAGCACTCATCCATGATATCGGGATGAACCATCGAACTGAACATTAAGTTTAAAGTTGAATTTTAACCTAATGCACAGTTTGGAGGTTGTACGGAATTTTTCCTAAAATGTCTGGCATCACAAGTTGGCGTTGCGGACCTGGTCCTTTACAGCAAAATATTTTTTGGCAGAAAAATAAGGTTATCACAACTCCCGTCATGTACCAGTTTCTACCTTAGTCCGAAGGCTAAGGTAGAAATTTTTATATCAAAAGCTTGAGTGTTTTAAAATTAAAAAGCTTGAAGTTCCAAGTTTATTTTTCGACAATTTCAGTGTGCGTTCGCCACGAAGTTCGCGTTCATTCTGTCACTAATCGGAGGAATGTGCGCATGGGTGGTGTACACCCCGAACATCAACTACCTAGGTGTCGCCTGTATGACATTCAACATCATGAACTTCGGAGCGCCGCTGGCCGGCCTGGTATGTCTGATCTATTTCCTGCCTTTTCTTTTCACTTATACACTATTAAAGCCCCTATGGGTAGTGCAAGTAGCGCAGCGGAGCTCCGACTTAACCCATGCTTTTACATGACATCGTTTCGGCTGAGTGGCTATGGGCTTTGTGCGGTGAATGAACAGCCGCTGGTGGGGCTTCTTTGCGGATTTTGAACATGTTGTTAGGACGACCTATCAAAATATATGTTCGAAACGATTCATTATTAAACAACTAGAACAACTATGTATAGGGCCGTCATTATTTCTTGGGCAGATCAGCTAAGACAAACCAATGTTCTCCCAGTCCATCCACGTCTGAAGCTGGAACACCTTTCCTCAGTGGAAAGCTTCAAACTTCTTATTTTTTTGGGCAAGATCGGTATCGGAACATATTCAGTATAACACAAAGTTAGAATGCGTGGTTCGCTTTAAAAGTCGCGCTTAGGCTGGGGGCCTAACAGTATGTCATATCGCCTAATTGTGCCCTGCTATCGAAGGATTTCCGAGGCGGTATCGGCATGGCGCATTCTTTGAGTAGCATACGACAGTTCGCCCCCATGTCTGCCGTCCGTTCTCACCAGATCTTCAATTTTCTAGAGCGACTCCACCACCTTGAATATTGGTCACCTACTGTATAGGGTAAAGGGTAAAGGACGGTGTTCCTCAATCCTTTTTGGGATGCGATGCGCATTCTACTTCCAATGGATGTCGTGGAGGTGATTTGAATGCGTATTCGGCCACACAGTGACTTGCGGTGGCCAGCCGATGAACAACCCAGCGCTTTCTCCTTTCAAGACATGTCTGGTAGCAACTCACTGACCCCGGACCCCGGAGGGATGGGAGGCTTGGTTGGATGGCGGGAAATCCGAACCAGGAACCTGGTGTCGGGTGCACGTGGCAGCTGGCACCTCCTCCGATTGCGCTAAACGCGCCCATTGACGAGATTTTATTTACATGAACTATCTAAGCCTGGGATATGAACTGCTTAGTATACATACAACGGCCTTTTCAAATCATCCACAGCCACCTGCGACTTTCACTTCTGAGGTTGAAGCGGTGATGTTTCTCCTCAAATTTTATCTGAACCCTATATTTACAGGTCCTTTCTAGTTAGTCTCTTCTTCGCCGAGGTCTGTTAGCTGCTGCCATTCCAAATCACCCGTTCCAGGGTGTGGTGCTGCGGAAACGCTGTTGCGACACACTGCCGTTGCCGTTGTGCGTGGCGAACCTCCTGGTATCCTCGCAGTGGTTCCTCTACGGAAACATCGTTCGCGACCCCTACATTATGGTGAGCCCTAGAGACCGTTCCTTTTCTTCCCAGTGACAGTCTCTCTGAGCGATTCTGACCATCTACGACTTGCAGGTGCCCAATGGCATCGGAATGGCTCTGGCTGTTCTTCAGCTGAGCTTGTTCGTCATCTTCCCGCGTAAGGAGAACGGAAAGTCAGTAGTGTCACACTTCGCCGATCTGTTCAGCATTCGCGAGTCCGATGTGGAGAAAGGTGAGCTAGATTTTTCTTGATGTACCGCAGAACTGTGCTACCATTCGAAGGCTTTTTCAGGCGACGTCACCTCCACAAGGACCACAACGACTGGTATTTCAATAGCGGCGGGAAAGAAACTGATGCGAAAGCTTTCCGAGACTATAGAGTGAGTTATCCTTTGGGGTTCAGCTCCTCGCTAAGCTTTAGGTTGCGTGTGCTTAATTCTTATGTTATTCCATAGAATTCGTTAATGCTTTAGCCACTAATATTCGATACGACAGCCTAACCCGGTCTATACCATTTTCAAGACAAACTGGAGACTTATCAAAGCAAGTTGTACACTTTTCAAAGCAAGCCTCCTGACGCTTCTGAAAGCATCATTCTTCAAGTCAAAATGTGCGTTTTCTAGATTAAAAAACATTTGCAATAAAATTGAAATAATTTTTTTCTACTGAAGATTTAGTATGACCTTCCTCAAAATTTTTGGACTCCTCTGTTTCAGATTTTATAAAATTTTTAGATTTTAAGGATAATTTTTTATTTTATTCTTTTTGTTCTTCTTTGATATTGCCAGCTTTGATGGAAAGGATTTGGAAGATTGTAATGATTTGAAAGATGTTCAGTCTGATTTCAAACGCAGTTTGCCCTGAAAGGTCTCCAGTTTGGTTTGAAAAGAGTCCAATTTTATTAGAAGGGTGCCAATTTGTCGTGAAAACGGTGCACGTGAGAAAGACAGCTATTTCTCAAAAGGCCATCATTGAGGAGCCACAACAGCTTCAAACGGCTTCAAAAAGAATCTAGGGCACTATTTGTGTACTTTAACGTCTCCAGAGAGAGGTTGATGAGACCTAAAAAAGTATTTTTCGCCCAAACTTCGCCCAGGGGGTCATCCAAGATGCTGGCCACGAATCTGAGATCCTTCTTTAGTACTACACTGGAGTACGATAGGTTACGATGGATGCTGGTGAGTATGGCTAAGGGTCATGATTTCGTCCAAATTTTGAGCAGAAGTCCAGGGCTCGACAACCTCACTTACCCGCATCTACCGTAACCTACCGTACTACTCCTCGTGATCAGCACCACAAATAAACACCTTGGGCAAGGTTTGAGTGAAAATAATTTTTTCGACCTTCCTTCAGTTTTCGGAGTCTGGAAAGTACAGTAGTGCCCGAGATCACACAGTAGAATGCGCAGCGCATCAGCGATTTAGGTCACCCCGATCGAAGCTTGAGAAATGCGCCACGCATTGTACTTACATGCAATATCGTTCACGTACTTCGGTCAGTACCTAGCTTGCCAGAAGGGCAGAAATGCTTACAACGAAGAGTCTACTTGCTTCTTTCCCTCAGATGACGTCCACCCTGGCATCCAACCCTCAGCTTCGATGCTTTGCTCGAAACGCTGCTTTCCTGTTTCAACAACTACTAGTTTCTTTGTTTCAGTGAAGAATTAATAATTCACTAAAAACCTTTGGACGGTCGGCAATTCGTCGCTCGACGAGTGCACTACCGACTGCGGTTGTGGACTGCACTGATCGTTGTACTGCTCACCTTTTACTAAATGATCTCTCGGATTTGCTTTCATCGAATTTCTGCCTTCAGAATTTGTTTGTAAATCTGTAACCACTAAAGGATTTATAGTTTACTGTAATTTGTTTTTAAATTTTGCAGCAGTTAAGGAAACAACAACAATCTATTACTCCTGAAAATCCCTCCACTTTTGAGAACACCTCACGATTTTCTATAGTTCTATTATTGTATCATACAGAAAAGGATTTCGACACCGCGGATTTAGAAGTGATCACACCATGGACAGGTAAAAATGGAATTTATCCTGGCCGGAGGAGCGGAACACGCACGAACAGTGTGGCCAGTAACAGTCAGGATATTGTAAGGTGAAGTTCTTTTGGTGGGGTGGTTCAGTGTGTCGCCGTTGTAAAGTAGTTTACATTCAATTTTGAAAGATTTCTGTCATTCTGCAACAGACAGAATGAAATGTTCCCTCCCTACAGAGAAGGATCCTAAAAATGTGATGAGAGCAAGCCTCGAGCGAGGGAGGGGAATCTAAAATTTCTCGCTTGAAAATTACTTAGACAAAACTGACAAATCGAATTTTATGAAGGAAGATGAAGGTGGGTTACCTGTTTTAGACCAGCCTCAAGGTTTGTGTAAGAATAAAACGAAGCGCGGAAAAGAATAGCTCAAAACCATTCAGAGACCGAAAGAAACCATTCAGAGACCAGTGTTGAAATTGGAAACGGAAATGCTTAAAAAGCATGACGTTTGCGGAGGAAACAGTATGTCGATTTTTATCAAACGACAGAACTTGACAACCATCCACTTTCGTTGATTTGTGGAGCAGCGCTAAGCCATATTTCTTCGCGGTTCACAGAATAGAAGACAAAAGATAACCAGAAAAGTCTCGAAGTAGAAACCGAACGGAACTTTGAACTCATCGCCGTTACTGGACAGGACTTTGAACTCATTGTCGTCATACCATACAGTCTGACAGAGCCAGTACTTTTTCGACCCTGACAATGAGATAAGGAGCTAATTATAGAGGCTAAGGCACACGACACCCTTCATCTCTGGCTGGTTTCCAAGATGTTGAGTAAAGTTGAATGAACTTGAAGGACTAAGGAAAACACCTCCTCGCAAAGTTCGATGAGAGTGTTCTGAATTTCGTGAAGTGAATTCCCTAGCCATGAAATCCGCTTTTTGATGAAGCGGACGTTCTTCTTTTCCACCCGTTGGAGCAGTTTCGCGAGAACGTAGATGCTGTGCTTCTTGCTGTTTCTCTCACGATCAGTCAGTGTTGCAGCATATCATTTCAAGAGAGTATGATAGAGAAAGCGTCCGCTTTAGCGTGTTCCTCGACTATGTTCATGGCTCGAACTCCGTCCAGGCCATCAAAACGTTTCATCCATCGAGCTCGGCAAATTCGTGCTTTTCTCTCGAAGGAACAACTCACTTGCTTGTTAAAGAGCTGACCACCGCAAGCTATTATATTATCTTGCAGAATTAGAATGCGTGGCGTGACCCACAACACGGTTGATCAGCGGTGATCCTTATTTTCATTCTAAACCATTCCTTTCTGGGACTATTTATGGCTAAAACACTCCTCGTTGAAAAAGATGCTCAGAAAATTGTTTGAAACCAGAGGAGAAAATGGAAAGGAAAGAACTGATTCATGCTTGACCTGATTTGTAGCTATTGTTAGATGCTGATGACTTGCTATTTTGCTTTTACCCGAAGTTTTTTTTACCTATTTTTAGTTTCCGTTTTCGCATGCAGTTTTCCGTCTATCCTTCAAGGGAGTGATTTTCGACTTAGGCAGCGCAGAAGGAAGGGGTAGGCTATCGCACGAACCCTGATCTAGTCGTTGTTTTTGTTGAATTCGTTTACTCAGGCCCTCCACCGTTCAGCTGTCGATGAGTTTGTATCAGAATTGCTTGGGGAGGACAAAAGGCTGATTTTTGCACCTCCTAGCCACGGCAAGCCACTGTAGGTCACTGTAAAATAAAGTAGAATGGATGTGGCACATTTTTCAAGGAGAATAATGCCGTCCTCATTTGTACATTTCACCTTTCATCATACTTCATCTTGCATCCTAGATAAAGGGTAAAGGATAAAGGACGGCGTTACTCAGTCCCATTTGGGATGCGCTACGCACTCTACTTCTCCGTGATGTCGTGGAGGCGATTTAAATGCGTATTTGGCCATACAATGACTTGTGGTGACCAGCCGATGAACAACTCAGCGCTCCATCCTTCCCAGACAGGTCTGGTACCAATTCGCCGACCTGGGAGGGATGGAAGGCTTGGTTGGACTGAGCGGGAAATTCGAACCAGGAACCTGGTATCGGGTGACAGCCGACACCTCTCCCAACTGCGCTTCACGCGCAGTTGCAACCTAGAATATCTCATTCTTGTTAACGCTAAAGCATCCACAGAAACACAAACAACAATATTTACATTAAATTATAGAGGATAAAGACGGTCATAGTTAATCTCTTAGTGGAATGCGTCACATATTCTACATTTACGGAGCATCCTGGAGACAGCCTGAATACGTATCTGGCGTATACAACGAATTGGGGTGACCTGTCGATGAACAAGTCACGCTTTACTCTTCTCAGATAAGCCTGGTACCAATCGACCTCAAGGGCTGAAGAGCTTAGTTTGTCTAGATAGAGGATACGAACCAAGAACCGTAAATCGGAGTGCGTGCGGGTCTCATCCGATCACGCTACTTAGGCTCCCAATAAGTAGATTGAACAATAGTATTGGGTGATGCCAGTCCCAGCCAAAATCGCTTCTGCTCTCTCGCGACACAGTAAAAACACTTTGATATCGGTCTAAGGAATGGGATACAAGAAGAAAGTCAGCTAAAAAGAATGAGCTCCCAGAATAAACCGGGTTTCCAAAAGCGAAACACATTTGAAAATTCTTAGAAATTTTAAGAATAAGCAGGTTGTTGCGTCGGAGCACAAACCATTATGTTCAAGAAGTATTTGGAAGCTCTATTGATGGGGCACCTTAGGTTTCCGCTGCCATAGAAGTTTTATTACTGGTATTCAATGTAGGCCACATGTTGAACAGTCGGAGGAGGTAGCAGCTGTCGCGCGCACCCGATGCCAGGTTCTTGATTCGGATTTCCCGCCTAGGCCAACCAAGCCTTCCATCCCTCCGGGGTCGGTGAATTGGTACCAGACTTGTCTGGGAAGGATAAAGCGCTGCCTTGTTCATCGGCTGGCAGCCGCAAGTCGTTGTATGGCCAAATACGCATTCAAGTCACCTCCACGACATCCCGTAGAAGTAGAATGCGTGGCTCCTCCCTAAAGGGATTGAGTGACGCCGTCCTTTCTCCTTTATTCTTATTCAATGCGGATTATTCAGTAGCCATTTTTAATTTCAAAAATAATGTTCTCTTATTATAGGAACTCGAACCCTGATGAAGTAGCAAATAACATTCTATCAACAGCAGTAAGGGTTTCATGCCACGAATCACAAAAATTAAAACTTGTCATTGTATGAGTGTTACTGGCGAGTTTTACAAGACCGGCGGTCGAAACTTAATTACTAATGAAATTTTTGTCCTAAACTTGTTTCTATTTCCCCTGTATCGTCTTTTTAAGCATCCATAACCTTTGGTTCTGTTGTTACTAATATTTTCTCAGTTTTTTTTTAACAAAAAATATCAGCTGATTCTCATAACTATTTCTTTCTATTTCAGAAGGAAAACGAAGCGTTCGGACAGTTTCGCAGTCGGTGGCGACCAACGGTTAACTCGCAGTCGAGCCGCAAGTGTACCGGACATACCGAAGTTCAAATGGATCTAGGACCACGACTTTCGCCAGGTTTTCTTGCCGTTGCCGCTACTTTGAGCAGCTCTGCCCACGCATTGTTTGTACATAATTCCCATTGTGATTGTATTGTTCTTATGCCTCATACGAGTATGTACGCTATTTAAGAGTTTTCACTGAAAGTGCCCACACAGCACTGTTGCCATGTTGCCATGTTGCCATGTACAAATTTAATTATTTAGGAATGAAATTCGTATTTTGAGCTGATGAAGTGCTAATAAAATTTGCTTAAGTAGAACCAGAGGTGTTTGTTGATCAGCTGAAAAATGTTCTGTGCTCAGGTTGACTCGCAGCAATTGCTATTCTGGGAATGGTTTAGAACAGAAACAACTTCTTTCCATGATTCGTTCTCTGCGGGGCTGTGTGGACAACGTTCTGCCGGAAGAGCAATTGCTCGAGCGAAGTCCAAACACCAGTCGGCTAGTGCAACCAGAGTTGCAATTCTCATCGGCGTTCATGGATCAGAGACTCTGTTGCGCTGGCAGTCGCAAATCGGCGTTTCGCTCGATGAATTTTGGACTGGTATTTGCCACAGCTGGTGCATAGTCATCCACGAGCTACTGTGGCTTGTTGGGATGAGAAAGAAATCTGAACCGAAGTTTCACTTTTTGTTGAAAAAAAATCCTAATCAACTAATCTGAACTTGAACTACCAGCTAAAATTGCTCGACTTGGGGTTGCCAGCAAAACGTACGCTGAGCACTTAAAAATTAAACGAAAGAAAGAAAGGATCTTTCCTTAAATTTGATGTGAAAAATTTCACATAATTTTTAAAAAAATTCTCGGAACTTGGAGTCAAGTACCTCAATCAGCGTACAATCTAAGAGGAGTGTTACTGAAGTCGGTCTCTGCCGATGGGAATTTTTTTCAATATCGACTGATCTCAGGATTGACGAGACCTATAGAGTGTTGGTTCAAAAAGCAAATTTTTAAACCTACAACTTATTTAAAATATTGATAACGAAAGACCTGCAGACGCTCTTGCGAGCTTACAAAATTTACGTGCGGCCCATTGTGGAATGTGGCACAACCGTCCTCAACCCTCTCAAAAAGAAGGATATTGCTATGCTGGAAACCGTCCGGAACAAACTATACACGTAAGCTGTTTATGAGATGCTATGGACTTCAATGTTGTGATTTGCCGAACGGATCCATTAGAGCAAAGATGCTTGGTCTTTCCAGTCCTGGTCCTCCCAGAAGAAAAAAAGCCTATTGCCTATGTTGTTCAAAACTCTGTCTATAACCGTTGCAGTTGACCCACTGCTATTCTTCAAGGCTCCACTGTCAAGAAATAGAAAAGGGAAACTTAGAGCCTATATCTCTATCGCAAGGACGCAGGCTAGATCATGCTTTAACCCATAGGAATCTCAGGGAGCTCAAATGCTTGCTTGGTGAATCCGAAAATGTCACACAGATGTCGCTGCCGGTTTTTAGATCATATATTGCTCAAAATTCGTCTGTTCAAGCTAGTTAGTGTTGTATCTTATTTGGTGGCAATTCGTTTTTTATTCTTATGCTTCATACGCCCTGGTTTCATTTCATTTCCTTTTCTCTTTTTTGACAACGTGTATTCTATGTCACGTCTTTGAATAAATAAATAAATGATTAAACTACTCCTTCAAAAAACCTCTGACCGGAAGCTTTTTGATTCCTTTCGTCTAGAACTGCAGCGACTACGAGTCGAAAGCGTTAAAGACTTCGCTTTCTAGTTTTAACTGATCGTGGAATTCCGTTCTGGCGAAGATGGTGCTTCAGTAAGAGAAATAGAAATAGATGGTAGACAGAGGAAGTTAAGCTGAGAGAATAAGAAACACAGTTGGAGGCCTTCCATCTGAGGTTTACTTTCTTCTGGGAGCTCAGCTTCCGGAAGACTCGGAACGGGCGTTGTCGTCAAGTAAGAAGACTTCGGGCTTCGGGCGCTTCTGGCGAATCTCGTCGGTCATCTTCTAGAGTTGAGTAGTGTATATTTCGACCTTAGCTGTTTTCTCTTCAGAAAGAAAATCGAACTGGTCATTCTCTAGGAATCCCACCAACAACGCAATAGAAACTTTTGTCGCCTTTATCTCTGTTCTCCACCTGTAGACTCTCTCGGAGACGGTTCGTCGCAGGACAGGCAGTGGAGGTGTTTCGTATGGATGTCATAAAGCAGTCAGCTGTCACTCCCAGAAACATTAGGAGAATAAAGGGTAAAGAACAGCGTTAGTCAATCTCGTCTATTACACTTCTTCGAGATCATGGCAGCAGGTATCATCTGATCCATAACCTTAACGGATTACATATTCCTTAAATATCATATGGATCTTCTGCCAAGGTCAACCAAGCCTGCCGTCACTTCTGGATCTCCTACCAAGACTATCAAACTTATAAGGGAAGGATAAAGCACTGACTTGTTCTAGGCTAGCAACCGCAATCACAGGCCAAATACGCGTTCAAACTGCTTCCACGAATAGCAAGATGCGTTGCGCATCCCGAAATGGATTGAAGAACGCTGTCCTTTACCCTTTTTTCATAACATTGGAAGTGGAAGACTCCCATACGATCGAGAAATTGAAAGCGAATATCCAGGACAAAGAAGGTATTCCTCCAGACTAACAGCAACTCATCTTCGCAGGAAAGAAGCTTGAGCGAAAGAAAACTTTAACTTGAACGCAACAGCAAGAACCTCGTTGTTTATCCGTTTTCATACTTAACATGCCATTCAAAGCTTTGCAGATGAGGAAGTTGAAGGGTGATCAGTTTTTTTCTGAAATACGACACTGTTTTCTGAAAATGAGGTGAAAATTACAGACAGCTAATGTTATCCGTGCGCGTCTACAGAATGTAATGGGATATCCAACAATTTCTAGAAGCACGAACAGCTGGCTCAGTTGATATTTTGCGCAACACAACGACACGGATTGGCTTACGGAAAGAGGCCATGACGTCGCCTGGCACTTATCGTCATGTTGATCAATAGTTTCTTTCGCGTTTGTTTCAACAGCCATTCAAGCATACTTCTCGCCTATGGAAACAGAAAGTTGGTTTACTTCAAGGGAAAGTAATAATACTTTTGCTGATTATTTTGAAAAAATGTGGTACTAGCATTGTAATGGATATCACCTTTCCTGAGATACAGGTGGGATGGTTAGAGATCTCTTCCAAAAGGTCAAGAATCTGGTATAAAAAATTATTTCGGGTTTTTGCCATCGTATTTCAGTATCTTCACGAAGTGTAATTTACATCCGTTCAAATGCAAATTCTTAAATCCATTTAAGATGCCGACAGTTGTGTGCGTGCACCAGGAGTGCGATGGCGAAAACCCGAAGTAATTTTTTATAGCAAATTATTTACCTTCTGGAAGAGATCTCTAACCAACCCACCTATATTTCAGAAAATGTGATATCCATTGCTTGCACCAGATTCGTGGTTCTTTGTTTGGATTTCCCATTCAGGCCTGCCAAGCCTTCCATCCCTGCAGAGAGGGTAAAGGGTAAATTATTCTTGGTGACTGTCCTAGGTTGAGAAATATCTTTCCTTTGCCTTCCTTCCACTAAAACTAGTTACTATTAACAAGCTCCTGTTTATACACACGTGTAGTATTCGATTACAAAACGATTCACCTGTATAACCTCAGCATCGGGAATTTTTTCATTACATTCTTGTTCATGCACTTGGCAGAAGTCGCTTTTCTCCTTGTGAAATAATGAGTGAAGGCAAAAACGAAAAGTCCATCAAAGCAAAATCCGTTTTTGTTACATTTAATATTTATTAAATGGGTGCCCATGTGTAAAATGGTTTAAAAGAAAAACTCAAACACTCAAACAAAAGAGCAACAAAACAACCATAAAAGGCAAACAAAACAAAACAAAACAAAACAAAGAACAAATAAAACTCGCGGACTGGGGGAAAGGAAAAGAAAGAGTCAGGCACCGCGGGAATTAGCAGACTCTAGTCGGAAGGTTTTTCTATCAAACTTCCTAAAAGAGGGAACAGAAATAGGTAATAGATTGTTCTTGCTAAGGCGTGCGTACTCAGAGCCCGCTCGGTTTTCAAAAAAGGGGGAACTTGCCTTTCCGTAAGAATTCTTACTTCGACTGCCTCTGGTGTTCGAGGGCTGCAGTTTGAAAAAGTCATCGTGTTTCATGTTCGCTATTTTATTAACAATTTTATGCACCATTACTATGTCGCTGACTTTTCTTCTTCGTGATAGAGAGTCCAAATTGAGGAGTTCGTTTCTCAAATTACTCCTAGGGATTAGGGAATAGGCAAAGCATTGCACCCTGAGGAAAAGCTTGCGCGTGAAGCTGCTTTGTGCTCTTTCAATCCATTGAACGCAAGATAGTTTGTAGGGGTTGTAAACAGTTGTTACGTATTCAAGTAAAGGTCTTACATAGATCCTGAACGCATTCACTAATAGCGAGGGGTTGGATGTGGAGAGGACCTTGAATAGGTTGTATAACTTTCTGTTAGTTTTGTCTGCAATCACGCCACAATGTTTGGAGAAATCAAGGTTTTGCTTTATATGAAACCCCAAATCAACCGTTTCAGATACCGTCTTGAGAACTGTGTTATCTATATGATACACTGCTTGGGTGTTATTGGCACCGATACGTAATACCTTTGTTTTGTCCGCAGAAAGTGGGAGATTTGCAGAAATAGACCATTGATAAATAGCGTTCAACGGTAATTAGATTCTGTTCTGTCCGGAGACATTTACACCTACACTTGACGCAGTTTTCAACATTTGTTCAGGGAGCCCACACGAGTTGATGTTGAACAGAATGGGTGAGAGTACTGAGCCTTGTGAGACACCATTAGGCGCTTTTCGAACTGAAGAATAAAACTCATTTACCCGGACTTTGGAAATGATAAACCCAATCCACTATCTTCGGTTGAATTCTCACTTCAATCAGGTCGCAGAGGAAATGATAAACCCAGTCCACTATCTTAGGTTGAATTCCTACTTCAATCATTTTATTTCAGAGTAACTCATGTGAAAGTTTATCGAATGCCTTTGTGAAATCGAAGTAGACAATTCAACTGGCCCCTTGTTCTCAAGAGACGAAGTCCAATCGTTAGGCACTTCTAGCATATTGGTTTCAGTTGATCTTCCCTCAATGAAGGCGTGTTGATGAGGGGATAAGACTGAGTTAGAGTCCAGCTGCTGCACTATGTGTTTCTTCAGGATATTCATTTAATTATAACAATTAGCACAGCCGAAGGAGGTGCCAACTGTCGCGTGCACCCGATACCAGGTTCCTGGTTCGGATTTCCCGCCCAGGCCAAACAAGCCTTCCATCCGGGGTTCTAGCTATTGCTTTCCGGCCTGGCAGTTGTAGTGAACCATCTCCTTTCTACCGCTGGTATGGGTTTGATCCAGTTCCCTCGCGCAAAGCGGTGCCGGAGGTCTTTGCGGTCAGAAGCGCACGATTTACTTGGGAAGTTGTGCTGCTGCGGTGAGAGGGGTAGGAAATCGGTTTATTGGAGCGAGAGAACGAAGCAAATGAATACAAAAGTAGCCTGCGGCGGTCTTATATAGGGGGCGGCTTATAAGATCGGCTAACCTGATCAACCGCGATCATAAACTGCTGCCCTATCATCAACGACAACGGGCAACATCAGATAGCAACAGGGGTTAAAACAATACTATCGTCTACACGCCCCTCCTCGGAGGAGCCAGGCTCCGACGGCTACTTCTTCTTGAACTGCTTGCCATGCTGCTTCATGAGCGGGGCGTAGCGGTCGCGTTCTCGTTTGGCATCGCGGAGATACATCACTTGCGGCTTCGTCGGTTTCTTCTTCTTCGGGTTGGGAGGCGGAGTCGATTGACGTCGAGTAGAGCCGGTGTCTGCGTTGTCCTCTTCGCGTTCGGTCCTTTTCTTCGGGAAGAATATGGGCAGTGTAATGGTGCTCATCGCGAACTTCCGCACCTGATTCAAGAACACTGCGACCTGCCAAGGATGGAATTTGCAGTCGCCATTTCTTGGGCTGGTACCGAGACTGGTACATGGGTTGCCCAATGGTACGGTGTTCTTTATGGTTCGTCGACTACTCTAGCATCGAAACCATGAGCCGGTCCGATTAAGACTTCCACGACTTCGGCACATACTTCCTTAATTTCGTGCCATGCCTCACTACGCCTTTCCTCATAAGGAGGAGGATACATGTCAAGTGTGCCGCCGCACTGCAAGTGTCGCTCGAGCGCACGCATGAGATGGCTGATATGGTGGCTGGACGGCATGACATCTGGCCACACTAACACGATGGCGGCTGTAATCGGGCACTGGTTGAGTTGGCAGGCTAGTCCATCAAGTGTGGTGTAGACCATAACTTTGGCCCTGTCGGTCTCCTCTAAATCCTTCTCAGCTCGCAGGAAGGCCAGTGGTAGAGCAATTATTGTCGGGTTCGCCAAAGAATCGTCGTAGTCCCGCGGGATCTGATCGAGGCGCTCCACAGCCTGGGCGTAGTAAGACTCAATATTATATCCAGGGAAGGACGGAAACAAGGCTGGATGCACGATCCGTTTGCCAGCTGCTGCCCGGAGAACGGAGTTGAACTTGTAGCAACTCGGCCGGTGTGCAGCGATCGCGTGGGCCAATCCAAGAATGGTGAGGTGCTTTGAATCCTTGACCATGAGCTCCTCTTCCTTGCGTCGGTCACCCCAGAAAGGGTCCGATGCAACGTTCGCCAGTTCGAACGTGTTGTTGACTGGCTTCGATCGAGCGAGATCGGAACGAAGACTCGGAAGAGTTGTCTGCGCCTTGATCTTGAAAATGCTGCAGTCGCACTGATACAGCAGATGTAACGGCTCCTCATTCGGTAGTCCAATGTCGACTCTGAAACAAACCGTTTTACATTGGATCCCGTTGCACTTTTTAGGTCTGCCTCTTTTCCTTCGTTGCCAAAGAGTGTGCACTGGCTTGTCATCTATGCACAGAGGCAGCTTCTTCAATAAATCGAATTGCACCTTTAGCGGTTCGTCATTACCGTCGATTGGCGATATCAATGCACTATTCTCACTGAGGCTAACAATTTTGAATGGTTTGTTCCATTCATTTGATAACTTAGGATGGGTGGAACTCGATTTCTCCATGGGGACGCACATATACACTCTCTCACCCACAGAGAAAGGTTGCTCCGAGACCTTGTTTCGCCTGTCATAATAGCGCTTTCCGCGGTCGCGAGCTATATTATTTTGTGCTTGGGCTGACCTATGAACTGCTTGAAACCCGGCAATGAGCTCACTTACATAGGAATCCACGTCTACCATGTATTCGCTTACGCGGTGGTCTGGTATGGAGTTCCAGGGTATTTCACAGTCAAATGCATGTAACAAGAAAAACGGGGATTGTCCGGTTGCCTCGTGCACATTGCTGTTGTACGCTATGAGACAGTGAGGCAACAACTTGTCCCATTCCATAGGTATGATAACCTTTTTTCTCAGCAATCCAATTATGGTTTTATTGAAACGCTCCGTAAGCCCGTTTTCACGAGGGTTGTAGCCTTTTGTGAAAACTTGCTTTATGCCGAGTAGTTCGGTAAGGGTTTTCATCAGTTTGTTGTCAAACTCGCTACCTTGGTCTGACAAAATACAACCAGGAACGCGGCAACCATCGGCTATCCATCTTTCGAACAGCGTACGCGCTACAACCTCGCTCGTTTTTGAAGGAATTGCATACGCCCCTCCAAACTTCGTGAAATGATCGACCACACTCAAAATGTAGCGGTTACCTGATGACGTCAAGCCCATTTCTAGTATATCAATACCTATCATTTCGAAGGGCTTGGAGGTAACAATTGGCTTAAGCGGAGGCGTAGTTGTTGGGGATTGGTTGAAGAGAAAGCAATTCTTGCACTCTTTTGACCACATTAGCACATCCCTCTTCATGGTTTCCCAGAAAACGGTTTTTGCAAGCATTCGAAGTACCTTTCTAGGTCCGAAATGACCTGCTAGCAACGATGCGTGTACTTCAAGGAAAACCGTTTTCCTCTGTGCCTTCGGCACTACTTTTCTGAATTTTCCATTGTCCACGAGGGTCAAATAGCCGTTTCTCATGGCAAAGTCTGCCACTGTGTGCCTTTTGCGACCAGGAAGTGCTATGATGTTCGATAGCTGGTCTTTTTCGAGATCTTCGATAACTTTTCCGTAAAGTGGGTCTTGTCACAACTCCTTCGTCCAGTTTGGCTCTTCTGTCAAAAAAGCCACCACCACATCATTGGGCGGGAGACGTTCCCCTTGTTCCTCGATTGCTGCTGTGTCGACATGGCCACGACTGAAGGCATCAGCCATTTTATTTGCGGAACCCTTAAGGTAGATGATTTTTACGTTATATTGTTGCACTTCAAGCGCCCAACGTAATATTCGGCCTGAGACATTAGTTCTCGCGAATAATGCCGTTAATGGCTGGTGATCGGTAAACACTTCTACCTGCAGATTGTATATGAACGGGTGAAATTTCCGCAAAGCCATGATCACTGCTAAGGCTTCTAAGTCGGTTATGTGGTAATTTCTTTGACTTTTTGAAAGCCCTTTTGACGCGAAAAATATCGGGTGCAAAATCCGTCTTCTCCCTCTTGACTTAGAACTGCTCCTAGACCGGAATAACTGGCATCCGTATGAATTTTGAAAGGCTTTTCACCACTCCTTGCAGCCTCCACGTTTGGTTGGGCGAGAACAAGAGCTTGAGTTATAGCACTTTTCAAGTTATTGAACGCTGACCGCGTCTCTGGTGTCATTGTATACGGCACTTTTTCAGAAGTCATTCCGTAAAGAGGCCCAGCTATTCGCGAAAATCCCAGCACAAATTTGCGATAATACGAACACATACCTAAGAATGTGCGCATATCTTGCCTGGTTTTCGGTTCTGGATATTCTATGATTGCCTGCACCTGTTGTGGATCCATGTGAAGCCCTTCTTCGTCGATGATATGCCCCAGGAAATGCACTTTGCTTTCCATTAGGACACATTTGTGCGGGTTCAGTTTGAAGTTTGCTTCTCTTATGGCTTTAAACGTCTTTTCTAGCATCTCGAGATGCCTTTGGTGAGTGCTTGTTGCGATCATTATATCGTCAAGATAACAAAATACTTCGTCTGGTGGGAGTTCTCGCAGCACCAGATGCATTAATCTCTGGAACACTGCCGGCGAGGAAGCCAGACCGAAAGGGAGTACTTTGAATTGGAAAAGATATTCCGTGGTAGCGAAGGCGCTCTTCTCTTTGGCCTTTTCCGATAGTTTTATTTGCCACTACCCTGATCTGAGGTGAAGCGTTGAAAAGTAGCCCTTGTTTTTGAGATTTTGTAGAATGATATCTACTGTTGGTAATGGATAGCTGTCAATTTTCGTTGCTTGGTTAAGTTTGCGATAGTCTACGCAAAGTCTTAACGAGCCATCCTTCTTTTTCACTAGGACAATCGGAGACGACCAATTTGATTGACTGGGCTCTATTATGTCTCTTTCCTGTAGATCGCTCAAAATTCTCCTTAGTTCGTTGCGAATGCCTAGGGGCACAGGGCGAACTTTTTGTTTGATTGGCGGTGAGGAACCAGTGTCGATGTCGTGCTCAACTAGCGCTGTTTGCGTTAGTTCCTGGTCTACAACTGCGAAGACGTTTCCGTATTGCAACACTAGCGTTCTTAGTGGTTCCTGGTGGTCCGCTGCTGATTTATTTTCCTGGAGTATTTCCCAGAGTGTCTCACCGCGTACTGTCTCTTCGTCACAGGTGTGTTTCTGTATTGTATAGCACTGAAGTGGATTGTCTTCGTAGTGTCCCAGTGCCCTATTTCTTCTCCAACACGCAGGATTTTAGGGAGATCTGAGACATTTGTTACCGGTAGTTCCATGGTAGTGGAACTTTTACCGTAAACCACATCTGGTATAATGTGACAGTTTGACCAGAAAATTTTGTCGCCTTCCGTTTTTGGGGCGGAAATGGTCACAGATTTTGTCTCCCCGGGCAAAAGGTAGACGCGTTTAACGATAACCGCAGTGCTTGAGCTTTCATAATTACTGCACTTGCACTGGTTAGTCCTGCGCTTTAGGCTGGTGTTGTGTCTCGGCATCTCACCTGAATTCGTTTTGAGGGCATCGGATACGTGACGATGCTTCCTATGGGGGATGACTTGGTTGGATTTCCCTTTTTCCTTTTTCTGTAACACCATATTCAACTTGTGAAGTGCATTTGTGCCCAGAATTACGATGTCGTCTTTTGACTTTCTCACAAACATAGCTACCCTCTGCGGAGAAGCACCGTGCCTTGTCACTGTGGCTACGACTGCACCGAGGAACTTCATCTCGTTCCCTGAAGCGTCGTAGACCGGTTCTTTACTGGCAGCTTTGATTTCCTCCACATCAGTGTCGAGGTCGAATCCCGATTCTTGGGCCTCGAGCAAAATTTTGAGGGGTAATATGCTAATCTGTGAGCCCGTGTCGAACAAAGCTCTTTTGGACAACCCTAAAAGCGAAACCTTACCAATTGTTTGTTTGCCAATCAGTTTATTATTCGAGTTTGGTCGGTTGGGCCTGGCCCAAATGCCTCCACAATTCCAACGATTTAGCGTTGCTGTGAAGCTTCGCTTCTGACTGTTTTCGTCTCTGCGACCCTTTGACTTGTAGCCAAATCCGGCTGTATGGGAAGCCTGTGATCCATTGTTTTGCGTGGGGCGATTCCTTGTTGCTTGTGTGCAATCTCTTGAAAAATGTCCCTTTTCTCTGCAGAAAGAGCAGTAGCCCTCAACGAGTTGGTTTGCCCTTGATCGCTGAGATAATGGACGGTTTTGCTTTTTCTCAGCGTGAGTGTCTGGGTTTTGATACCTCTCGGCGCGACTGTCTGATTCGCTGGAAGTGCCGTATTCGCCGTAACTGCGGAAATTTAGTGAAGCCCGGACAGCACGCGCGACTTTTCGGCTTCTCTCAATAGATTGCGCTATACCTTTGAGTTTCTCGTAGGCTTCGTTCTGATGGGTCTGTTCCATCACCGCAAACAGCTGGACGTACTCATCCCAATCAGTGAGTTGCGCAATCAATTCTCCAGCACGTATCATAGACAGTTCTTTCTCGCTTGCGACTGGGTATACACAACGAGTGAGCTCTTCTAGTTCTACACAATATTCAGTTATCGTGGAACGCTTCTTTAGCTGCTTGAGTTTTATGTAAGCCTCGGTGCGAGCTGCTGAATCTGACTGCCCGATTTTTGCTCAAAAGGCTTCTACGAAGCACGAGAAACTGCCTTCTTTAAGTGCCAGCGGGAGGGTTTGCAGCACCGCTTTAGGATGTCCCTGAATTCTTGAGGAGAGCAGGTGGATGAGCATGCTGTCCGGAAGGCCTAATCTACCGTATTTCATCAAGAAGGACGTTATAAATTGTTCTAATCCTTTCCCTTGTGGGTGAGAAAAACGCTGAACCTCCGGTAATGCCATTGCCGCTAAAGCTGCACTTGCATTTGCTTCCAGTTCTGTTTTAGGTGACAAGCAAATCTGCTCACATTGGTGGTTCTGAAGCTTCTGATCCGTCGGCAGCTTTGAGGTGTTTAGCTCTCTGCAGCTCTGAAATGGATCATATTTTGCGTACTCCCTGAACTGCTGCGAAAACGCTGCTCCTGATTTACTTCCACGCTCTATCTCTTTAGAAAACGATGACCCGCCTTGTTGTGCACGTTCGGGATCAAACCGTGCCAGCTCAGTTGTCAGTGAAGTCTTGCTCTCGCGGATCGCACGCATGACCGTCCTGAAGTCGGTGGAGTCTTCGCCTAGCTCCATTGGCTGGTTCTTTTGAAACAATAGACTGTATTCATTCTTTATTGGATCTTCGTTCGAACAAAAATGTTGTCTGGATGCAGCTGTATTGGGCATTGGTGTTCCCCACGGGTCGATTTTCGAGAGTCTCAACCGCTGCTCTACTGCGCCAAGAACTTCTGTTGATGGCACATTCATCATTTTTGCCAGTTTACGCATGCACCAGTCGTCATGACTTGCTTGTTTATAGAACTCTTTTTGTTTGTTTGTGAGTTCCTCCCAATTGAGTTTATCGAGTTCCAAAAGGTTGACTACAAACTCTTCCACTCTTTTGAGCTGTGTAGTGATGACCCCGAAACTGCTATCACTAAGTTCGTGAAGCTTTTGGGAGACCTCTGTTCGATTCTTTTCCCTAGTTCGGGTTTCTGCTTCTACCCACAGACTATTAGATGTCGTATTAGGCAACTTCAGTAATGTATGCATTTCATTACCTATTAAGGCCAATGAATTACTCACCTCAGCGGCCTGTTTCGTTAGAGCCTGCACTTGTTCCATCAATGTGGACATCTGCGATTGGAGGGTTGCGAATCGGTTGTCGTTCGCGTTCTCCAACGCTAGCATCTTTTCGACTTCTCTATCAAGATCGATAGACTCCATGTTCTGAAACAGTTTGTTTCAATGCAGTTCTTCGTCAACACACTTTTTCGCGAAATGTGCGAGAGCGATATAAATGCAGAGAATCGCAGTGTGGACGATACCTACTCAGCGGGCCCCTGAAAATTGCCTGCTCCATGAGTGATTGGATGTCGGACCTGGTGCACTGCCCTTGTGTTGATTCGTTACAAGGCTTGCCAGGCGGTGTTGTGGGATACTGGCCTGCTGGTCCAGTTATCTGCGCTCAGAAAATTTGCGCAGAGTTCTCCCTTAGAGAACTGTTTTTCTCCCACTCAAATTTGCCAATGGGCCTTGCCCAGTTGACTGAGTGGGTGCTACCCCAAGGCAGCAGAGCAGCTCAACCACGACTAGTGGTACAAGAGCTGTTTGCACTTTCTGGAAGCTGAGGGCAACCCAACTTTCCAGTGCTCAAGCTTACCTCAATAGCCGATCGCTTTCGGCTTCCCAGCGCGAAGGTCCTTCCTGGCGATCGGTTCGGCCCCCAAGTTGTGCTGCTGCGGTGAGAGGGGTAGGAAATCGGTTTATTGGAGCGAGAGAACGAAGCAAATGAATACCAAAGTAGCCTGCGGCGGTCTTATATAGGGGGCGGCTTATAAGATCGGCTAACCTGATCAACCGCGATCATAAACTGCTGCCCTATCATCAACGACAACGGGCAACAACAGGTAGCAACAGGGGTTAAAACAATACTATCGTCTACAGGGATTCCTTCAAAGTATGAGGCATTGACGAAGGCGATTTCGGCAACCTTCCAGTCTACTGCACGGTTCATTGGGAGGTGTGGAGACCAGCGGCCACCCATAATGTGGTTTGAGAAGAAATCGACTTAATGGATTTGCGCAGGCGTCCTTTGTTGACAGCAGCTGCTCTTTCCGGGAGTGGTTTGTCTTTGTTCTTCTGGGCCGAACTAATAATACCATCTCCAATAATTTATCCGGCTAGGAGTGAAACTTGCAGGTGACTTCCTGAATGTGGTTTACCCTGTCGCTGGGTTGCTACCGAGCTTGAATTGATTGAAAATAAAATCAAAATCTTTTTCGCTTTGAGTGGTCATCGTCCTAGAGAATAAAACTATTTACCAAAGTAATAAAAATCAACTACTCATAGCTCAGAATGATCTCTAGAAAACAAGCTTTCAGACAGAGTATAGTATTTTAGAGAGTTTACTTTGAGTTCCAGAAAAAAAAACAGAAAAGTTGCAAAATTTATGACTCAACCTGATATTATGCATGCATAAATAAAGAAATAAAGAAAAGACAATCTAAGTTGATGCAAAAGGAATGCAGGTTTTTGTTTTATTGGTTTCAACACTACGTTTTCAAAATAAAGTAATTTGACTGCTGGGTGACAGAAGACGATTGGTAATACAAATTTATTACGAAAGAAAGAAATAAAGTAATTTGTCTGCTGGGTGACAGAAGACGGTTGGTAATACAAACTTATTACAAAAGAAAAAAAAACAAAAAGTGACTGGAAGACACCGTCGAGAAGATTGGTTATGAGAACTCCGAGTTGGGTTGATCAATCCTGAACTAGGATCGGAGACCTTCCCTCAATCGTATCTCGAGGACCCGGGTGAATTCGTGGCCACTGAGGCCTCGTAGTCCTCCAAAGAAGAAAGCAAACCCCGGCCACACAGGCGGTATACGGGGCACAAGGGACTAAACTGGCTAAACTGCAGCCACACAAGCTGCAACAGCTGCTAAGAGACGAATGCCTGGGCCCCGAAGCGGGCTCTCGTCGACGGCTTTGGATTCGCGCCTTTTTGGCAGACGGGCGGTACCAATAATCGATGACCTCCTCGATGACCGTGACCATTCCATCGGTTTGGGTCTTTATCTCCCTTTACTAACAAGTTCTCTGTTCTCTTACGATTAGTTCTCTTACTATAAACTAGTTCTTTTCATAGGCTATCAAACGTTGTTTGAAAGTTTATTATATGCGAATTCTAAATATGTATAAAGGATAAGGATAAAGGACGGCGTTATTCAATCCCTTTTGGGATGCGCCACGCATTCCACTTCTACGGGATATCGTGGAGGCGACATGAATGCGTATTTGGCCATGCGGTGGCCAGCCGATGATAAGTCAGCGCTCTTTGCTTCCCAGACAAGTCTGCTACCAATTCAGCGACCCCGGAGGGATGGAAGGCTTGTTTGGCCTGGGCGGGAAATCCGAAACAGGAACCTGGTATCGGGTGCCTCCTTCGGCTGTGCTACACGTGCCCTTAAAAGTGTATATGGAATTTAATTCAAGCTGACGATTTAAAAAATCGACCATGAAAATTAGCACATTTGGTTTTATTTTCAGTTTTTTTTTGTCTTTCGTCAAATTCATTTTTAAGAGTGGAAACTGGGCCGGGCTTCTGCTCAAACCGCTCGAAATGTCAACAAATTATGGCGCTGGGAAGTATTAACGAATGAACAGGACAATGTTGGTTCCAGAAGCTTCGTGCAGCGACACCAGCCTCGAAGATGAATCACATAGCAACCGTCCATCAACATTGGATAATGATCCATTGAAGGCGTCAGTTAGCGCTGGTCCGCGCAAAATCACGCGAAATATTGCAGAGGACTTCGTTGTCGATCACACTACAGTCGTCCGCCGTTTGAAGCAAACTGGAAGGCCAAGAAGCTAAAGCGACCGAAAGCCAGAAAAATCGTCGCTTTGAGATATCGTCAGCTCACCTTTTGTGTAATGCCAGCGATCCATTTTTTGAACGGATTGCGATTTGCTTTATGATCTGGATATGTTATGACAACAGGCGACGTTTGCCGTGTGGCTGAACCAAAAGAACCCCCCTCGACATCATCAAAAGCCTGAAAATTTGACGAAAATGGCGTTTAGACATTTGAAAATAGAAACCAAATTATCTTTTAAATAAGAGAGTTGAATTAAATTACATAAACATGCTTAGAAAGCACATATAATGAGCTTTCCTACAATGTATAACACCTTATGAAAAACTTGAAAAAATTTAAAAATAGTGTTGAAACCAATAAAACAAAAAACCACCTTCATTTCGTTTGCACCAACCTAACAGATGACCACAAATGCTAGAGTTATTTCACCGTGTGTACAAGGTATACGTTTGAATTCTTAAAAATTCTCACCGAAGTAGCATCAGCAAAGTCTATGGCTCAATTTGAATAGTAATTAGGACAATAAAGATCGACGTCACTGAATCTGTCCTGGTGCGCTATGAATTTCTATCCCCATGGGATGTCGTGGCAGCGACCTGAACAATGATTTGTGGTGGATAGCCGATGAACAAGTGAATGTTTCATCTTTCCCAAACGATTCCTATCAATACGCCTCAACTATCATCTACATGCAGAGGAGCGAACAGTTTGAAACCCATAGACTGGAAGGAAACACACTCAGCTACAATGCCGCTTCTAAATCGCGAACAATCGACGCCTTGTGACAGATTTATTCATCGCAATAGCATAACTTCGTTCATTGCGATCCTATTAAAATTTTAATTACACCTAACGAGTCTTCGCTTGAGTGCAAATCCACTGAGATTTGTAAACGTCAATTTTTTTAAAATAACTTTGTTGAAGCGGTAGTTAATTGTTTTACCACCGCCTCGGAAGCCCCGCCGGTGTCTCCTCCGAAAGTGGAATACAGAGTATAGATCGAAATTTAAACATTTGAATTTTTTGTCATCAAATTCGTCCTTTACATGCCGTAGCTGTCAGACTGATACCGAGCTTCAGCAAAATCCTTAAAACTGGATTTGTTCCACAGGAAATTTAAGAAACGTTTTCTTCACCCTCGTTTGGCCAGCTAGCATTGTCATCCATCTAAAGGAAATGAGAACTGTATGAAGGAACATGGTTTCTCACACCTCTGCCAGGATAGCCTTCACCCTTTAATAGGCCTTCAAGTATTACAGCTTTAAATCCTCACATGTCTTTATTCAGGAATGAGGGACTCTGGCCACGGAGGAAATGAGCAGATAGATTACTACGTGATCAAAATAGGGGAAATCCTTCATAGGGTGAGCACAATTGAAACTGATCAGTGGCAATCTCCCACCCTCACTTAAGAACACCACAAAAAACTCATCAGAAAGAACGTTAGCCTTTCTAAAATCAGAACGAAGAGGTTACCCTAGCTGTAAGTTGCAGAAATGGTTTCTTTTTTGAGTCTGGATTTCAGAGTTTGAAAATTTTGTTCTTGTTACGAGACTCAACTTTTCTCAGCATTGCGGTCAAATTTACCTGTTTTGCAAAACATTTAGAAAAGCGATGATACCTGTCCAGTCACCGCTGAGCTTTGCGTAATTAAACAAGCATTCTTTATGTGCCATCATGTTGCGGTGATGGGGAAGCCAACTGCGATTCGTATATTTGTATATACCCATAGTACAAACATCAATTTTTTTAGAATGGTCAAAAGTGTTGAATATTTGTCATCAACGAAAGAAACTAACTCAAAGAGGCGGCCCAATCAATGTAATATATGTAACTACAAACAACATCATAGTCGCATTTCGTGAATAATTTCCAATAACAGAAAACCACTTTTCGCCAGACGCATTGATATCAAAGGATATATTTGCGTGATCTTTATTGCCAAGAGGAGATCGGACAGAGATTTCACTTACTAGGATTCTGTAAAAAAAACGAAGTCAAGAATGTTCTCACCTCTAGCCGGCTATGAAATGTGTTGAACGAATTCATGGCGAAAAAAGTATTTCTTTAAAAGAACTGCATGATGCTGGTAGTGTGTCATTAGCCCTCTAGTCCACATCTGGAAAGGTGAAATCTACTGCAACAAACGGAAGTGATAATGCTGCTAGATCACTAACGGCTTTTCCTAGCTGTTCCATATGTTGTATGGTGCAGACAGGCCCATGGACGAGAATAACACGAAGAGATGCAGATCAAAAGAGGATGTCAACGGCTATGGGCTAATCCACTATCAACCGATTCGGAAGTTACAAATGAATAAGAAATTGTGCTTCGAAGTAGGATGGTCACTCCTCCACAAGATCTTCTTCTATCACATCGTATAGTAGCGTAGTCTTCACATCACATGTCCAGCATAGATTCTACTCAGTGTTGTTTCTTCAACCAGGTTTCACAAAACAGGTAGATATCATATCGAGGGTCCAAACAGTGATCAATATAGGTCTGCTGTTTTTTGGAAGAGCCCTAATATTGAAATTAAAGATCGAGAGCGGCACAGTTTGAGAGGTAGCTAAAACAACATGATTAAAAGATCGAAGAAAACGACTCAGTTTCCCAGAGCATTCGAAGCTTGATGAGATTGGATGGGAAATTGACGGCTGCGTTCCTCTCGCCCTCGTGTTTGCTCGTCAATGAGAGATTCTCTAACGTAGACCCCCTCTCCGGAAAGAAACGGAGGCAAGAAGCTCTCTCAGCTAAGCGTTGGAAGCAAAAGGCCGGAAAAACGACTTTCAAGAGCCATGTTTTACCAGGCATAGGCCTACCGATTTTTTAAACTGACACAGTAAGGCAATCGATATCCAAGTGGAAAACAACATTACAAACACTCAAAAAGTCGTAGCGGACCATAGATGCAATCGAATGGGAGTCATGTTCCTGTATACCACTTGTAATTATCAATCTTCGTCTCTCCGACTTCTCACGGGGCGACTGGAAATCACGCCCACGTCCACTAGATGGAGATTGAGATAGCGGTGGATTAAGTTGAACTGGATTGTCTGCGAGCGCAGCATCGAAAACAGAAAATAATGGAGTGCCTACGAAAATCCCCAGCCTTTTTTGGCAATAAGATCTCTCGAAGTAACTTATCTTTTCCTTGACGTATAAAGGAGAAGCCTTCGACTGTCCTGGAAAACGTATTCATTACGGAGTCCGGAACCGTTGTCGACTCAATTAGCTCCCTCATTTCGGTGTACAGGTTAGACGTTTGTGGTAATGCTGGCGACGTGGCTGGACAGAATTGTTTCGTAGGCCTGCATGAGTTGCGCCTGAGTTGCAAACAGGAGTCGACATCGTGCTGTAGAATAAACTAGTAGGTCAAGCTAGAGATTATTGGCGGCAGCAAAATAGCTCAGGTAGCGGTTGAAGGACCAGGTCGATCGATGGCCGGAATCGCAGAAACACACCGACCGCTCACGGGCGCTGCACACGTGAGAAATGAAAAAAAATTGTCTGACCACAATGTGAATTGGGTCGAATCTTAAACGTACCTCAGCCTTGGGTAATAGGTCTGGGTAACTAAAATTAGGTAGCATCTGTGAAACGCCACACTTAGAAGATCAACTGGTTAGATCAAACGCTGTTCTTCCATTGTTTTCTGCCCTTACTCGGTCGTCCTGATTTGAAGAATGTCTGTGCTATCGATGTTGAGCACAACGCGGGCTTTCGATCGATGTAATATTATAGGAAATTGAGAGGATCGATATTTTGCTGCTTTCGCCTCATCCGAGTTCTAAGACTGCTGCGACTTGACCTGAAGCAGCTTATCTTGATTTTGGCAGGCTAACGTGGAGAATGGCTGCTGCTCAGGGAGAAATACCCTCCAATTTACTCTAATGAGGCTTAAAGCAAATCCTGCTTTAATTAAATGAGGATTAGGTACACACCCGAGACAAGTTGCCGCGGCGGGAACAAGCCGCAAGAAATAGTAGCCGTATTCATGAAACGGCGGGAGCTGGAAGACAGGCGATGCCTTCCCAGTCCTGCCGCATCCTACTCCCGGATTCCCGCAACCCGGCCGTTATTCATGAACCACCGAAAAGCGGGCGGCTGCGACGCGCGAGTTAGATCCGTAGCGGAGGCGGGAATTGCAAGATTTCAAAAGCCAATTTCTCAAAAACGGGATTTTCAGTTGGTTATTCAAGTATTTCTTGTTTTGCAGAAATCCAAGCACACGCCATTCAGGCTCAAAGACAACGTGGACGGGAATGGGCCACATTACAACGCAAACCAACAAAGCAATTAGTGTTTTAATCTTGCCGAACAAGAAATCGATTTCTATTCTACGATTCCTCAAGTAAGGAATACTATTATATCCATTTTGAGTGCCAGATTGTTGATGAAGATCTCTGTGTTGACTGCAGCAAATTTGTAGATTACCTCTAACTGAAAATGTTTCAAAATAACCGAGTACTATTTCGTTCTTACATTTCCAACTAGATCTAGTATTCAGGAAGAAAAAACTATTAAGCGTTTTCTTGCAAATGTAGCTAAATAAACAAATTGGAAAAACTAGCTACTACCTCATCAAGGGCGAGATTCGAAACAGCTCGGAGCGCTCAATAGACATCAGGTTCGTAGACCATGGCTTATCGCGTATGGAATCACTGGCCGAATTCTCTACTATTAAGCGTCGTTTGCTTCGTCCGTAGACCTATTCTAAATCTGCGAACGGCATTTCGTTGCTGTTTCGGGGCAGAGAATCACAAAAATGTTGGAGTCATACTATAGAAGGAGGATCCTTCTTGTGAAGGAGTTCTATTTTTTGCAGATATTGGAGGATGTTGAGTGGAGGGTACCTCGCGTTTTCCGGGGCAGATCGACACCTCTTGAAGTATTATAGAATCTATCCTAGTCCGCCGGCCGCATTACTAAAAAGTATTATATGTAACAAATCCACTTGAGCGGCTCCTACAGAACAACATACGACCCAAAACATGAAAAAGTTACAAAGAAAAAAACGAAAATTACATTTTTTGCGGTTGTAAGCCGGCAAAGTTGTGTGCCCTCCTCACCATGTTGGATCCTGGTTATAACATGTCAGGAGGCAGTCAGCACGCGGCATGCGGCTTCTTGCGCCCTATTCACCATGTTAGATCCTGGTTCTGACACATCAGCCGGCGATCAGCACGCGGCATGCCTCCATTCCGTCGCTCTCTGTCCACCAAGACGGTTGTAGACCGCTTCGATTTTTTATTTCTTATTTGCCGGTTTGTTTTTGGTTTCTTTTAGGTTCCAACTTGTTCTCTAGGAGCCGCTCGGTAAGTCTCAATTCATTTCGTGACCTACTTTTTAGTTATGTGGCTCCCCTGGACTAGGATAGATCCGTATTGCCGGTGAAGAATTTCTCAGGCGATATAGGTTTACTCGTCACGGGTTGTTCCCGATTCTACAGATGATGGGTCAAGAGTTTGAGCACGGGACACGAAGGTTAGAAACGCAACGCCTACATTTTGTCGTGAACATGTGATAAGGGAGGAAGGAGAAGTGGATATTTAGGTCGTGTCCACTTACGCAAGCGCAGCAATTCGCTGCGTTTCTCAAAGTGCTGTCGGCAAACAACATCGAACTGGACTTGGGAGATTTTGCAGGTGCCTCACAGTCCACCGTTTCTAGAATAGTGGCGAGGTTCTCCGACTGGTTCGCGAGGGAATCTGATCGCTTCGTGCACTGACACGATGCCACAGCGAAGTCAACATGAAGTGGAGGATTCTCCAGCGATGAAGGTTGCCGGACATTGTAGGAGCCATCGATGGCACCCACTCGAAAATCCAGGCGCCAAAGTCGAACGAGTACGCATTCGTCAACAGGTTGGAGTTGCAATCCAAATGTCGCCTATCCCAAGTCAAAAACAATGCAAATTAAGGCATAACTACCACAGTCTTAAATCTTTCGTGCGCTGTTGACGAAAAGTACCGCTTTTTATGGTTCTCCGCAAAATGGCCACGAAGCACGTACGATAGCTACGCATTCAGGCAGTCTGATCTGTAAACAGAAGCCTTTTGGAGGACATTGATAAATTCATATAGTTCAGTTCTCGAGACATCGTCAATGGAAGGTTGCCTAGTCGGCGATTGTGCCCATAGAGCAGAAGAATTTCTCATCGAACTGGTTTTTGAAACCAATCTTTCTCAGCAAGCTAGGCTAGGTTCTTTGAGATTTCTACTTAAGGAAATTTTAAAGAAATGAAATTAATTCAGAGGAGAACTACAACAGGGCCGTCTGTGGATTTCGAGTTTGCGTAGTAAGAAGCTTCGGTCAACTTAAGGGGCAATTTTCGGCGCTGTCATACAGACTAAGGTGCTAGTTACTTCGTTATTTCGCTTCATCGGTCTACGGGATTGGTGTAATGCCAACATTTTTTTTATAGGTATGCTCCTGTGCGAGCCTCAAGCTCGGAAGCAAGCAAACAGTAGCTGCAGCGGTATGCCTGAGAAACGCAGCTATTACACTGAATGAGCCGGAACACGAACTCGATGATGACCTGCCGCTCCCACCACGTGACGGTGACGGCCCTGAAAATGACAGCTCTTCCACTTCAGAGACCACCATGCAAGCAATTATTGCGAACTACCTCTGATTGAGACTTGATAAGTTACGTGTCTTGTAATTCTTCTCTTCATTGCACTTCAACTGTTGCCTTCAACTTGTTCTCAATCGTCAAACTTCAATTTCTCTTCATTGTACTGCACTAAATTCGACTTTATTGCTTCATTCAATCCGACAATTGAACATAAAGACGTGGAAATAATTGTTGCCAGCATTCAGTGCGAGCATTGATAATAAAGACGTGGAGGATAACCTTAAATTCACCTTACAACGACATGACCATACAGAAACAACAAACAACAGCAGCACTACTGCGTCAGCACCGGTACTAAACAGGCCAAGATCGAATTCGATATAAAGCAAGATTGTTCAGACCCTTAGAAAAGGCGTCTGTTTCCATTTTATAGTACTCTATACTAGCTTTTTCTGCCTCCAACTGCATCTTTTCCGCATCCTTCTTAATTTCAGCATTTTCGCATTCCTCTCTAAGAAGGCCACAGCTCTTCGATCTCGTCTTCTCGCCTCCCAGTTTGAGAACTTCTCATCGTAAATGTTTCCTTCCTACTCCTCCCTTCATCAGCGCGATCTATTTCCTCTTCGTTATCGTCATCAGTTGTCTTCACTGCCGCTGCTGGACTTGGAGGCCGGGCAGTGGCCAAAATGTCCACACTATACGGGCACCTAAACTTTAGTTAGAGCACTAAATGATGAGGTATCATTTTGTTTGAACCTACGAGCTTCGACTGCGAGTTGTACACCACAGCCACTGTCTACCGCTATAGCGTCCACCAGCCTTTTTATCAAATACGCCACCGACCTCTTGCGCGCTTTTTTCTTCATGTCCAAAATATTCTCTTTAACCTGCGTCACCGTTTGGACGCTTATACATCCGAACCTGGATAAAGCTACAGTCCATTGCCTTGCGAGGTCATCCTGCAAAGTACTACACAACTGGTAATGCTAGGATACGTTTCTAGAGACGGTAGTTTCTCAGACCTGCTTACTCATTCCGCATTTGGAGGCTGATTTCAGTTTCCCGTGGTACTCGTGTCTGTTCTTAATATGCAGGTCAACTAAATAGTTGACCTTCTTCTCTGAATTGTACTTAAATCATGCAAAAGTCATCACTAGAAAATTAAGCTACGCGACTCGTACCCGTGAATTCCGCTGTGCGTGTCACCTTTGCAGGTTTCCCTTCTTTAATAATCTATCTTTCAATCATCATGTCTTCTTCCCAGACATCAGCAATTTGGGTAGTTGTAGCACCCCCTCTGCGTCCTAGCTCCACAGCAAACGTGTTCCAAACTTAAATTCTGAAACTACTCAAGATGATAGAATAGCCCTCCTTTCCGCCTTCGATACGCAATACGAGCAATATCAAATTTACGGTGAAGTATACGCTGAGAGAACAGGAGAACTACAATTCAGACTACAACAGGAAAACAAGAGAGTAGGGGGAGGGCAGATAGTTTGGAAGCGGTGCCGAAAACACACCTCTGTTGTGATTCTTCATCGTCCGATCCGTGCCAACGGAGAAATTTTCGAATGCACGCGGGTAGGCCTGAAGACAGGATCACGTTGAGTACCATTACTAGCTCTTCAACATCTCTGATATTTTGAAAACTCATCTCTAGTGGCACCAGGTCAAGACACATGTGTTTTCTATTTCCGAACTTCAGGAACGACAACTGTTGAAAACGCATAAAAGACTCTCTCAAAAACAGCTATTCCGGATTAAGCCCCTTGCGAAGAATACGATCATAAAATGAAGGGAGTCAACTTTAGAGCCACTTCCGCTTTTGTTACAAACATTCCACTAACATGATTTAGCGATGATCTATAACGCTTCAAGGGATTGTAAAAGAAAATCGCTTACTTCTTTCCATTCTAAAACTGCTTCATGAAAAACTCGATCTCGATAACATTCTTCTGATTATTCTTGCTATGCCTAAAAAGGTACACCTTGTTTCAAAAATAGCTTGAAGTTTCAAAGAGAGCTAACCTGAACATTTTGGGATTGACAACTACTGCAGGGAACCACATGCCAGCATGCTGAACATCGTCGAACATGCAAGCTACGATTCCGCTCACGAAATTGAAAGAAAGAAATATCGGAGAATTTGAGAATCAAATGAAAATCGCGAGAAATTTACCTTTTCGTGTTATCTTAGTAAACGGCTCGCTCGGCCAAACAATCCCAGCTACTGAGAGACCTATCCGGAACCCAAGAGAAATTAACAAAAACATTTACAAAAAAAGAAATTTATACTGATAAATTGCGAAAACACGGCAATTGCATTCGGTAGGAAGAGAATATCCACCCCTCTCCCTCCAACCACCCCACCCCTCTCTTCACCTCGAAGATGGCCTAGGAAATCATTACGTAACGAACGGCGAAGTCAGCTCTTTCGATGCCTTTCGATGCCAAGATTGCCATCGAAATCCTATTGTGTGCAGTTGCACACACCACTTCATTGACGGTTTCCGGGCGTTCCCGACCGGTTGAGTGCGGGTAAGCCGGGAGCCTCCCGCCATCGGCGCGGGAGCCTCCCGTTGCTTCCTGGCAGGTAGATCAATACGAACCTTTGCTTCCCGCGGAAAGCCTTGAATGTTCCCGGGAACGTTCATGAATACGGCCACAGAAACTCCATTATAGCGAAGTTGTCGCCGCCGGAATAAGCCACCAGAACTCGAAGGCCGGCACAGTAAGCCGCCGTAATCAAAATAACCTAGTCGTCGATCACAGGAGAAGCTGTTTACACCCGCGCCCCACTCCGCCGAAGCAGAGGCAAAAGTGAAGGAACTCGGTCCTTCCGAAATTTTGCGCTGGCCACCGCGTCGTATCGGTTTCCACTCGGGACCCTCCTCCGTAGCAGGTCGTCGCTCCTTTGAATTTGGGTTGTACTACCCTTGCTCGCCGTTGACCGCAGTCGAGGACGCGTCACCCAGAAGTGGCCAGTCCGTTTGCATCTTTTTTTAGTAGAACTCAACACTAGTTAGAAAAATAGATCACGTTACTCGTGACACAGCTCTCTAGGCCCGCCCGATGCACGCGCATGGATGTGAGCTGCAGGGCCCCTGCACCCTATCGAGGGGAAAAAGTCAGCATTGACAATGAGCTACAGATTTGTAGGCAATCAGTGGCGTTTTTTTAGCTTAACATTGAACACAAGGTCTTTAGCATCTCGCGAACCTATTCAAATCTAAAATTCGGAAGCACCTGTGACACGTCACACCTAAAAGATCAACTGCTCTTTGTTAGATCGAACGGCAAGTTTCTGCTGTTTTGAATTTGAAATGATCATAAATTCCTTAAATATCAACTGTTTAATAACCTTTCGATGTCAGCTTAAATAAATATGTTTTGATCTTTGTTTACTCTGATTTTCTATCTTCCTTTTAGTGCCCAATTTTAATTCTTCACTGCTAAGTTCTTACAAGGGAGGGTTCCCAACTCAAGATGAGCTTTTGCGATGCTATTTTGACAAGATGTAGGGCCTTATGAGTGGAGTCTGGAACCACAGTTAATTTTTGCAACGCTTTTTTAATGACCTGAAAAGGTGGTCTGAAAGCGTACGCGCTATCATCAACCGCTACGACACATCCATATTATGTGTCTCGGCGGCGCAGCTGGTAAGAGTTCCGCCTCATGGAAACAGTTCGAGTCCGCGTACTGCCGTTATTTTTGCACATATAAGTTTGCTCTTACTACGCTTTCTTATGTTCACAAGAATCAATTTTAGACCATCAGTGCTTTAAAAAATCAAAGCAGTCTATTTGCGCCTTCATATGTGCTAGTTTTTAACAGTACCATATCATTTCTCTGGAAATAAAAAGTCCTGCCTTGCTCTTTCCTTTTGGTTAACAGCTATGGTACAAATCTATGAAACAAGTAAAACACAAGCGCTTGTCACACCAACACCATCTTAAACAAAAGCCAGTGAGGAACAATCTTCTCCCTGCTTTCCTCTGACAAGGAATGATACTTCTTCTTCATTGAACGCGTAATCTGTGGGTGTAGTGAAGGATCTTGGGTGAACATCGACGCGTCCAGCTGCCACCCAAGCGTATGACAGACACGGCAGAAACAGCGGAGCGAAAGAGAGCAACATCCTTCCTCTGCCTCACGATAGAAAATAAGAGCCTGCTGCAACTGTACTTACCGTTCTACAATCAGTGCTGTGAGAAATCAGAAGAAGATGCTCTTGCAAAGGACCAGTTGAAAAACTAACACATATGAAGGTGCAAATAGACAAACTTGGTTTGTGGTAAGTATTGATGGTCTAAAATTGCCTCCTGTGATCACAAGAAAGCGTAATAATAACATGCTGCAAAAAAACGTGCAGAAATATTGGTAATAATATTGGTATATGGTATCATATGGTGGTGGTGCAGAGAGGCATTGTTGAAGAACTTGCACATACGAAGGCGCAAATAGACAGCGTTCTTGATTTGTAAGCAATTATGGTCTAAAATGGACTCATTTGATCATGGGAAAGCGTAATAGCAACAAACTAATATGTGCAAAAATATCGGCAGTATGCGGACTCGAGCGCAATACCCGACAGCGTGTTTTTATGAGGCGGCACTCTCATCATCTGCGCCACTGAGACACACCTCATTGGGTGTCGCAGAGCAGAAAATAGTTGCGCATACGCTTTCAGACCTCCTTTTCAGGTCATAAAAAAGCGCCCTGCAAAAATTAGCTGTGGTTCTCCACTCCGCTCACAGGGCCCTACATCCTGTCAAAATAGCATCGCAAAAACTCACCTCGAGTTGGGTACCTTTCTTTTTAGGTCATCCCGTGGAAGCAAGATTCTCCAATAATTCTAAGTCCGCGCTTACGAATTCAAGTCGTAAACTCGCAAACTCGCGGGAAGGGCAGTCAGAGGATGCACCCAGTTCCATCTTTTCGATTCGAATTTCTCGCCGAGGCCAATCAAGTCTTTCATGAGGGACGGTTTATTGGTATTAGACTGGTCTGCGTAGGATAAACACTTGTCCATTGGCTGGCCACTGAGAATCACTGTATTGGTCCAATATACGCATGCAAGTTGCCACCTCGATATCCTGTAAAAATAGAATGCTTGGCGCTCCAAAGTGTTTGGCTCAAGCCGACCTTTGTCCTTTATTATTTATGTACCAAATGCCTCTCTTACTGCGAAGTGAAACTTTTAGGTAAAGACGAAATGTTTAACTTGCTGCGATCTCTATATCGGGGCCAGAGTCAAGCGTGGGGTTCGATTTTTGCCGAAAATTTACGACCACCCCCCCCCGCTCCCAGAGTGGATCTGGCCCTTGTGTAGACCACCGTTATCCGCATTGAATTTTTCAAAAATGTTCATGCGATTTTTGTACCCTTTAATAGGTCCTTCTTTCCAGGTGCAGCTTCCACTGTGTCAGATTAGTTTAAGAAAGAGTGTTAATGGATAACTGTTTAATTTAGTAAATTGTTAGAAAAAACGCTGATAAAGATTTTGTGTATGTAATCTTTTCATAATAATATTTTGTTTGTTTACAGTTGAAATAAAGCACTTTTGAGAGCAGTTGTTGAATTGATCACAACGAGTTCAATTTTGAAGGCTTTCCGAGCATCTCATTGAAACGGCACATTTTTGTACGTGAAGGAGCAACATCTTTATTCGGAATTGTACTCTATACAATGCCGAGTGTTAATATCTAAAGCTGACTTGAGTGCTTTATCAACAAAATTTTTTAGACACTCTAGGAAGCGATGACGGAATGCCAACCGGAGGATGGATTTTCCAGGAATGCATACGAAGGCGTGGAGTCTCTCATTCGTCCCGCGAAGTTGTAAAAATTAACATGGAAATGCTTCAAATAATGATTGCACTACTTGTTAAAAATAAAGATTTTCTGCACCCAGATTTGGAGTCAGTGAGAAGTTTCCATTTTCAGTTTTTTTAGGAAGTCATGGACGCGACAGTTTTCTGCTTGAACGAGCGACATCATAAAATGTGAAGTGTCAATTGCTAAGCAAAATTAAGTGCTTTCCCTACAAGATTTTTGAAAGCGCATGACGGAGTGGCAACCGAAGGAGGACTTGTCACGAAACTAATTTTCTCTCTTCAGGAAACAGCATCAGAAAGTGGAGTTGTACCAAATAAAGTTTTAATTCACACACGGTAATAAAACATGTTTTTCTGAAACGATCCACTGTATGAACAGACGCTCCGACTTGTATAATCTGCCGAAAATTTCTACGTTAATTACATGGAGGCCGCTATTTTTACAGCCTGCTTTTTAAAGCATAAAACCTACACTTCTTATTGTTTTCAAAGCTCTGTGAATTTTTCAGAGATGTCGCAAAACTCCGAAATATGGTAGGTTACGTGGAACCATTGCGTTCTCCGATATCACCGATCGCCACTGAAGGATGGACTTCTCGCGGCAAAAAATTCTACCTTCTGAAGGAAGAGCATCAAAGAGTGAAAGCTGTGCCATCTTAGAGTTCAAGATGTGATTAATATGCAATCAAAAACTAAGCTTCTTCGCAGCGGTCTCCGATATGATCGGGGAGGATCGATTTGCAAATTCTCATGTTTCATTAAAAATAAATTTTTTACCTGAAGCAGATCTATAATTCGGTAAGTTTTCCACATTTTGAAAAAGCCAATAGCTTTTTAAAAATCGAAAGAAAAGGGCTTTTTCATGGTGTGAAAATCCGTTTTCAAAAACTAGATCTTCATACGGGGCGGAGGCCTTCGATTTTTGAGCGAAAAAATTGAAGTGATTTGTATAAATAATTATATCCCGGTGAGTTTTTCGAATTTTGAAAAATTTACTGGCTTTTGAAAACTAGAGATAAACCGCTTTTGAACCATATAGAAATTAGTTTTCAACAGGGAGGTCTTCATAGGGGCGATGGGGGTTCGAATTCTGGTCCATTGTTGCAGAAATATGTACGCGCCAAAAATCGAACCCCCCCCCGCCCACTATGAAAACCTGTCTGTTGAAAACTAATTTCTACATGGTTTGAAAGCGCATTCCCTCTACTTTTCGAAAAACAATTGGGTTTTTGATCTTCAAAAAATGACCGAGTTATGATATTTTTATGAAATCACTCCAGTGTCGGCGGTGCAGAGTCCACGAGCAGTTCTTCACAAATATGATCATAACTCGGTTCGTTATTCGAAATTCAAAATACGCAGTTGTTTTTTGGAAAACAAAGAAAAGATGCTTTCTAATCATATAGAAACCAGTTTTCAAAAAAGGGGTCTTCATACGGGGAGGGGGGTTCGATTTTTGGCACGTATTTCTGCAACAATGGACCACAATTCGAACCCCATCGCCCCTATGAAAACCTCCCTGTTGAAAACTAATTTCTATACGGTTTAAAAGCGCTTTTTCTTTAGTTTTCAAAAGCTAATAAATCTTTTAAAATTCGAAACACTTACCGGGATATAATTATTTATACAAAACCACTTCAATTTTTTTTCGCTCAAAAATCGAAGCCCTCCGCCCTGTTCCGCCCTGTATGAAGACCAAGTTTTTGAAAACCGATTTTTACACCACATAAAGGCCCTTTTTTAATTTTTAAAAAGCTATTGGCTTTTTCAAAATGTGGAAAACTTACCGAATTATAGTCATTTCTGTGAACGTCGAATTTCGTCGCCCCCATGGCGTCGGATATCGACCAGTGGTCGATCCAATCTATTCGTTTCAGAAAACCATGATTTTTACACTGCACTGAACAAGACTTATAAATTTTTGTGGCAAAATTTCAACTGTGTGCGTGATCTGCTTCAGGTAAAAAATCTATTTTTAATGAAACATGAGAATTTGCAAATCGATCCTCCCTGATCGTATCGGATATCGCTGCAAAGAACTTAGTTATTGATTGTATATTAATCACATCTTGAACTATAAGATGGCACAGTTTTCACTCTCTGATGCTCCAGAATGTAGAATTTTTGCCGCAAGAAATCCATCCTTCAGTGGCGATCGGTGATATCGGAGAACGCAATGGCTCCACGTAACCTACCATATTTCGGAGTTGTGCGACATCTCTGAAAAATTCACAGAGCTTTGAAAACAATAAGAAGTGTAGGTTTTATGCTTTAAAAAGCAGGCTGTAAAAATAGCGGCCTCCATGTAATTAACGTAGAAATTTTCGGCAGATCATACAAGTCGGAGCGTCTGCTCATACAGTGGATCGTTTCAGAGAAACATGTTTTATTACCGTGTGTGGATTAAAACTTTATTTGGTACAACTCCACTTTCTGATGCTGTTTCCTGAAGAGAGAAAATTAGTTTCGTGACAAGTCCTCCTCCGGTTGCCACTCCGTCATGCGCTTTCAAAAATCTTGTAGGGAAAGCACTTAATTTTGCTTAGCAATTGACACTTCACATTTTATAGACGGCAATTTAGGACGTAGATATCGCTCGTTCAAGCTGAAAACTGTCGCGTCCATGACTTCCTAAAAAACAACTGAAAAATGGAAAGCTCTCATTGACTCCAAATCTGCCGGCGAAAAATCTTTATTTTTAACGAGTAATAAAATCATTATTTGAAACTTTTTATATTAATTTTTACAACTTCGCGGAACGAAGGAGAAACTCCACATCTTCTGAAGCATTCTTGGAAAAAACAACTTATTAAGAAATAAAAACATCACCTAAAAACCTGAAGAATAAGAGAGAATCCTCTGCCAAAACCGGAAGAGCACGACCACCCCCCTCCAGACGAGGCCACAGTACGACCCCCCTTCGATTCCCGAACCTCAATCTTGACGTTGTATCGGGGAAACCGGAAGGGTGTTAGCATTAAAGAACACGTTGCTGTTAAAAGAAAGCAAAGCTTACCAGCAAGCAAGCTTGGTTACTAACCCTGATTGGGAATGGAAAACGATGTCAAAGTGGTAGATACACCTCCCGCTAACTTGAAAAGTCGCTTAGTGCGCAACGAGCTGTACGACCGAATTTGCGCAACCCCAAATTGCACCATCTGTCCCGCAGGCAGCGAAGGAGATTGCATGATTTCAGGGGTTGTCTACCTAATAAGGTGCAACAGCTGTGGACGTGAATACATCGGTGAAACAGCTCGCCCCTTCTATGTTCGCGTTAAGGAACATCTGGAAGGCAAGAACAGGTCACGGCCATCAACTGCGTTGGGCTGCCACAGGGTAAATGACCATAACGGTGTCGACATTGGGGTCACATTCAAAATTCTAGCACGGGAGACCCATGCACGCAAAACCCTGGAGGGGTTCTGGATACAGGCCAAGAGCCCGAGGCTGAACCACCGGGGGGGGGGGGGGGAATGCGTCTATATAACCCGAGAGCTCACCCCATACATCAGTCTCGCCTTTTAGCTAGTTTCGCCTTGAAGGGTCTACTCGGATGTCCTAAGTGTTGGGCTGTTGCTGAAGAAGGCGAAATCGCCGAAACGTTAGTCGTCAATAAAGCGTGTACTATCTCGGTTCGAGTTCAACACCACGATAAGCAATTCGACAACGATCAATGCCGAGATTCATCGAGGGTCGAACCTGGCAGCTCCTTGTCTAAAGTTGGGCCACACTTAAGCGTGAACAGGTGGATCACTACTCGACCGTCCGCGAATATTGTTGGGGTTAGGTTCTAGAAAGCCTTCAGCAGACCCCCGAGCAGATTTCCAGGTGACAGGCAGACATGAGGGAGAGAGTGTATCGATGCCGTTTAGCTTAATTTGCGGAATCCGCACACCTTTCCCATTTGAACCACCTCCGACGTCACAACGTGGTCCCTTTGAAAATCCGAGCAGGGTGGTTTTTCCCGAGGCCTTTGGTCCATGTATGGAAACAGACTATGAGGAGCCTGTAGCCTTACGCTACCCGTAAGGTGCCCAGTGGTGCTTCTGCACTTTGTACCTGTGTGTCACTGGTGTTGAACATTTATACAGCACTATGTTGAATACCACAACGTACCGCTGGAAAAATGCGCAGAAAACGTCTGAAAATGGTATAGACGTCAGAATCCCCCCAAATCTCAACCAGTAAGTTGAAATGCAAAAGTACAGCAACGCAGACGAGCCAAACCCCTGACCTCTCTCGCATGAGTCAACCCTCTACCCAGCTGCACTCCGAGCCACTGGGTGCAGACGCATCACGGGCGTACAAGACCCCCAAACGCGTGCTGCGCCGTATCCCATTGTGACCCTTAGTCCTTGGGTTTAAGGACTTGGCGAAAAATAAACACATTTTCAAACCAACTGAGGGATGGGGATTCTCCCTATATGACTCGATCCCCCCGTTCAGACATACGCTTCAGACCCTTCCCTTGTTAGTGTAAAGTGCACAGTACTGTATTATGAGGACAAATTGGCTCCAGAAAGGCTCTCGAGGCCTTCTGGATTTGTGAAAGAAATCCATCCATGAGCAACAGGTTCTAACTGAGGAGAAGATTTTTTCTAATGCACGCTTTCATGCACGTTCTCTATCTATTGAGTTATTCTCGAATTAATTCAGGTTTTATGCGTTCTTTTTATTAAAACAAGACAGCCCAAAATTTGGTCTATAATCAGGCTTTAGAATGCAGATTTTGGACACCATTATCCTAAACAAGCAATTATAGCTAGTGTTAATTAAAATCTAGAGAATTCAGGCGTCACGGGTGTCTTGAAGGTGGTTTTTTTTTGTCTGTTCAGTCTCTTCTCCACAGTACCAATTAATGTATGTCCTAGTAACCTCAGAGGGTGCGGGTCAAATCTATTCAGTAATTAAGAAATGCCATCATTGAGCAAAAAAGAAAATTCACATCGGGGCGGACTCATCAACGACTTAGGCCTATGTTATTTTTCGGCGACAACAGCGTCGCCGAAACGGTGTACGTAGCAGCCCGCGTTACACAACGTCGCCGACGTGTCGCCGGAGTATAACATAGGCTTTAAATAAGTTTAACAGAGAATTCACAGGGAAAAACTCAGATATCGCGGCTTATCGCACACCATATCGCTTGATAAGCCGCGATATCTGAGATTTCCGCTGTGAATTCTCTGTCAAAGTTACGTAAGTCGTTGATGAATCCGACCGCTGGGCGGCTAGGGCTGACTACCTGTGGGAATCTTTTTTATATCCAGCATAGAGAGACATTTCATTTTTCTCTGAAGGAAATTTTTCGAGGAATCTGAGAGAATAACGACGCTGTGATAACATTATGCTTGTGGAAAGAGCAAAATAAAGGAATCTAACCTAGTATGAGGGGGATGGGGCACAGTCACTATGGGTATGGTTTTACTCACTATTCCCCACTATAGACTTGTTCGAGAGCTTCTCCTGCTGCCCAAGGTATTGACGTCTCTTCGAGAAACTCAAGAGAGGTGGCGCTGTGACATGATGAAAACCTAATCTCACTTTGAGGTTGCCCCCTCCACATTAGGACACATCCAAATAAAGTACAACCTTCAAACTCAAATCCTAAAGTTTTTAAGGTAATTTTAATTATCTGTTATTTGAATACATTTGCCAGTCAGATGGCTAGGATCGCTCCACCTGCAAAGCTGGCTTAATTTTAAAAGTTTTTCATACGCTCATCACTATAAAGGTTAAAGGGTTAAGGTCCGCCTTAGTCACTTCCCTTGCGGCTTGCGCTACCCATTCTGTTTCTACGGGATATCATCGAGTCAAAATGAATTCGTATTTGGCCTATAAAATCTCAATCTTGCAATGGCCAAGACAAATCAGTTTTTATCCTTCTCAAACAACGCTTGTAGTCTATCTCCATCCGACGGCGACATACCAGTCTTTCAGCTGCTTCAATAAGGCTCGAAAGAAAGCTCTAGCGAAGCTTAAAAACGTAAGCCCAACGGAGCATTCATAACAATGTTGCTTTTAACTGTTGTACAAAATCCACTTTTAAATCCGGTACCAATTCAACGTTCCTAGAAGGTTAAGGCTAGGCTGCTCTAGGCGGGAAATCCGAACCGACAACCTTAACTCGAAGTTCACTCGACAACCACCGCCTCCTTCAGCTGCATTATCAAGCGTTCATACTGCTCATCACCATATTCTGCTCATATCCAAATCTACCTTGCTTCGTCCATTGCTTCATGAGTTACGCCAGCAATAGTTCATCAGTCAGACGATTGTGGACCAACCAGCGAGCGGTCGTCTTTTCACGCCGTGGCCTACATCTTCTTCAAAGTGCCAGCCTTTCACTAGGAATTCCTGTGTAAGGACCAAGTTCTCTCGGCAGGTTTCTTGTGCCAAAAAAGCAGTTTGTGAGACTGATAACGTGCCACCTGAAAAGGCACGTTAATGGCGTTTTTGTTCCACTCGTCGCTGCTGTGATCCCGGAATCAATCACTTTGGGTGCCGGTGCACCATCTCTTGCAACGTTTGAGGCTTCCTCGGGCCCATCTGTTGGCACGGGCCCAGGTCGAGCCAGTCGAACGACCATGAGGACTGCTGAGACGTGGCAAGGTGCCCAATTACGTGAAGGTGCTGGTGGATATACTACTCGAGACGAGAGCAGAAATCAAGGAGCTCAGCCATGGAACGCCAATCTGATGGAAGAAGTCTTTCAGCTGAGGGAAGAAAACTTGGCTTTGAAACAAAACACCTAAAATCAGTAGTAGAATTCTTCTCTAATGGCAGATTGTGAATGCTATCTATATCTATGCTATCTATAGAATGCTATCTTCTATCTATAGAGCCTGACATCAAACGTAAGAGATCAATCGTCCTTTCTAACATCTCTCAATCTTCGGCTCAAAATCCATCAGAACGAGATATATCCCGTGTAAGTCAAATTTTGAACTCCTTGAATATCGAATGTAATTATGTGGCAGCATACCTTGTGGTAAATTGGATAGCCGGAGACCCAGACTTATAAAAGTTCTGCTCCAGGCAAGTAGGTTCCTAGTGGAAGTAGTTAGGCGGCCCCTCCGCTTCGCTTCTTTCCTTTTTACCGAGGCGTATGCCTACGTCCTTCACTAACAAGGGAGGAGAGGCAGCGAAGGCGAGGAGAACGCCGAGGTTAGGAAAAAGCTGCTGACATCCCATCGCAGAGTGTACTACTGCCTACTGTCTCCACTTCCCGCACAGAGCACGCAGCCTTCCTCAGGCAGTCCTTCGGGAAACTACTAAGATATCAAAGGGAGCCTTGTATGGAAATTTCTCGTGAATTTTAAATCCTAATACTTATTAGATCCTTGATAAAGAAATGAAATCCCCTCATTTTTGCGCTTTGTCATAACAAATTAGATAAGGTCTTTTTAACAGAGACATGGTTAAGCTCTCAAAACGAATTGAATTCATTACTAGGTAAAGCTGCGGGACAGCATGTAGGCAGAAGATTTGACCGGAAGAGTGGAGGAATTCTCTCTTTTATTTAAGAAGTTACTTTCCTATAAAGTAGTTTTTATGAAATCAGTAACCACGGATCTCCCTCGATAGAGAGCTTCCGGGCTCTCTTGTTAAGAGGGATCTCGGGCCGCTTGTCGCAGGGCCACGTGGCGCGTCCCCGGGTGGTGGATAGGGGAATTAAACGCGAACCAAATGCGACCGTGTACTGCCCAGAGACGCAGGTGGGATGCAGGGGATGGACTCCTTGCTCCTGCTGTGTCGGGTCGATGCGTTCCTTGTGCGCGGGAGCGGCATGTTCGTGCACAGTGTGCGTGGATGTGTCCGTGACTGTGCGGATTGTAACTGTGTCGGCTCGGCCAAAAGCTTGCACTCGGTAGACTGGGAGTACATGTAAGGCGATTCGAGGCCGCCTTAAGTCTCGCCCCGTCCCTTCGGGCAGTCTGGCTGGCTGCCCGGAGTTCTTCGCCCGCACGACAGAGCCCAACTAGCTACCCGTGTGTACTCCAGTCAAAAACAGCAGCACTAAAGGGCCTCATTCCCCTGACCCCGAAAGAGCCCCCATTTCTGCAGCGATGGGAAGGACGAGTACGGAGAGGCTGCTAAAATCTCAGGGCCTAACCAGGCTGCGCAAATTGAGAAGGACTAGGATGACGATCTGTACTTACAACGCCCGCACGCTTGCATCGGAAGCATCCGTCGAGGACCTGATGATGCAAGCCAGGAAGATCAAGTACGACGTCATCGGACTGACCGAGACGAGAAGACACCACCTCCTACACGCCGCCTACGACTCCGGAGAAAAACTGTTCCTCGGAACGTGCGACAGCAGGGGAGTAGGCGGCGTTGGTGTCCTCGTCAACACGCACTTGGCCATGAACATCGATTCGTACGAGTCTCTGACAAGCCGAATCGGACGTCTGCGACTGAAGCGATGTGGTTCCGTGCCAGCTTTGACTGTGTTCGTCGCGTATGCCCCAACATCCGATTACGACGACGAAGAAGTCGAAGCCTTCTACGTTGAGCTGGAGAAGTTCTATAAGGAAGATCACACCTTCTACAAGGTGATCGTCGGCGACTTCAACGCCAAGATCGGACCGCGAAGGTCGCCGGAAGAACTTCACATCGGAACCCACGGTTTGGAGTGGAACGAGCAAGGTGAAAGGCTGTCTGAGTTTATCATGTCGACCAAGACCATCCATGGAAACTCGCAGTTTCAGAAGCCTCCCTCCCTACGATGGACCTGGGAATCTCCCGGTGGCCAGTTCCACAACGAGATCGACCACATCATCTTCAACCGCAAGTATTGCCTGACCGACGTCTCCGTTGTCCCCAAGTTCTACACGGGATCGGACCACCGCCTCCTTCGCGCAAGGTTCCGCTTTTCGCGTCAAGGAGAGAAGGCTGCGAAGTTCAAGAAGAGGAGTCCCAGAACGACCATCAACTGGGACCTCTACACCTCTCTTGCCGGCCTTTGGGAAGATGCCGTCATGGACAACGTCGACGAGGAATACGACCGCTTCGTGCACCATCTCCACGATAGTGCTAAGGAAGCTGAGAGCTTGAAGACCACCAAGAGACCTTTGTCTCCGGAAACACTCGAGCTGATACGCCAGCGTGGAGCAGCACGAGCGTCAGGCAACTACCAACTGACGTCCGAGCTTGCGAAGCTATGCAGAGAGGCGATAAAGGAGGATCTTAAGAAGAGAAGGGCGGAAGTGTTGGCTGAAGCTGCAGAGGCAGGGTTAAGCATACGCAATGCCCGCCGAGACTTCACTAACTTCAAGACCAAGATGACCGCTCTCCGACGTCCCGACGGAACCGTCACCTCTTCCAGAAGGACCATGGAGAAGGTCATCCAAGGTTCTACTCCGATCTCTTCGATAGCCACGTCCACCTGCCCCCATGCCATCTTCCGCAGGATGGATTCATCGTCCCCTCTGTTATTCCTTCCGAGATCCGACACGCCATCTCGTCGGTGAAGAAACGTACAGCACCCGGTCCCGACAGGATCAGACCCGAACACCTGAAGAACCTCCCGCCAGCGCTCATCACCACCCTGGCACGGCTCTTCACACGTTACCTGTCGGAGTGCAAGGTTCCATCTCAGTGGAAGACCAGCAGGACCGTCTTGCTGTACAAGAAGGGAGACGTGCACGACATTGGCAACTATCGCCCGATCTGCCTGCAGTCCGTAGTCTACAAGCTGTTCACTCGAGTTATCCTGAATAGGATCGGCCGAACGCTGGACGAAGGACAGCCATGCGAACAAGCAGGATTTCGGAGAGGGTTCAGCACGATCGACCACATACACACCATCACGAAGCTCATCGAAGTGTCGCGAGAGTACAAGCTGCCGCTTTGCCTTACGTTCATCGACCTGAAGAAGGCATTCGACTCTGTCGAAACTGAAGCGGTCATCGAAGCACTGCTCACTCAGGGCGTTCCTACTCAGTACATCAGAGTCCTTCGACAGCTGTACAGTGGATTCACGACCAAGATCTCACCATTCTACAATGACGTCGTCATTGACGTGAAGAGAGGGGTTCGACAAGGGGATACCATATCCCCGAAGCTCTTCAGCGCCACCCTCGAAAACGTCATGCGCGAACTAGAATGGGATGACATGGGAGTGAAGGTCGACGGCCGGCAACTGCACCATCTTCGCTTCGCTGACGACATCGTGCTCATAACACCGAGCATCAGTCAGGCGGAACGAATGCTGGCCGACTTCGATCGTGTATGTGGAAGCGTTGGACTGCAGCTGAATCTTACGAAGACGATGTTCATGAAGAACGGATGGGTTTCTGATGCCCCATTCTCGCTCAACGGAACGAACATCTCCGAATGCTCCAGCTATGTGTATCTGGGTCGCGAAGTCAACATGGCCAACGACCTAGCACCAGAGCTGAGCAGGAGGAAACGAGCGGCTTGGGGAGCTTTCAAGAGCGTCGAAGAAGTCGTGAAGAAAACGAAGAACGTCCGACTCCGTGCCCACCTATTCGACTCCACTGTTCTTCCTGCCCTAACATACGCCTCAGAGACCTGGGCTATACGAAAGCAGGATGAGCACGCGATCAGCGTCGCACAGCGTGGAATCGAGAGAACGATGCTCGGAGTGAGACGACTCACGCAAGTGAGAGAAGGCCTCCGGAGTTCCGAGCTTCGCCGACGTTCGAAGATCAGAGACGCTGTCGCGTGGGCCAAGTTGTCGAAAATTAGGTGGGCCGGCCACGTAATGCGCTTCGCAGACACCCGCTGGACGAGAGCCATTGCCGACTGGATTCCGCGGGATGTCAAAAAAACACCAGGACGCCCACCAACGCGTTGGTCGGACTTCTTCGTTAAAGCCCTGAACGACCGATATGACGCTCTTCGTGTTCCTCGAGCGAGGAGGATCCATTGGACCACTCTGGCACGCGACAGGGACGAATGGAGACGCTGCTGGCACCCGCTCGAGCAATTCGATGATCAACGGGACGACAGGTGATACAGGTGATGAAATCAGTAAAAGATTCCTACGAAGTCTCAAATTGCGATATAGCAAATTCATTTTCTGCTTTCAGACTCATAGGGATTTACAGAGCATCTAGTTGTAGCGTGGAAGGAACGTAACAGTTATCGAAGGCCACCATGCTCTGGGTGATTTCAGCTTACCGGATTTGATGATAAGCAATCATAAAGAAAGTTCCAAATTCGGTTCAATAATCGGGGTGGGAGCAGTCTATTATGAATTGTTAATGGTAGCTACGCAACAATATATACAACATCAATATGACATATTTATTTATCACTACATGGATAACCATGCACAATAAGAACAACAGATGTCATTATAAACACAAGTGAAAGTCATTGTAAACAGGAAAAAACAAAGCAAGCGACAAGAACCGATCGTAAATATGAAAACTTTTAAGCTGCATCCTGAAGATATCGGTCAAGAAGTTTTTTATATTGCCTTATTGAATTGGGTATGTGTTTTTAGATAACTTCAAAAATTCAGAGCCAGCACGGTAAGTGAAGAATTGAGAACGTATATTGTTTTTTGCTCTGGAAGATTGTATCTTCCACTGGCCATCCCTTGTGTTCGATGAAGAAAAGGTATAGAACTTCTGAAGTGGAGTACGAGAAAAACCGTTTAACATCTTATATATCGTAATTAAAGCATATCTTCTTTTTCAAGGGAATGTAGATTGAAGAATCTGCTTCGTGAAGCCGGTGAAAGAATGGTGTTGTAATCATAGCCATGTTCTCGTATCCAAGGCTTTCTTGTGAAGCTGTTTTGCACAGATTCCAACCTCGCAATTTCTCGCTTATATTTTGAATTGAAAATTGTGGTGCCACATTCTAGAATAGGTCTAACATACGACTTATGGGCAGTTAAAAGCCCATAAGTCGTATGTTAGACCTATTCGTGTATTGAATTTGTTCGCAAACATTTGAAGAAGCTGTTCACAATTCGTTCAGCATTTTTGGATACTATTTCAATATGTTCCTTAACGAAAGTTGAGTGTCCAACATAAAACCCAAATCACGCAGGGAAGCTGTACTACTAATTTGCATCTCGTCAAGGTAGTAAGGATATCTATACCTGCTGTCCTAGATGAAGTACTTGTGATTTTTGCGGAGACAGTGGAAGTTCCCAATTTGATGACCAATTCGCAATTATACTTATTGCTGATTGAAGAGAAAGATAGTCTTCTTGAACAGCAATATTCTTGTAAACTTTTATATCGTCAGAACATTTTACATGAAACACCAAGCTGATTAACCAAGGATGGAATTTCAGAGTTATATATGGAAAAGAGGATCGGGGGCAAAACACCCTGAGGGACGCCGCTTGTAATAGGAAGGCATTCAGAAAATGTGTCATTTACCCTAACTTGGAAAGATCTACCAGATATAAAATTTTTTATCCACAAAGTAATCCTATGATGGACACCTATATCCGTGAGTTTGATAATTAGTTTATCTAAGGGGACCTTGTCGAAAGCCTTCATAAAATCAAATCACATCCACGTCAATTTTGTCTTTAAGAGATTTTGTCCAATCATTAAGCGTGGATAACATCAGCGTTTCAGTTGATTTACCTGATCGAAATCCATGTTGATCATTAGGAATGAGGTCATTGAACTCGAGATAAAATACGAGGGCTATCTTGAGTTTTCTTTCGAAGACCCTAGCAAAACTGATGTGATGCTAATTGGACGAAAGTTTGATACAAGTTGGTGGGGAGGCTTTTTTGGAATAGGTGTAACAAACGCATGTTTCCAACGGGATGGTACTTCACCAGTCATATAACTGGCATTGAAAATGTGCTCAAGAGGGTAAGCGATTGCAATGGCAATTTTCCTGATAAAACAGGACGGTACTTCATCCGGAGTAGCAGCATAACTAGGTGGTAACTTTCAAGGTTCATTATAAATTTCCTCTTTATAGAACCAAACCGAATTTTCCATCCTGGAATTATTATTCAGAATAGCAGAGGAGTCAATGTCGACAGGACGTTCTGCAAAAGTCCTTTGAAAATATTTAGCTAGCATAGAGGCCTTCGTTAGGACAGTTAATGCTTGGGAGCATCGAGAATTTTTTCTCAACAAATTTGGATTTGTACAGACATATGAATGTCTTAACTTACCTGATCCCCTTCCTTCTAAATGTCCGAGGGTTACGCTGAAATATTAAAAAGATTTCATTACTGAACTATGAAGAGGCTGCAGCGTGTTTGCCTGAAATATCCATTCGAATTCCCGCGATACCGGTATGGGTGCGCGTCGACTCGCTCACCATTTATACGCGAGATGATACGCAGAGAGAAGCTTGCGGGGCTCTGCGTAGCGCCTCACGGCTCAGTTCTGCTGTCGGATGGCGTCGCTGACGGTCGCTTCTATTTTTCTTCTGTATTCTTATTCTGTATTTGTATTATATCTGCATTTTCTGCATTTGGGGGGGGGGGATAAAGGAGATAAAGGAGAAAGCCGAACTTGAAGAGAATCTCGGATGTGCGGGGGAAGAGTGCGGGGGGGGGGGAGCTGATGAATGGGAGAGCACGAACAATCAGTCGAAGAGAATCTAGTGACTGCCTTGTGTTTTCATAAGGCATTCGCTAGATCCTTGATAAACAATTTAATTGTATTGAAAAAGAGTTCGAGGGAATACAAAAAATGAAATAAACAAATAAATCAAAGCTGTGATATTTTTCCAGATGACTGGTCGCAGTCGTGAGTCACTGAAAGACTTTGCGTCGATTCCCAGCTAGCAGGAGCTACATTATATGTCGTGTGATGAATTCGATGGCTTTCGATGGCTACGTCGCCGACAAAGGATTGCTATGGAAAACTAGGAATGGTCCCAGTTGTCTTAATCCACGTTCAGTAATGCGTCACACTGGACGAGTTGGTCAGACCTAACGCATGAAACTGAGTGCTTCCGAAGAAGTCGAAAACCTGGGGTTCCATATAAAATAGGCTACCTGAAAGACACTTTTTTCAAGTGACTAATCGGCTCTAAGAAATCTATTTTTCTGGCACCATGGATGTTGTGGACGACTTCGGCAAACTAGAAGAAAGAGCTCACCATTGCGGAGTCAGCAGGAGCACGATGCCACAATGAGACCAACGGTTCAGTGATATCATCGTTGAATCCTGCCTCAACAATGGGACCCAAAAATACGCAGCCGAACAGATTCTTCCAAATCGATAAGGCCGACATCGTGAAAAAAATACAACAGAGGAAGGAACATTCGAGAAGTTGGCTAGTTGGAGGTATAGATACTACTTCGAAGGAAGTTTTCAGAGAAATTTCACCTACCCGTGAATTGTTACATTGGATGGAATTATAACTAAGAACGTGCTTTCCGACACCGTCAACTATACCGACTCCTGGAAAGGTTATTTGAACTTGAAAAACCTCGGTTTCACTCATAATACGGTAACCATAACGAAAATGTTGTGGATCCGTCACTGGTGCCTACACTCAGATAATTGAAAATACATGGTCTCATATAAAGAGAGCGATAATAATTAAAAAAGAACTCAAGGGACTCCTATGGGACGACAACTTCTTGGAAGCACTGTTTAAGTGGCAGCACAATTGTGATCCAAAACTCTATGTGCTTTGGAAAGAAATCGTAAAACGCGATCTACTAATTGATTTAGGTAATAACGTTGCTTTATCGAATTTTCGTGGCTTTATAGTATTGTAATTGTTCCAGGTTTCTGTTCAGTTTACTGTGCTTTCATTACTATCTTCCCCTGACAAGAAAAGCAACTTAAAAAACTGATTTTGGTATTGGAAGGACAGCAATTTACAAGGTCAGATTATTTTTATATATTTATGTGGTTTGGTGCATGTTGCATTTCTTTAAATATTGAAATGGACTGCCCTCCCTCGATTGGGATTGTGCCCCAAATTCTCCCGTGACGCACTAGAGGCTCACGCTTTCGAACTGTTGGTGCCTCGACCCACGCGAGGTTCCTCCTTTCTAGACGTCATTTTTTGCAACAAGCAAGGTCAAATGTGTAAGAATTAGTGCACCAATAGGAAATAGCGAGCATAATACAGTTTTCTTTCAAGTCCAGCTGAAAGCAAATCCTAGCGACAATGATCCACAACGATGGGTAAAAGATTTTAAAGCTGCTAAGATCAGATTAGGGAACGTTTAGCTAGTGTCGATTGGGTCTGCATTCTCTCTGCAGTTTGCCATACTATGTACGAAAGTTTCTGGCAGTGCGTCAGCATGTTCTCGAGTTGTACATTCTTAAGCGCAAGGCTTTTTCCAACCAGCTATTCCACCACACCTTAATATTACAGAATGTACAATCAGCGATTTTTTCTTTGGAATCAAGCTACAGAAACCAATAGTACTGCTGATTGGAAAATCTGCGAGTCGCTGAATAAGAAGGTAGAGAAGCTTACCTATAAGTATTATTTCTACCTAGAAAAGGAAGTTATTGCTTCGAAAGACAAAACAGCTTTTTCTATATATGTCAGCTCTGGTAGTGGAGATGTAAATTCAGGCTTCACACCAAATTTGATAATTAGGGACGGCCGCTATACATATTTGTACTGAACATGAAAAAATCAATTCTCTGACCGAGGAATTTCATAATGTCTTTAATCTTTCAAATCATACTAGGTTCGTTTATTATGACATTCCACTATACTTATGCTCGAATGACCCATTCGAATAGGTATTCGAATGATTTTCATTCGAATTTGAATATTCGAATTCGAATGTTCAAAAAATCGCGCTTTTCGAATGTATTCGAATTCGAATGTTCAAAAAATCGCGTTTTTCGAATGTATTCGAATTCGAATATTCAAAAAAATCGCGTTTTTCGAATATATTCGATTTCGAATGCTCGAAAATTTTCGGCATTCGAAACCATTCGAATATTCACAATTTCCCAGAAAGCAAAAATTATTCAAGTATTCGAAAAGTGTCATTCGAATGCCCAACAAGAGTTTGTGTATCGGCGTATTTTGAAAAGGCTTGGTGGGTTTCTCGGGTAATTTGGGTCGCCAAAACGGTTCTGTCTGTGAATCAAAGCTGCGGTACGATGGTGGCTCACTGCGCGGATACTGAGCGCCTCATCGATACTAGTCACTTCCCGAAAAGCCTTCCTGTTAAGAGGAAGAACTTCCACAACGTCTTACAATGTTGAATTGCAAAAAATTTTCCACCGCCACCCCGATTGGTGAACTCTGAGAGAAACCACTTTCACCGATAAAAGTATGGATAGTATCAACCGATATTGATTGCCTGATCAATCTGTGACATGGTCTTCTGAATTAAGGCGCTCGCTAGAGACGTCTGGATATTTTCCAGTATTTTGTGTAACTATTCTACGCTAATTTTATGCACCTGTTCCTGTCGGTAATTTCTTACGCATCGACGATCGACAGCTCTTAGCGCGCTCCTATATAGTATCAGACGTTTTTTAGATCTTAGAGTATGGACATAAGGGTTAGTTTGATGTGGACCAGTTTTGCATTCCACTCAAGCAGTTCTGGAAGCTATTTTCGCCGTAAACGTAATAACGTAAAGGATGAAGGATAGCAGAAGGAAGGATAAAGGTAAATTCTTGTTTGGGAGGTACCAAGCATTCCACATTTATTACTGCGCCTGTGCAAAGTGGCCGAGGAAGAGTAGGAATTGTTAACAAAAAAATTGAAAATGATGGTTCAAGCGGCGTTTCAAACGGACGTTATTTGTCCTTCACGCTGCAGTTAAGAGTCTGATCAGGATACTATCTCAACGGTAGGTCGGAACGGCGCAAGTGTTGTATATGAGCAGAACCGCCTCTCCCTGAGAAGTAACAAACTGCAGGTATCTCGACCCCAATACAACTCTGAGCAGAGTTAGGGGCGACAGAAGTCGCGTGTTGGCGCCCTGTTGATTCACGTGCTCCACAGCTGACGGGCGCGCGCGGGAGGAGGGCTCGTATCGAGGGTCGGCGCAGTGCACAGGTGGCGTAGTAGGGAAGAGCTCGGGCTCGTGAGCGAGGGGTCTGGGGTTTGGATCCAGCAGACAGCGTTTGTTTTGCACTTTAGCAAAATCCATGTTTATCATATAGGTAATCCACCTAGGGTATTATAGTGTGTTATAGAGCATGCTTACATGTACATTCCACCCATACCGTTAACAATAGTGGTCCAGGCGGGGTCACCGATTTCGCTGAAACTTCGTCTAGGGGGTTATTTGGGGTGCTGATCATGAATCTGATACCCATTCTTCACGATTCCGTCGGAGGCCACCCATACCGCTAACAAGGGTGGTCCAGGCAGGGTTACCGATTTCGCTGAAACTTCGTCTAGGAGGGTTATTTGTGGTGCTGATCACGAACCTGATATCCATTCTTCACGATTCGGCTGGATAATATAAATACAGGAAGGCACAGGATTACATTCCTAAAGTTTTTGCCGGTGACGGCAGGTAGAGACAGAATCGTGAAAAACGGATGTCAGAGTCGCGATCAGCCTCAAATACCCCCCCCCCCCCCCCAGACCAAGTTTCGGCGAAATCGGTGACCCTGCCTGGACCACCCTTGTTAACGATATGGGTGGCCTCCGACGGAATCGTGAAATACGGATGTCAGAGTCGCGATCAGCACCTCAAATACCCCCCCCCCCCCAGACCAAGTTTCGGCGAAATCGGTGACCCTGCCTGGACCACCCTTGTTAACGATATGGGTGGCCTCCGACGGAATCGTGAAATACGGATGTCAGATTCGTGATCAGCACCCCAAATAACCTCCCTAGACGAAGTTTCAGCAAAACTTTTTTTTGACCGAAGTCTTGTTAGTGGAGTCGGAACTTTTAACTGGTGCCACAAAATATCTATCTTTACATAACTACAGCTTCACCCAAAATAGGCTTAAAATAAGTGACACACAGAAGTGAACATTTTAGCTAATCTGTAGTTTGAAGCACATGTTATATGTAAACATGCTCTATAACACACTATAATACCCCTAGTTGGATTACCCATATGATAAATATGGATTTTGCAAAAGTGCAAAAGAAACACAGTCTGCGGGATCCAAACCCCCGACCCCACGTTTACGAGCCGAGCTCTTCCCTACTACGCCACCTGAGCACTGCGCTTAGCCGCGATACGAGCCCTCATCCCGCGCGCGCCCGTCAGCTGTGGAGCACGTGAATCAACAGGGCGCCAACAGGCAACTTCCGTCGCCCCTAACTTTGCGCAGAGTTGTATTGGGGTCGAGATACCTGCAGTTTGTTACTTCCCAGGGAGAGGCGGTTCTGCCCATATACAACACTTGCGCCGCTCTGACCTACCGTTGAGATAGTATCCTGGTGAGACCACAAGCTAGCAAATGTCTGCAGGATGGGCGTGAGGGTCAACAGGGTGCGCTTCTGTCTTCTACCACGTCGGGTGTCTCCTGGTGCATAAGAGTACCTCATGAAGTCGGCTTTGTAATTTTCGTCACGCTATGCTCTTCTGCTCCTCCGTGGTCTGAATGCTTGGCTTCTGGATTTCGTTTCTGCAACGACTACAGTTCCGCAAAAGCTATATTATAAAGTAGGACTTCACAAAGGGGAGGCGGCGTAGGTCGGCCGGATGTTATCGATCGATTTTATCGATTTTTGTTCTGAATTGGCCATTTGAAGTGGGATTCGCATGGATACGTCGGCCGTATGCCGGACTTCACAAAGGGGAGGCGGCGTAGGTCGGCCGGATGTTATCGATCGATTTTATCGATTTTTGTTCTGAATTGGCCATTTGAAGTGGAATTCGCATGGATACGTCGGCCGTATGCCGGACTTCACAAAGGGGAGGCGGCGTAGGTCGGCCGGATGTTATCGATCGATTTTATCGACTTTTGTTCAGAATTGGCCACTTGGAGTGGGATTCGCATGGATACGTTGGCCGTATGCCGGACTTCACAAAGGGGAGGCAGTGTATGTCGGCCGGATGTTATCTATCGATCTATTTTTCTGAAGTTTACCGTAGTTTATCAATATGTTGGCTGGAGAATAATTACATTCACAAGTTCATCGCAAATAAGAAATATTTATTCCTACCACTTACTTGGGTGAATCACCAGAACGAAATGAGACTGGCCCTCATGGGTAGCCTATTCCTAGCTACTTGTAATACATTTTGTGGCCGCAAAATCGACAGTGTGATATTTCACATTTGTAGATGAGCATGACAGACTTGCTACAGTTTTACATGTAGTACTTTGCCGTCAGTCCTTCATAAGCTGCCGCTAGGCAAAAGCATTGTTTCATGAAAGTTCTTTAACAGTCAGTCTGCCACCAATTTCAAAAAGGATTGTTTTAAAGTGACCTAGAAGCTTGCAGTGGCTCAACCAGATAATGTTTTCTTCAAATGTGTTGTAAACCTTTCGTTTGTTCCTCATAAGCAGCAATTAACAAAACACTAGTATTCCTTTGAGAAAAATTCGTAATCCAATAAGCAAGGAAATTAGACGCTTCTATAAGCCCTTTGATCCGTTCTACGTGTAAGTTCTCTATCTCATATTTACGACTCACATGGGGGTTTATGAGATGCCTGTCGATAAAAACCTCGTGCTTAACTAGGAACGGATCCGTTATGTATTGCTTCCCTTTTCTCTTCTGTGTTGCCTTCTATCATGTCTATAACAGCCTGATTTTTCATTCGAATTCGAATATTCGAATCGAATATTCGAATTCGAATATTCGAAAAATCGCGTTTTTCGAATGTATTCGAATTCGAATGTTCAAAAAATCGCGTTTTTCGAATGTATTCGAATTCGAATATTCAAAAAATCGCGTTTTTCGAATGTATTCGAATTCGAATGTTCAGAAAAATCGCGTTTTTCGAATATATTCGATTTCGAATGCTCGAAAATTTTCGGTATTCGAAACCATTCGAATATTCGAAATTTTTGGGAGAGCATAAGTATACATTCCACCACCGGTTACTCTTCAAATGAGGTCTTCTTAATGGTTTCACAAAGAAGAAATTTATGAGATTTTGTCTAAGTGGCCTACATCGTACTCCGTTTCACTGGACTTCATTCCATTAAGTTTCATCAAAAATGTATTGGACTACATAGTTTCTCTACTTGAGCTGATTTTCATCCTTAGCTATCTGAATGCTGAGGTCCACTAAAGATGGAAACATGCCTTTATTACCCCAATTCCCAAGAAACAACCATGTAGTTATCCTAGATGTTATAGACCTATTACTATAACGTCAGTCTTTGCGAAGATCTTCGAGAAAATAATGAAGATACACATTCCAGAACACATCGGGAAAAGTAGGTAACTTCTAAAATCAATTTGGATTTATGAAAGACAGATCAGTCGAAACTAGGGTGCCTACTTCGCTAAATGACTGGACAGCTGCCGTTGAAAGCTGCCATCTTACTGATGCTGTGTATTTTGATTTTTCGAAAGCATTCGACAAGGTTTCAATAGATAAACTGCTTTTAAAATAGGCATGGTAGGTATCCATCCAATGATTCGGGCTTGGATTCAATGTTCTCTCACGGGAAGAACCTAGTAGGTCAAAAAGCAAGAGTATTCAAGCATATATTCTGTTCACAGTAGAGTTTCTCAAGGTGGGGTTCTTTCGCCACTGTTATTTCCCTTGTATACATTTGAGCCATCAGCTAAAATTTTTCGAGTTGGGGTTGCCTTCAAAATGTACACTGACGATGTAAAAGTTCACAATAAGGTCGAAAATTTTCAAGACTATCGAGCGATACAGTCAGCGATTGAATGCATGGATGAGTGAGCAGAGATGTGGGGACCACCTCTTGCACTAGAAAAATCTTGCGGTTTCACAGTCGGAACTAGGAGTCAAGTTCTTCAAGCAGCGTACAATCTAGAAGGAGTGTTATGAAGTCTGTATCTGCATTTCGGGATCTTGGTTTTTCAATATCGATTGATCTCAGGTTTGATGAGCACTATAGGGCGCTGGTTAAAAAAAGCAAATTTCCGAACCTACAACTTATTTAAGATATTGAAAACAAAAGACTTGCAGACGCTCTTGCGAGGCTACAAAATTGCGTGAGACTCATTGTAGAGTTTGGCACACCCGTCTCAAATCCTACCAAGAAAAAGGATATCGATTTGTTGGAAAGCGTTTAGAACAACTATAGTAAGCTGTTTATGAGATGCTATGAACTTCAATATTGTGATTTGCCAAACGAACCTACTAGAGCAAAGGTGCTTGGTCTTCCCAGTCTGTGTTCTGAAAGAATAAAGGCTGATTTGCTCATGTTGTTCAAAATTCAGACCGAAACCGTTACTGTTGACCCGCTGCCATTCTTAAAGGCTCCACTGTCTAGAAATAGAAACGGAACTTACTAGGAAGGGGTTCGGAACTCCCATGGAAATTCCAGTTGAGATCAGGATCATTAGAAAGAGCGCGGAATGCTGATTACGGATGTGAGTGTCAAAATTGCAAAATGAAACTCCTGATCGACATATAACCTGGCGAAGTTGGGTGGCCTCCCACAGGCTGGCCGTGCGAGAACTGGCGCGAGAGTGATGAATCATAGGAGCTCCGTAAGAATGGGCCGCTAGCTGCGACGGTGACGCAGAGGTTGTGCTGGAGCTCGTCACGTGGGACGTCGTCAGTCCAGTCCCCATTAATACCGGGTTTTTTGCAAAACATGATTTATCTTCGAAATGACTTTTATTCTAAGTTGTGACACGTATTTTATTAAATAGCCGGGAAAACTATCACACACGTTTGTGAAAATGATCGAGGGCAAAAAACTGCTACGGTGACATGGTGCATTACCTCCGTGCAACGCCGCTGCCGGCAGGCCTTTCTTACGGAACCCCTATGACTCATTACTCTCGCGCCAGCTGCTTCGCACTGCCAGCCTGGTCAGGCCACCAAACTTCTGCAGGTCATAACTCGCTCAGGAGTTTCATTTTGCAATTTTGACACACATATTCATAATCAGCATTCCGAGCTCTTTCTAATGATCCTGGTCTCAAATTGAAGTTCCATGGAGGGTAAATGCCCTTCTCTAGTTACAGTCTATGTCTCTGCTGCAGGGATGCAGGCGAGATCACGCTTTCTCACCTGTGTTATCTTAGGGAGCTCAACTTCTTGCTTGTTGAGTTTGAAAATGTCACACAGATGTCGCTGCCGGCTATCATTCATCATTCATTGCTGGTAATTTGTCTGTTTAAGCTTATTAGTGTTGCATTTTATTCCTTGGGTCTAAGAACCTGGTGTGTTGGGTTGGGCTCACTTCCCTACCGTAATCCCTGCTGTTGACGGTGCCCACGGTGGAATGACTGGCGGATACACCACCGTCGGGAGAGGTCATTGCCTGCCCCACCGTTTTCCACTCTTCTATTTGGATGATGAACGGATGTGCATATAAGGAGCAGATTCGAGCGACAAGGATCTCAGACACGGCTCCAGCAGCTCCACTGTTTGCCTTACCATTGATTTTGTGTTCACCATAAACTTGCTATCTAAGTTGTGTTCCTCGTACCGCGGAATAGCCAACGGCCAGTCTCCACTTCGAAGAGACACTGGGAATACCAGTAGCTAATTGGGCATCAATGGAACCATTGAACAGCCACAGGGGGGCCAATCCTACCGAAGTCGGAGCGACTAGCCAAGATAACCGTAGTGTGCGGGCGCCTTCTGCCATGAGCAGAAGGAGCGGCAACATTGCTGCGGAACGAGCATCAGTCCGGTACAAATGGCAGTGGATAACACCACGGATGCCAGGACAGAAGTCGATATGAGTCAAGGCGATGCTCGATTAGAGGCCGCGTTTGACCATATTGTCTCACGGTTAGATGAGACACTTGACGACCAAATCCGGAACATTTCTGCTCAGAAGAAGCAGAACATTCTGGATGCTGTCCGCGGTACCGTTGACATCGCTAAGAAAAGGGCTAGATTAGTCCAAAACCAAGCTGGAGCAAGCATTTTTGCAGAAATTAATATGACACCGAAAGAATTGCGCACAGTGTTGCCAATTGCGGGTCATAATAGCGCACTAATGGAATGTTTAGCGACAGAACTTGGCTGCGAGACTTCGCAAGTAGCTACGGTTGTAAGAGCACAAGGTCTGGAAGCAGACGTGATTAGGCTGCGATTGCAAGAACAGGGATCAACCTTGGAGACTCTAAGGACCCTAAACAGCGAATTGCAAGACCGAGTGAGTGAGCTCACGAACAGGCTGATGAACAGCGGACAAAAATTAGGAGAACAACGACCGTGCGGATCGCCGGCGAACTGTTCTCGCGGTGCGGAAAAACGCCCAGTTGACTGGTCAGCTCTCGGGAAACACCTCTCAACACTGAAGAAAGTCAAGAGCGGGCCAGTTCAGAGCACTCAGGTTGCGTTCCACGCAACGAACGTTAGGAGGGAGAGGCACCAGAGGTCAATCTCCAGTGAGAGGTTGACACAATCGTCTCGGAGCTCCTCCAGCGGATCGACAGTAGCTGAGTCCGCTGCAGCTATGCAAAGCGCATACGGTAGTGAGGGGAGCTCACAAGCTAGCGCCATTTCCTGTTCTGTCGATGGGATGCTCAGTGTTTTTAAGGAAGTGTTTAAAGCACAGGGCGTGGCGGCTATCGTCAAGTATGATGGAAGGAATTCACTACGTGATTTCCTTCGTTCAGTAGATGTGAAATATCCGTCTACAGTGTGGTCAGACCGGGATCGGCGCGAAATACTGGTGAATCACCTAGTAGGATCGGCACGATCGACGTACAAAGGCCTACCGGACCGCGTTAGGCAAGGCAGTTTCAACAGGGTGGTCCTCGCGCTTAAAGAAGCGCGAAGGAACCCTTGCGAAAAGTTGAAACTGATGAGAGATTGGGACAATCTTGCAATAGGTAACAGCGAATCGGTTAGCGATTTTTGTTGTCGCATGGAGGAAATTTCCAGGCAAATACACCCGAGCGATAGTTGGGATTTCCATCTCGCTTCAAAGTTGTACTCCATCTTGGAAGACTGGAAGGATTCGTATCACATGTTAGCGGCGCTCGACGCACGTGGTGACAAGGCGTACGGAATGGTCAAAGGCGTTGCACTTCGCCTGGAAAAGACCCACGTAGTGAAGCCTAGGAAATACGAATCCTCGGATTTCCCAAAATTTTTCAAAAAGCGTGTATCTGGTGAAGAGGCGGAAACGTCAAATCATGGGGAAAGAACCCAGCAGTGCTACAAATGTGGGAAGGAAGGCCACTACGCTGCAAACTGCCGTCCCAGGACGCCCCCAAGACATGACCCCGTTGGCGAAACAGGGCAGAGGTCAAATAGGCGACCCACCAGGGAGCCTTCGACAAGTAGAGCGATGTCAACATTCGTTGAAGAATGGTGTGGTGCAATGAGCGCCCGAAGTAGAGGCGATGTTCAAGAACTTGGTGCGGTGGGTAAAGCGACCCTAGTTAATGCGATGATCTTCGGAATCGAAGTGGAAGCCCTAATAGATACTGGATCGGTAATCTCGATCCTTCCAGCAGGCCTTCTGAAACTGGCGAAGAGTCGAGGCTTCGACATCGATAAGGAAGTAGGAGCTGGCATGGAGCTGGCAAAGCTCGAGTAATCATGCACGTCCAGAAAGGCAGGAGTGCTACCCTTCTATTAGGAACGAATGTTCTAAGTGCATTAGGTATCCCGCTTAATCTTTCTACAACACAGGCCCTTCCGCGGAGTGCGGTAGGCCCGGTGATGGTAGCAAATGCTACTAAAGGAGTGTTCGTTACACCAGAAGTCACGCTAGTCAAGATACCCTGTTGCAATATGGGATCGAGAGATGGGGTTACCCTATCAAATGACCACATGAAGTCTGACCACGACGAACGACTAATAACCGGAAAAGCGGGTGTTTTTATGCCCGGAAACAGGGTTTGCATGAAGCTCCCTGGAGAGGAGGGAAGGCCTCGACATCCCGAGTTGGTAACGGACCGGTCAGGTCCTCTCAGAACTGTAGAAGCAAGCGCGAATCCCGCTCTAATCGCTTCAGTCGGTGTTAATGAAGGATATTATAGACTTTCTTCCGACCACTTGGTAAGTATGCCTCAGGAGATTGATGATATTCCGGTGAAAGGAAATCTATGCGCGGAAGACGCGGAAAGCCCGGGAGGTGTTGGTTCGGCGTGGTGGAAACGCCTATTTCCAGAGGGCCCCCATGTTGGGTTGGGCTCACTTCCCTACCGTAATCCCTGCTGTTGACGGTGCCCACGGTGGAATGACTGGCGGATACACCACCGTCGGGAGAGGTCATCGCCTGCCCCACCGTTTTCCACTCTTCTATTTGGATGATGAACGGATGTGCATATAAGGAGCAGATTCGAGCGACAAGGATCTCAGACACGGCTCCAGCAGCTCCACTGTTTGCCTTACCATTGATTTTGTGTTCACCATCAGAACTGGGTATTGGAAGACGTTTACTTTTGTGGATAATGTCGTACTTAGAGAACAGGTGCATGTTTGTTAAGGTTGGTAATTCCTTTTCGGGGCGGCGCCAATGTACCAGCGGTGTCCCGCAAGGGGGAGTTCTATCACCTATCCTTTTCATGGTTTACACATGTGATCTCCCGGACAGACTCAAGACGCACGCTGCTATTAGCGTTCAGATGTTTGCAGACGATATCAAAGTTTATGGCACGTATAATGCTTCAAATCAATCGTTAGTCCTGAAGGCTTTAAATCAATCAATTCTTAATATGATTACGTGGGCTAGTATTAGGTTGGAAAAAAAGTCTCTTCACACTTCGAAATTTTTTTTACCCTTCCCCTTGTAAACGCACTAGCCAATGTTGATTGCTGATTTCGTAATCCTATCACAATTGTCTACCGTTCGCACGCGGACACAGGTTAAGACTCTTCTTGTAATTCGTTATCCACCCAATCTTTCGAACTCAATGCCAGATCTACCTCATGGCCGTTTTCAGCACGGCATTCTTCATGAATTCATTAAAGAATCCACAGCACGTCAGGCAGCAGACCAAATTAACCATATATGTGGCTTGGGATCTACTACTCATCGCGCCTGTTATGAGTGGTTCGGAAAGTCTTTAAAAGGAGATTATTCACTGAGGGCAAAGCATGGTCAGGAAGGCCAACTGGATTGGACGACAGTGAACTACACCATCTTCTTCGTACCGATAGTTGGCAGACGACACGTCAGCTGGCAGAGAAGCTCGAAGTGTCTCATAGGATACTAGGAATCCATCTGAAGAATCTTGGCTTTCATGGAAATTTGGAGCTTGGATTCCACATGCCCTGTCAGACACTCAGAAAGGTCGACAGCTCTCCATCGCTGCTTCTCTTCTGTCCAGATAAGGAAGAAAATCGTTTCTTCCGCGGATTGTGACAGGCGAAGAGTCCTGGGTTCTGTGTGCCAACTTCCGAGGAAAAGGCAATGGGTACAAAAGGGAGAGAGCCCTAAGTCTGATATCAAGCCCAATGTTCACGAAAGGAAGATTTTCTTGAGTGTTTGGTGGGATATCAGAGAAGTGATTTATCGGCAAACTCTCAGAAGTGGAGAGACACTTACTGCTGTCACATACTGCGGCCAACTCCACAAAGTCGTCGCAACTCTCTAAGAAAACAGGCCGGAGAAGTCGAAGGTGATGATCCTGCATGACGATGCAAAACCACATGTTGCAAGACTCACAAGAGAAACAATAAAGGAGATGGGCTGGGAGGTAATGCCACATCCACCGTATAGCCCTAACCTCGTTCGTGCCGACTACCATCTCTTCCGTGCTTTCAAGCAAGAAATTGGAGAGAAATATTTTGGAACTGATGAAGACCTCAAAAATTGGATTCATCAATGGTTCGACTCCAGAACTGCAGTCTTTTAAGCGAGAGGAATTGGAAAATTACCCAGTCTTTGGAGAAGTGTAGTGGGACGAAATAGAGTTTATCTCAGTTGATTTGACTTTGTAGTTGTGAAGTAATAAATCTTTGAAAAAAATGAAAAGACTTTTTTTCCAACCTAATAATTGGGAGATACCAGTAAATCTTGCCAAAACTTCCGTGATGCATTTTGGTCCTGGAAGGGCACCTGATTACAGGTTCGGTAATATTACTTTAAGGCAAGTTGACGCGATTAAAGATCTTGGTATTCATATGAATAAACACCTAAAGTTTGATGCCCATGTTGATATAACTGTACGTAAAGCCTTTTCAGTACTTTATGGCATGTTGAGAAGCATCGTTGATAATGATTCTGCTACACTGCTGAAGCTGTACAAAGCATATGTGCTACCTATACTTGAATATGGATCACAAATCTGGAGTCCTCAAACAAAAAAGCTTCAAAACAAAGTTGAAAAAGTACAACAGACGTTTACTCGAATACTGGTTCGCAGATGCATACCAGATCTACAATCTTTAAATTACGAAAGTAGATTGAAATTTTTGAAACTAAAATCTCTTAGATACAGACGTATCTATAATGATTTGGTCTTCTGTTTCAAGTTACTAAAAGGTGAGTTAACCTTGAGAGCTAGTAAATATTGGACATTTAGGCCATGTAGAAATCGGACTAGTATATTATCACTGCAGTTTAAAAACCCTGGTAACAAATTTCTTCGTTGCAATGCTAATTTTGTGCTCTCTCGCGGAGCAATTTGGTTGCAGAAACTACCTGATCATGTTTTAGAAGCACCTACCGTTGCCATTTTCAAGAGTAGGTTAAAAAAGATTGATCTTCTGAGTATTCTTGAATTGCAGAGCTGACTGTTGTATCGTGGCGTTACCAGGACATCTGAGTGTAGCTTTATAAATGGAGTGTATGTCATCTTGTGGAAACTCTTCTGCGCCATGGAAGACACTATGGTTGCCGAGCGATTCGTACCCAAAAATGGATGTCTTGTTTCCTATTCTTCCTCACATTGTTCAATGAGTCATTAGGCCTGCGTTGGACATTTTTTACTGAGTATTAGTGGCTGTTCAGAATTAGGGTCGTTCAAGAGTTGAGTTGTTTTTCTTATGTTTTTCTTATGTTTTTCTTGCGTTTTCCTTCTTCTCACATGTCTTACAGTGTCATTATGCCTGCTTAAACTTCTTTTTTTATCTCCTTCCTTTTCTGATTCTGTTGCGGCGGCCAGAGCTTAGGTACAGAGGAGCCTATTAAGACCCAGATGCTTCTACTCTTAGTCACATATTTTTTATACTGTTCATATACAGATATAATTTATACGTTGCTACATTTAGATATGCTTTATTGCAAGTTGGTTAGGCTAACTCAGTTCCTATGGAAGCAGCTTCGAATGGAAGCGTAATGAAGGCCTGGGTATGACCGGAATTAAGACCGGACTCCCAGGTGCTTCCTTCTTATAAGCTGCTCGAAAGTGATTTCCCTATTCAATCGGAATCATGCCATAGCTATACTGGTTGCCTAACCAACCTCTGCACCGTTATACCAGAACAAAAATAATTATAAAACAATTACGTAACTTGAGTGATTAAATTACTTATTACTATATTCTCACGCTACGACTACCCATTGGTTCAGGCTCCTTGTACTTGAGCTTTTGAATGGTCGGACAACACTGAAAAATTACAGATTGCAGCGCATAGTGATACTACGTTTCTCATTGTTGTTCTGCGTTAGATTGTTGCAGTTGTAAAAGATTACTTGTTCGTTATCTCCTAGTTTGAGCGCACTTAAGGTGCAGTTATAAATAAATAAATAAATAAATAAATAAATAAACTTGCTATCTAAGTTGTGTTCCTCGTACCGCGGAACAGCCAACGGCCAGTCTCCACTTCGAAGAGACACTGGGAATACCAGTAGCTAATTGGGCGTCAATGGAACCATTGAACAGCCACAGGTGTCGGGTGCAGAGACGGCATCTCCTACGACTGCGCTCCACGTACCCTAATCTTAAACGAAATGTGTAAGCATTATGTTGTTACAGGATGTTTTGTTGCGATTAAAACCTCTTGCGCCAGGCGGGACTCGAACCCGCATCTTCTGCTTTCCGGGTAGCGATGTTTGCCTTACACCACCGGCGCTGTTTGACCGCACGTAACATACGCGATATCCTCCAGGTCTGTCAGCACCCACCCGTGATACGGGTATGGGCCGGCCGCTGATATCAGTATCGAACCGGTTAAGCTGAAGACCTTACTAGTAACAATGTTTCAACAATGTTTGTTAAAACACTGTGTAAGCATTGCTTTAAGCCGTCTGTCTTGAACCGTTATCTTCTGTTGTTTCTGACAGAAAAAAGTCTTCTAACATACGATAGCTTCTAACGACTGCTGGATGACTTGCACTGTGTTCGACAAATTGTAGACTATGAACACTTTTGTGGGTGGCGCGCATGCATGAAAAACATTGATATGAATTTGAGAAATTGCCGCACAGGTGCTGATCATGACTACGAATAAGGCAGTAAAAGGATAGATCTGACCACAAACGCATGCAGCGTCTTGCTCGTTATCATTCTCCGTATGGGACCGGAACTGCGCCAGAACGGCGCCATAACTGGAGTAGCGTTTTATCCGACGCGCCTTAAGCGAAGTTGTATAGGTGTGAAGGTGTGAAGGTGAACTGAACAGTTCTCGAAAAATCTACGTTATATCGAGAGTCGTGTTTTATCCGGAGGCGTTATAAAGAGAGAGGAGAATCGTGTGCAAGCTGCAGCAGGAACCATCTCTATTGGGGTGCACCAAGGATCTTTCCTCACTCCTCTCTGTTGTCGTAATGGATGCCATTACGCGAGATCTTCTGAAGCCCAACCTTTTCTATTTGCTGATGACGTGATGCTCGCCTGTGAAGACAAAGGTGAAGTCGATCGGCAGGTGCAAGCTCGGTGCGACCGCCTGGCAATGTTAGGACTCAAATTGAACGTCAAGAAGACCGAGTATTTAACGACTCCGGAAACGAGTCCGGCTCCATTAAGATTAACCGTATTGAGCTTGCAAGCACTTCGGCGTTTAAATACTTGGGAACCGCAATAGCGTCTGATGGCAGTCTGATGGTTGAGGTGAACTCACGCGTGAGTGCAGATTGGTTAAATTGGCGCTCGTTGACTGGCGTGCTCTGCGACAAGAAGATGCCAGAGCGCTTAACGTCGAAGATCTATAGAACCGTCGTCCGGCCGGTAGCGATGTACGGCGCTGTGTGTTGGCCCGCGACTAAGAAAGTTGAAACGCGTCTCAGCGTCATGGAGATGAAGATTTTGCGTTGGACGCTGGACGGCTAGAGTCACGCGCATTGACCACATCCGAAACGATGTCATTCGGCAGAAGTTCGGTGTCGCGCCGATAGTTGACAAGATGCGCGAAGCTCGCTTGCGATGGTACAGCCACGTTCTGCGTGGAAACGAAGACAGTGTCCGTAAGATAGGCCTTAACTTCGAAGTGTCTGGAAAACGGCCTAAAGGGCACCCGAAGCAGCGCTTGGCTGACACGTTACACAAGGGCTTTAAAGTAGCTGGTGTCCACCGTGATCTAGCATGGGATCGGGAAAGGTGGTGACATGGAACCAAAAAAGCGGACTCCGTCGTGAAGCCGGACAAACGCTGAAGAAGAAGAAATTGTAACGGGAGAGGACTCTACATATTATATCTACCACATGATGTCAAGCAAGCCAGTTATAAATAGGGGCCTTCTTTTGCAAGCATGCCGTTACAAAGTTGACTGTCACTCAGTGAACAGGTTGTAGATATGTTGGAGTTCTGGCTGCAGCCCTCAGGAGTGATACTCGATGGATTTCTAGAGCGCAGAGCTCTCCTTTCCGTTCAAGAATTTCTTGGTCCCTCTCCACCAAATTCTACCTCTCCGGCGAGATTAGTTCTGTTGGTCACGAGTGTAGTTCCCCTTCGTTGTCGTTGCCTTGTTTCTCCTCGTCGTCACCGTAAACGACAGGCAATGTAGCGATCTTTGTCAACAACGGCGGGAGAGCCCCGGACCAATGGCTGGCAATTGTCGTCGTCAGGGAACCCCTCCGCGTGTCTATTTTTGGGCACTACGCCGCGTGAGCCATTGGTCGTTGTTCTGTCGAGCGAAGCCGATGTCGCTTGAAAGGTCTTTAAAGATCACGATGAGCAGAACAAGATTACAGAAGACTGGAACTTCTCTAATAATAAAGCGGACCTACCCTGGTAGGGAGGGACAACAGTCAAGAACCTGTTGGGTAGGTTATTCTACGCTGCTCAACCATATCCACCGTGAAATCCATCCCATCATGGGACAGCAGCTGAAGCTCTCAAACTCAAACGTGCGAACGGAGACGAAAACCACATGACAGAACCAACAAAGCTTAACCCTTAAATCAAATATTATTGAGATCTACACAAGGATACGAAAACTTCTAATGTAGTTTAGGGCACCAGAGAAATTTTCCACTATTTAAAAATACACTCTGGAATGCCTTGAAGATCACCATAACATCATGCACATCATTTAAGTGAACATGGAGAAAATAGTAAAGGTCGAAGGTAATTTTTAGCGTTGCAGAGGAAGTGGTTTCTGTTAGGTTAGCCGGCTCATACGGTTCATTTTTGGGCGCAGAGAGTGAGAGACGTACCTACTGCTTTGGGAAACGAGTACTAAAAATTTAGGTAAAACAAAATTAATTTAAACCATTAGAGAACCCTTTCCAAACTGTGATGATTTCTGGGAAAATCTCTAGGAAAAAATTGAAAATGAAAGGAGTTATGGCAGAAGGCCGAAAAGACTCTCGCGCCTTTCGTACCTTTCCTCCAAGCCTTTTGTTGGATATTGTGCTTTATGTGAACACGTCAAAAAGAGTAACAGTTGATGCTAATTAATTCCTCTGTGGAATACGCCACGCACTCCTCTGTTACGGTAAACCGCGGAAGTGTTTTCGACATGGTCTGAGTCGATAATTAGCTCAGGATTTTATTCATCTCTTGCAGACAAATCTGGTATTTTGTAAAACTTGGTTAGCCAGAGCCCCTTCAAATTTTAGTTTTTTGACCAGATGTAGGAGGACCACAGAATTGTGGAAAAAAATTCTCTAAACTGCATCCGCTTTGGAGAGTTGTGAAGGATGAAGGATGAAGAACGGCGTTACTCAATCCCTTTTGGGATGCGCCACGCATTCTACTTCTATGGGATGTCGTGAAGGCGATTTGAATGCGTATTTGGTCTATAAATGACATGTTGTGGCCAGCCGATGAACGAGTAAGCGCTCTATCCTTCCCAGACAAGTCTGGTCAAGTCCAATTCACCAACCTCGGAGGGCTGGAAGGATGGTTGGCCTGGGCGGGAAATCCGAACCAGGAACCTGGTATCGGGTGCTCGCTACAGCCGGCGCCTCCTCCGACTGCGCCACACGCGCCCTGGAGAGGTGTACAGCTTGCAAAGACGTTTCACTCCATTTTTAACAATAGTGCTCGCAGTTCTGACTGTCTCCCACGTACAAATGGAAACACTGCCTGCCTTAAAATCATTATATTCCACATCACAGAAGATCCAACTGAATGGAGTGCCATAGTTTTTGTTATCAAGACCACTATCGTTTTCAGTTTGTAAAATGACTTTGTCCAATTCTTAATATATCTGGTAGGTGTTCTTTAAAACTATCTGTTTCATGCAGAAAATTTAAACCAAGCTTTAACCACAAGCTGGTTAACCAAGCGAATCAGAACTATGTTTCGGAAGTCCATTATGAACAGTCATTGGCTAGCTCTGACCTTCAACGAGGATCGAATGGACGGATTTTCACTCAAATACGTGAAAAATAAGTATTCATCCTTAGTGTTCAATAGTTTTATATTGCACAGAAAATTCCATAAAGATCGGGATCAGATCAAACTCCAACACCTCCCAAACCCTTCATCAGGTTTCATCATCAGACGCATGTTTAACATTTCAGCATATTTTAAACATAAATAATAGGACAAAGGACGGCGTTGATCAATCTGTTTTGCGTTCTACTGTTTGTCATGCATTCTACTTCTACGGGACGTCGTACAGACAACCTGAATTCGTAATTTGGCTACGCAGTGACTTGCGGTGGACACCCAATCAACAAGTCAGCGCTTTATAAATCTGAAAATTCGTGTGCCACAATATCACCTGTCTGACTCGAGAGTTCGCCAGCAGCCTCTCCATTCGTCCCTTTCGTGTGTCAGAGTGCTCCGATGGATCCTCCTCGCTCGAGTGGCACGAAGAGCGTCATATCGTTCGTTCAGGACTTCCACAAAGAAGTCCGACCAACGCGCTGGTGGGCGTCCTGGTGATGTCTTAACATCCTTTGAAGTCCGGCGTTGACGACTCTCGTCCAGCATGAACCTGCTAACTACTATGTGACCAGCTCACCTAATTTTCGACGACTTGGCCTATGCTACAGCGTCTGTCATCTTGCCCAAATACTGACAACAACTGTAACGTTGAGGTTCGAGGTGGAGAAAAACCGGAGTCAACATACAACGGTTTTTCGCACATTCAACATTACGAACTATATTTAGGTCGAATGTGAAGTGAGGCGAAAGCAAATTATAAGCTACTGCGACGGAGGAAGTATCTTTGTAGCTAAACTCAGGCACCTTCTGATGGATGGGAAACATTAAAAACAAATAAGGGTACTATTGTACTTCTGGTACCCCACTTAATCTTGTTCAAAATAGGTCTACTGGGGGTAATCTGCCATGGGAGGAACGAATATCATAGTCGTTTTTTGCGGAAATGCCTTATAAGTCCGTTATATTAAGTTCGAATTGCCCAAGGCCTTCCGAAATAGCCCGCGCTTGTAGGAGACGCAGAGACTCCGCCTCCTATCGATGCGCACTATTTCGCCGTCTCTAGTCTGCAGGAGGTTAGCCAGGGCATAAGCCTTGAAATCTCGAAGTCTTGAGAACCCTGTTGTGTGCTCTCCGCTCGCGCGGAGGAGGGCACAGAATTGGGCAGGGGAAGGGACTCCGGAATGTGGGCCCACTAGCGCACCCGTGCTAAAATTGCCTTCATCCTGTTGTCCCTCCATTGCTAATATGGAAACAAATAAGACGTGGATCTGTAATCGAAAAGGGGAAATAAGGCTGCACTTGCATTCGCTGTGTGTAGCTAGTCGCCGCGCCTGCGCGCTGCCCCCCCCCCCCCCCCGGGAGACGGTCGCGAGTGCGTGCTGGTGGGCGGTGTCTCTGCGTCTCTTACCAGCGCGCGCTATTTCGCAAGGCTTCAGGCAACTTTAACTTTTAATGTAACGGGCTTATAAGACATTTCCGCAAAAAACGACTATGATATTCGTTCCTCCCATGGCAGATTGCCCCCAGTAGACCTATTTTCAACAAGATTAAGTGGGGTACCAAAAGTACAATAGTACCCAAATAAGGAGCCAACAGGCCCACACCAGTTTTCTCCATTAGGTTTTTGCATAAGTCCTAGGACATTTATTTATTTATTTATTTATACGTGCACGACAACGCGCGACAAAGGAAACCCAATTAGCGAAAATCACAATGATAATAAACACAAAAATTGAAGAAACGACAAATTATCAAGTCTAACAACGAGTATTATATTATTTATTATATTTACGATATTTTCATTGAAGAACAGCTCTCTACCAGTGTGAGTAATCGTCCGACCATGAAACAAGCAGAAGGATATGGCAAAAGAAAAGAACTTCAAAACGCTTCCCAACCTTCATTTCAAGCTGGTCTCCAACTGGTATTCTAAGATCGGATTCGTCAACGACTTACAGCAATTTAACGGAGAAAATACAGCCAAAATCCCTGATAGCGCCCTTGTCAAGCGAGGAGCGATGGCGAAACAATTCGCCGCGCTATCAGGGATTTCGGCTGTATTTCCTCTGTTAAACTGCTGTAAGTTGTTGATGAATCCGACTCTTGGATTCATGATTGATGTCCCTTAAGCACACCTTTATGTTTTTGTTGAACGCTTTAAGAAAGGATTCAGCTTTTTGCATCGATTATAGGTATCAGGCATACCTTCATTAATAAGAAGCGATGGTAGTGGTTTGTTTCTACCAACCGCGAACCAATATATTAAGTTGGTGAAAAAGTCTTGCACCAAAAATTTTTAAATTTTTCAAAATGTAACGGAACTTCTAAGGACGACTGTTTGGTGCCACGTAGTTGTAGCACAAACATTCTAGAGTATTTCGCATACGTGGCGATTTGTTTCTGAGGGCATATAAATACTACGACTGCAGTGAAGACTGACTGACTCCGAGACTCGGACAAGGCTTCGCGACTGACTATCGCTCAGTTCCTTCTTGTTCGTTTTCGTAATAAGGACTCTCACGACAATGTCGCCACGGGAGATGAATCCTGGGTCTTCCTCGTTAGCCACGCTAGGAAGGTCCAGAGGAAGGATGTCCGCCTTGAGGTTGTGGTTCTCCTTGAGGTGCTAAGTGAGAGGTGCTGCCCCACCCACCGTATTCGCCAGGTCCTGCGCCATCGGATTACCACCTCTTTCGAGCTCTCAAGCAACACCTAAGGGATAGGTGCTTCAATGACTGAACCGAACTGGAATCCGAGGTGGAGCACTTCTTCGAGTCACAGCTGACTTCGTTCTGGAAGAAAGGATTTCATTATCTCCCCGTCAGATGGGAGAAGGTTGTAGATGTAGATGGTACATAACTACTTTGTAGGTTAAAGTCGCTTACAAAACACAATAAAATTTTGACAAAAAAGGTATGCTGTGATGCAAAACTTCTTCACCAACCTAATGTTTGAAAAGCTTGGACCCATCTTGGATTCAACTTTGCAGCGCCATGCTATTACTACATCTGTCCTTCCTCTTCTGGGCGCGTGGAGCGCAGTCGAAGGAGGTGCCGGTTGTCGCTTACACCCGATGCCAGGTTCCTGGTTCGGATTTCCCGCCCAGGTCTACCAAGCGTTCCATCCCTCCGGGATCGGTGAATTGATGCCAATTTGCATCGTAACTATTAGGGGGGGGGGCAAAAGTAATGAGACAAATTGAAAAAAATCTTTATCTCTCTCAATTAGAACTCAACGATGCTGAGGAATGTATTTGCCATTGAGGGCAATGACCTTGCTGCCATCGCTCGGCCAACTTCCTGATCCCATCCTTTCAGAACTGCTTGGGCCTGGTGTTGATCAACTGCTCGATATGGTTGTCAAGGACTGCTTGGGTTCTTGTGTCCCTTCCGACCAGGAAGTCCTGTAGGCTCAAGAAGTAGTGGTAATCACATGGAGAGATGTCCGGCGAGTACGGTGGGTGAGGCATGTGAACGTAGCTCCTCTGGCCAAGCTTATCCGTGCTTACTTGTTCCCGATGGGGTGCGGCGTTGTCGAAGAGGAGAACCTTCTTGAAGCGCTGCGATTGAATAAGAGCGAGTCGCCGGCCCATCTCTTCTATTTCGTTCACCATGGCCTTGGAGTTCATCGTAGTGCTCTTGGAAAACAGCTTCCGGTAAACCTATCCACGGGCGCAGACCCAAAAGCTCCAAAGGTGCTTCTCGCCGTGAACATCTCGCCGAACGAAGGTCGGTAACAGGTCACCAGGCCTCACCTCGCTGCTTGCCAGGGTTATGGTAGAAGACGTACTTCTCATCTGACGTGAATATTGAGCCCAAGCTGCTCGGGGTTGGGAATTGGGCGAGATTTGCGCGACACAGGTCGACTCGTCAGACTGGAGTTTCGGCATGAGATAGACGAGGTTTTGTCCTGCTTCTGGAAAGGACGAAAGTGGTCACTTCTCAGGTGGCCTTTAGTAAGTAGGAAACAAACATACAAATATGGGAAGCACGAAACCAGACTTCAGCCACGAGATATATGGACACTGCATGGGGTGTCTCATTACTTTTGCCCCCCTCCCTAATATAAATCACTGACTCGTTCATCTGCTGACCACCGCAAGTACTTGTGTAGGCCAAATGCGCATCCAGACAGCTTCCTCGAGCTCACGCAGAAGTGGTGTGCGTGGCACATCCTTCGGAGAGAACAATTTTCTTGAAAAGACCCCTAACATTATTTGGGGGCCCAGAAGGTTTACGTCGTTTTCGAACTTTGGCCAATCATAAATCTGTTCAATGCTGACAGTTTTGCTGAGTTCTGTTGCAGTTTTTATTAACGAATTTGAAGAATGAAATTATCTCCATAGATAAATTTTACAGCAGGAAGGAAAAAGCTTTTGACCGACCTTACACCTCATAGTGCTACTTAACACCATGTGAGCTTTGTCTATCTTTTGCTCTAAGTCCCTTTAAGTGAAGTCCAAATTTTTGCTCGACCCTTCTTCATCCAAGCAACATTCCAGCGCTTCATCGAATGCCAAAGGTTGGCGTGAAGCGTTGGTTGTTGCACGTAAATTCGGGGCTGCTCAAGTTTCCACGACAGCAAAAGGAGTTTTCGGCGGCGCTTTAACGACGCTGCGACGGTTCAGTGTAAACTGATCACTCCATCAGCGACGACTAGCTGAAGGTTCGGAGATGGTTTGGTAACGACCGACTCCATTGGACTGAAAATGGCGGAGAGCTGCAGCTGCAGCGTGCCATAGTAGCAAATCACCGCTAAATTGATGAGGTACACGCCTCTTTTTGCTGAATATATCATCGTTTCCGCCATTTTATAGATAAACGATAGAGGTCTGCGCTGTAGCTAATTTAATTGAGGGATGCGCCACCCATTTTAATACTACAGGATGTCGTGAAGGCAATTTGAATGCGCATTTGGCTTTCATAATGATTTTTGATGGCCACCCGATGGGCACATCAGAGATATATAATTCCCAAACAAGTCTGGTACCAATTCACCAACCCAAGAGGTATGGAAGGTTTGTGTGGTATGGGCGAGAAATGCAAATCGGGAACGCTGAATGCACGTGCCTCCCCCGACAGCTCTACCACGCACCGTCTCCAAAAATGTGTGGAAGAATTTCTCGGATCAAAGAAGGTAAGGTGGGCCTGCTCGAGATCGAACCCGGCAATGAGTTCACTCTGCTCATGAGAGAGGTATATTCTTCGACAGCGCTCCTGGAGCCCTATACTCGAGAACCTACGTACTAGAAAGGCATCTCTGAATGTCCAGTGACATCGTGTTAATTGCCATCTAAGGAGTTCGTGTTGCCGTACAAGCTTTAAACACCGAGGCTCACTCAACTTATTTCCTTTTTTAGTCAAATGATGCTGTCCAAAAATTGATAGACTACCTACATCTCTAGCTGCGACGCCATTTCACCTACGTATTTCCCTACAGTCATTGAACATGTCATTTGAGGGAGAGGCTGTGTTTATATGATGGAAGAAGGCTTGGACGAATTTTAGCACATCAACTTCAGCTCCATGAATCCTAACACCGAAAACCTTTTGTCGGTCGAATTGCTCGGGCAGGTGCTGGCTACGCTCGCATGATCACAGAGTAGTCTAGTTCGAGGGAACGAAAAGTGTTTCGCTTCTCGACCGCTATTTCTATGAACGGGTCTACCAATGCCAAGGCTGTCTGGGTTTTTGATGTCGCTAAATTTCTACGCACTCTTTGCAAGCTGCTAAATAATATTTGTTCTAGTTACGCTGGAAAAGACTGCGTTTTTTTCCAGGGTTTATAACGTCCCACCAATGTTGATGAATTTTGAATATGACTCAGGATCTTCCCTGTTTTTTCAACGAGTGTCATGTCACATAGGTCCAAGCAATTTTGGACGACTTGGGCCGAGGAATGATTGTACAAATTTGGCCACTATTCACTCCGTTTGGATGATGATCCGTGTTATGGGCATGATATCGTCAGCAAGCATGATATCGTCAGATGGTGCAGCTGCCGACAGTCGATCTTCACTGCTATGTCTTCCCATTCCAGCTCGCCCATGACGTTATCAAGGATTAAGCTGAAGAGCTTCGAGGATATGGTGTTCCTGTGCCGAATCCCTCTCTTCACGTCGATGAGGACGTCGTTGTAGAATGGTGAGATCTTGGTCGTAAATCCATTGTACAGCTCACGAAGGACTCTGATGTACTGAGTAGGGACACCCTGAGTGAGCAGGGCGTCGATGACCGCTTCAGTTTCGACGGAGTCGAATGCCTTCATCAGGTCGATGAACGTAAGGCACAGCGGCAGCTTGTACTCTCGCGAGACTTCGATGTGCCGAATCCTCTCCGAAATCCAGCTTGTTCGCATGGCTGCTCTTCGTCGTGTGAAGAGCCGCGCCAGGGTGTTGACGAGCGCTGGCGTGAGGTTGTTCAGATGTCTGGGACTGATCCGATCAGGAGAAAGTGCTGTACGATTCTTCCCCGATGTGAAGGGATGGCGGGGAAAGGGCAAAACGCATCCATCTTGCAGCTGCAGGCATGAGCTCAGGTGTACATGACCGTCGAAGTGATCGGAAATTCTCCTCTTTCACGAATTTCACAAAACAAGCGTTTGTACCCCGCTGCCGAGTCCTAATCAGGGTGCTAATTTGGGCTGTTTTCCACCTTCCATCTGTCGGTGCTGTGTCGTCGTAATATTTGTCTGTCGTTATAGTATCTCCTGAACTCACGATCAGGAAGACGAAATGAATAACAGCAGCTACTCGCAATCAGACGGCGACAATAGCCCACTTAGGACGCAGACCTGGTCCAGACGTTTACGTTGGTCTTTCGCCGGCAGTTATGCAGAACTACACATACGTCTGCAAAGTCCAAGCCTCCTACCACTCACCGCCTTTCGCAGCTCAGAGATATAGAGAAGGGAAGATTCCTAGGGTTGCTTCCGACACGCTTTAAAGGGATAAAGACGGCGTTTTTGGGATGCGCCATGCATTCTATTTCAACGGGATATCGTGGGGGCGATTTGTATGCGCACAATACCTACCCCTAGCAGTTTGTCGAATTCGGTGCTAGCTCTAATAATGGAACCTCATATTCCTTTCAACTCTCGGAATGGCTAATTTCACCGGGCCTCCTCCGGTATTAGATGCCCTCAGTTTAAAGAAAATTTTTATTTTTATTTATTTATTACATGGCTAAAATCCAGTGAAAGTTTCTCTCCTCCACCACGGGTTCTGGATGGTTTTACCATAAAGAAATCACGTTTATCAAGTCCACAGAAACCATGGAGAAATTTGTGTACCATTATGAGGTCGTATATTCTTCGTCTGAATGAAAGCATCTGTAGTCCGAGTTGTTTGTTTCTGTTGAATGTTGCGATTAAGTCCATAATAGCCGCAAAGAATCTTGTAAACTGTGATTAGGTCAAACTTTTATCTCCTATGTGATATGGAAGGCAAGCCTAGAACCGTATTTCGTTTTTTTAATGAATACCTTAGGAGTAAAGCATTTTTGTACTTTTCCAGCTCATTTAATTGATTTTTCTTTATAGGGATTGAAAATAACTGTGCCGTAAAAGTTTGATAAATGTTGTTTAACACCTCTAATTGTTGTTCGACATTAGCCATTTTTCCAAAGAGTTCAGCAGCGTCCTCATTTCGCATTTTGGGAAGTGAGTAATAGTACGCTAAAGACGAGGAACTTTTTGGTAGGTTCGTCGCGTGCTCAGACATGCGAATCAGAAGCTGCCACTGAAGTCACCCGTTTGTATTAGGTTGTAACGAATTAAATGGCACTGGCTCGCGCCATTTTTTGGCGCGTCTTTACGCGTTTGATCAAGAACAAACCGTAACATGTGGCATATCATTTAGAAGCGCAAACTTTGTTCTACCGGAGAGTACCAAATCTTCTATGTAAAAATGGGAAAACTTTAGAGTTTTATTGACTTTTTTGCAGATGGACAAAAGGGTAATCCGAGGCATTTACTTGTATGAATTCAAGCTGGGCACTACAGCTAAGGAGGCGGACGAGAAGATCAACGCCGCATTCGGTCAAGGATGTTCCACAATTCGGACGGCGTATCGTTGATATCAGAAGTTCCGGAATGGAGATGAGAGCTTGGAAGAACATGAAAGTCGTGGGAGGCATAGTGATGTTGATGAGGACAAGCTGAGAGATGTGGTAGAGGAGGATCCACACAAAGGTACCAGGGAGATAGCGAAGGTTCTTGGCGTCAGTCACAACACAGCTGCCCGGCATCTAAAGGAAATTGGAAAGACCAAAAAGCTGGAAAGATGGGTGCCTCACGAGCTGTCTGAGGAGCAAAGAAACCGACGATATGAGATCTCGTCCGCACTGCTTCTACGGAACGAAACGGACCCATTCCTTGATCGCATCGTAACCTGTGACGAGAAATGGATAATGTACGACAACAGGCGACGATCGGCACAGTGGGTGGACAGCGATGAGAGCCCCAAGGTTTTTGCGAAGCCGGAATTGCACCAAAAGAAAGTAATGGTGACAGTATGGTGGTGTTCGCTGGGAATTATTCACCACAGCTTCCTCCCTCCCGGTGAATCCATCACGGCAGAGAAGTACTGCATTGAAATTGAAGAAATGATGAAAAAGTTGAAGGATATCCGGCCGGCCTTAGTAAACCGAAGGCGAGTTCTCCTTCTGCACGACAATGCTCTCCCCATGTAGCACGAATGACGTTGCAGAAATTGAATGAGCTGAGCATTGAAACTCTACCACATCCTCCGTTTTCTCCCGACCTCTCCCCAACAGACTACCATTTCGTCAAGCATCTTGGCGACTTCTTGGTAGGGAAAATATTCAAATACCAACAGGATGTCGAAAGTGCCTTCGAAGATTTCGTCAATTCCAGAACTTCTGATTTTTATGCTACTGGGATAAAAAGCTTGTGTCACGTTGGCAAAGATGTGTAGAATCAGAAGGTTTTTATTTCGATTAATAAACTTGCCTACAAGCCGAGATATTAACTGTTTAAATTTACAGTGGTTCAGTGCCAATTATTTCGTTACAACCTAATAGTTGCACTCATACATTTGAGAAGGCGGTTTGCTTGGTTGTTAAAGGGGGGCCGAATTCATCAACGATTAAACCCGTTGGTATGCAGGGTACGCAGGGTAGGGATACCTACGATGACGCATCCATTTATATCGCTTATACCCTGCATTGAGGGCATGTGAAGCGCAGTCGGAGGAGGCGCCGACTGTCGCCTGCACGCGATACCAGGTTCCTAGTTCGGATTTCCGCCCAGTCCAACCAAGCCTTCCATCCCTATTGGTACCAGTCCTGTCAGGGAAGGATGAAGCGCTGACTTGTTCATCGGCTGGCCAACGCAAGTCATGGTATGGCCAAATACGCATTCAAATCGCCTTCGCGATACTCCCGTAGAAGTAGGATGCGTGGCCCATCCCAAAAGGGAGTGAGTAACGCCGTTCTTTATCCTTTATACCTTTCATACCAGGAGGTTAAATTGTTGATGATTTCGGCCTCTGCAGAGCTGCCTTAAACATGCGTCATTAAACAAGAAGCGTCGAATCATCAATGAAGTGAGAGCACCTCGTACAATAGCTTCGTATATAATCTGGTCGGCTAGCTGAGAAATTGTGTCCTTATTTTATCCGTCGATTACGGGCAAACTTAACCAGGGGCCGGATTCATCAACGACTTACGTAAATTTAACGGAGAATCATTAGCGAAAAGGTCAGATAACGCGACTTATCTTTCACCATATCGCTTGGTAATCCGCGTTATCTGAGTTTTTCGATTACAGTTCTCCGTTAAAGTTACGTAAGTCGTTGATGAAGCCGGAGCCAGATAGTGGTTGATTGATTGATTGAGACAACATTTCAACTCTTTGGTGGGCGCTTGGAAAATGGTCCTCCGCTGCAGCTGAGTTTTATTCTCCAATCATTCAGAGCTAATCAACCGCTGGGTTGTGTTGATTCTCTGCATCGAACAGCATAGGTTTTAACATTATATCGAGACGTAGAGCTCTCCTTCGATCCCTGCACACGGTTAAAGAATTGGGCTGCTTAATGAGGACAGCTTTCACATTAACACATGAATGAAAGTGTCTCATGATGAATGGAATGATGTGTGTGGCGCATAGACAACGAAGTGATTCTCTCGAACATCAAATTTTCTTCGGCAATTGAACGTCCCACACTATGTCAGTTGGTTGCTTCTGTTGGGTGTAGCGTCACTTTCACATAGCTTTTGCACTGCGTTCAATTTTCCTGCATATTCAACGCAAACACTGCGACAAAGAATGCACAAGTCGTCAGCAAGCAGAGATTGCCTTCGTCCGTAGGTGTTTCCGTTCGATCCAGCAACCAGATCGACTGGATGCTCCATGACATGTACTCGGTTGCCCAAAAATAATGGCAAATTTGACTGCCACACACAATCAAATTAGTCGAATTTCTAAGCCATAACAAAGACTGTCAGAATTTCCATGTTTCTTCTGAGAGGGCGCGGATGATGGACTGCGCTACTGCCGTTGAATCCTGAACTTTTGCAGTCCGGAAATTCGTGGAGTTCGGTTACTTCTATCCTGTAGTATGTAGCCTACATCGTAAGCAACACATTATGGAGATACTTGGCTAGATAGTATTAGGCTGCGCTATGAAGAACGCTTTGAGTGTATTTGGCATGATTTCATCATCTGTACCACCTGCCGTCCCGTTTATCATCGAGTTGCCAGAGCGTTTCCATTAGTCCCTGTCGCGTGCCCGAGTGCTCCATTGGATTCTCCTCGCTCCTCGAACACGAAGAGCTTCATATCAATCGGTTCAGGACTTTCAAGAAGAGGTCCGACCAACGCTCTGGTGGATGTAATTCACGCGGTGACGACTCTCGTCCAACGGCTGCCTTCGAATCGCATTACGTGACCGGTCCACCTAATTTTCGACGACTTGGCCCATGCTACACACCGCGTCTCTGATTTTTGAACGTCGACGAAACTGATTTCATAGTTTACTTTAGAGCAGAAACACTTTGCAACATGTCCGTGTATGTAATGAACAAGATCATGGAAGTGCAATTAAATATAAGCAGAATAACATTGATCTGTCGATAATTATTGATCGAAATTATTGATTTCCCAAATTTGATCGGATGAGGCGAATAGTACACGTGATGCACGACGGATGGGCATTGAAATCGGTAAAAAAATCCATCTGGAAATCAGAACTGGTCCGACTACTATCGACCCCAGGGCATATTTCCAGTCAGTATTCAGTATGATCTCTATACCGGCTGGTGCAGGTCATTAGTATTATTTGACGAAGGCGCTGTATGACTACTTCTGATTTCGTGAAGTTGTCATAAATTTCAGTGTAATTACTAATTTCACGCCTTGGTCACAGTGCTGGGTATTGTTTGATGCGATAGGGTCGCTGTTCAGCAAACGGTGCTATTTTTATGGGAACTGGTTAGAGACACGTGTGTGTATCCCTTTCCAACTGCCATCCGCAGCTCTTCCGGTGTGGACAGCACGTGAACTGTCTCGTGCACCCGAAAACGGGTACAGCTGTCCTCGTAAAGGCAATCGCAGGTGAAGGCCAAAGGACATTCGCTGAACGTCAGCATTTCTCTATCACACTTCGGCCCAGTGAAGACATCGAATGCCAAAGCCACTGCATTCCGCATTTGCCAACGAGAGTTTGTTTTTGTTGCGGTGTTACGATTCAGTAAATTTCGCGACGGAGAGAAAAATCAAATCGAAACATTCAAGCCCGTCAAATGTTATTTTCTTCCTTTATTGTGTTCAATTTTTTGTAAAGCGCACAAACCAGTACAATAAATAAATAAATTGTTAGAAAACTGAGCAGGATATGAGAATTCTAGGAGGGTTTGGAGACATTAAATGTCGAATAAGAAGAAAACGGCAAGAATCTGGTGGAACGCTCAAAGCTCCCAAATGGCAAAACTTTCGTTCTGACCAAACACACCTCCCTCTCACTGTAACGTCTACTGATACGACGCGGCTCCATATCGAACGAAAGGTCCTGGAGAAGGCGGTTACGCCGTATGTAAGCCATATGAATCTCTCATACCAATCTTGACTCAACAGCTTCACGATATCCTGCACCATTTTTAAACAGAGATGAGCAGAACGTTTGTTAATAAAGAAAAATGAACGTGAAAACATAATCTTACAAATTTTATTATCTTCAAAGTGGTTCGTTTCGCCACCTATCTCCAAAATTCAAAAGCCAAAAGTGCAAAAAAGCGCAAAATCAGTTCTGCACAAAAATTTTCGCAAATGTTGGCTTTTGATTAATCTCAAAATAGATATCTTCTAAATATACCTGAGAATTGTGGAGAAACAATATCAAACCTCAATGGTTTATTTCGCCACCTCCCTTCAGACAAACCGTTTTTATTATAACACCTCCTCGATGGCTCATCAGTGAAGGAGGTGTTTTTTTTATTATTATTTTATTATCTTACTATTTTTATATTTTTATATTTTTAATTTTTCAATTTTAATTATTTTTATTTTTTAAATATTTTTAATTTTTATATTTTTATATTTTTATTTAATTTTTAATTTATTTTTAAAGGTTATTGTTTTTGTTCTATTTTTATTTTGTTTTTGTTTTTGTTTTATTTTCTATACACATTTTTTACTTTTTTTAATATTTATTTATTTTATTTATTGTCAATATTTAGAAATCACTAAAGTCAGTTAACTTACGTACTTCTGAAGTTTTGTATAAAATAGAAAGTGCTTCTTTCTCATAGCGGTTTAGTATTTTATTCTCTGAAAAGCTGTTATTTATTTCAACGAAATGTTGTCCACTCTCACAAAAAACCAAATATGTTGTGTTAACTTCACAAATATCCTTTCTGTTCAAGAAAAATTTTTGACTTCTAATTGAACGTTTTTTGGCGAAGACTTTTATTTATTTTTATTTATTATTTGCACAATGTAATGCACTCAAAAATAGAACATTTAAAAAGACACAGCACATTAGAAAATTCGTGGTGAAAAAATCGAAACTAGCCACCATTGTTATTTTACATGTGAGCAGAACTCTTAAACGAAAAGTAGAGATCACATAGCAGTATAAAAGTTCTGAATAACAGGAGTAAGGAAACGGAATAAGGATGATGGGTAACTGATGAAGAAGAGCAGCGGTCAAGAATTGAGGATTGATACAGTCAGCTCTTTCCAGGTTTTCATAACGCCGAAAAAAAAATCTTGAATTTCAGAAATCAGGCTGATTTTCAGAAATTTAAAACAGATTTTAAACAAGCTCTTTTCTTAATAGGTTCATCCCTTTTCCACCTAGTCTTCACTAATATGACAGGCCTTAGCTTCCATCCCTCACCCTTTCTCCCCACTAGGACTGTTCTTGAAAAACTATTGAAATCAGCAAGGATTAAGCAGAATCAATTTGTTCTAGCACAGCCCCAAATGCCAACCGGATATCGCGCTCCAATGCGAATCTGATTGAGTTTGACTTACTCTAGGCTACTTTTTCTGAACGGCCTGAAAATTTCACTGATGGGCTTTTAATGGTATTTTTATTAGGTCTTTCGGTGCTTGGCGAGTTGGTTTCGCCGGATTAGGATTGAATACGCTTATACTGCTGAAAGATGGTTCATTTTGCTGTTCATTTGGTGGCGGTAAATTCTTCATGTTAAATTTTAGAATGAAACGCCTCGTTATTAAACTTTAACAGTTGACCTGTTGGAGATGAACATAAAACGTTTCTTCCTGGTCTTTCAAAATAACTATTTGCAGTTAATTGTATTTTCAAAGACGATTTGCCGAGAGTTTTTTTCCGTTTAAAAAATTGAAAGCCCAAAGCTTTGTTAACATCCCTGCTGAATGGACCATTTTCATAAATATGCTTTTTACTAGGAGTATATCTGAAGACTGGAGCAGCATTAAATCTGTTACAGTGTTCTATGCCTTTGAACTGTCTTCACATTTACATATTTCATTGCTGTCATTGTATGAGATTTGAGGCGCAAGAGAAAACAAAAAGGTCTGCTCTTTTAGGACGCATCTCCTAGACAGGAGAGTACTGTAACTACATTAGCTACGGAACCCGTCTAGGCGACTAATCGTCATCGTCACCCTACTTCAGCATGACTCAAAATCCAATTGGTCAGCCATCGGTAGAAATTCGAGAGAATGTCGCTATTCGGCGAAGGCATGATGACCTTCAACTGAGAGTTCATCGATGGGAACTACTGCACTCGTTCACGGGTATGTAGCGTTTCACGTGCTGCACACATGAAAATTCAAACGAAAAGCTTGATAAGTTCAGAAAAAAAGCTTATGATCAGGACAGCTGATTTTCTCTACGACTGCATCCCACCGCCAACGAAAGGAATCTAAACTTTGGCCTCAGGTCGTCGTTTTGGAAAAAGAAAAGCTCGTCCTCCTTCTGTTCCACAAGACATATAGTTCGTGGCCGAGTAAACCTCCGCATAAACCAGTTTTGTACTAAGAGCTCATCTATAACTAGGGGAGGATCGTTGAAAATTGTCATCGAAATAATTGCAGACTGCTCTTTCTAATTTAAAAGGGTACATTCAAAGTACCTGCGTTTTAGCAGAAAAGGAGCAATTCCAGTGAGTACATATAAATGTATTCAAGAAAATACTGGAGCCATGAGAGCATTCTTGCTTTCCCTCTTCTCCTTCACCTCACCTTCCTTCATCTTTCCACCTAGCTGTTTTACACTTACCTTTATCCTTTAGTTTTATCCTTCATTTTAGTTGTCATCTTTATGTTCATTTTCTTGCTCGTGGAGCTGCGCAGTTCGCAGATTTGTTGTTACTTCATTCCTGATTTATGCGTAGCCTCGCATGATGCATTCAGGGGTGGGATTCATAAATAACTTACATAACTTTAACAGAGAATTGACAGAGGAAAACTCAGATAACGATGATTATCGCTCACCATATCGCTTGATAAGTCGTGCTGTAATTTGGGCTGTAATTTCCTCTGTTAATTTGCTATAAGTCGTTGATGAATCCGGCTTCAGGTAATAAACAAACAAACAAAATTCACCGCGGGAAGCGAAAACTTTACGCTACAAACTCCGTGAAAACTAGCAGCCGGAAAAGTTGCCATTAACCAAGCGTGGCAAATTAGTGTTCGATATGAAATCATCAGTAACCGGCCGTACCGGCAGAATCTTGCTGTTACCACAGTCCTCCGGTAATCTTTCATCGCGAAGCAATTGGGCTACGCTGACGCTCAGCAGGCCTAACGCGCGGTCTGAAAGTTGGCTGAGATGTCACCACAGTAAATGTTCAATAATCGATCTATGTATATTAGTTATGGAAGCGCGTCATAGAATCGATCGATAGGGAAAAACGGCTTGCATTTTTCGCTCTTTGTGAAGACCGTCGACTACTAGCCAATATTATCTCGCGTTTCCAACCCGAAGCGATTAACGCTGAGCAGAAGTCGATGAAGTGTTCTACTGCTCTGGCCGACATGTGGAACCCTTTCTCTGCCATTGTGACCAAGAAAGCAACGATTAGAGGGACACACGAACAGATGTGCAGATGTCGGGTTATTCTTTTAATATGTTTTTACTTTGAACTGGATTGTACGCCTTACAACAACACAACGTATCTGAGGAACTCATAGAGTGGGTGCGGATGCTCTACTCTTGCCCAAAGAGTGGAGTGCAAGCAGCAGCTGGAACCTCAATGGAGTTTCCCATCTCTGTTGGGGTGCACCAGGGTTCTTCGCTTTCTCCACTCCTCTTTGTTGTCGTCATGGATGCCATTCCGAGAGATCTTCAGAAGATTGTCCCATGGACGTTGCTTTATGCTGATGACGTAATGCTCGCTAGCGAAGATAAGAATGAACTCGAGCGGCAGGTGCAAGCTTGGTGCAACCGCCTGGCGATGTCCTGACTCAAATTGAACGTCAAGAAGACCGAGTACCTAACGACTGACGTAAACGAGTCGGGCTCCATTAAGATTGACGGCACTGAGCTTGCACGCACTACGGTGTTCAAATACCTGGGATCAGAAATGGCGTCTGACGGCGGTCTGATGGTTGAAGTGAACTCACGCGTGAGTGCTGCTTGGCCCAAGTGGCGTTCGCTGACTGGCGTGCTCTGCGATAGGAAGATACCAGAGCGCTTTAAGTCAAAGATCTACAGAGCAGTCATCCGGCCGGTAGCGATGTACGGCGCTGAGTGTTGGCCTGCTAAGGAAGTTGAAACACACCTCAGCGTCATAGAGACGAAGATGCTGTGCTGGACGGCTGGACCGCATTCGAAGTGATGCTATTCGGCAGAAGTTCGGTGTTGCGCCGATAGCGGACAAGATGCGCGAAGCTCGCTTACGATGGTACGGCCACGTTCTGCGTGGAAAGGAAGACAGCGTCCGCAAGATAGGCCTTAACTTCGAGGTAATAGGAAAGCGGCCTAGAGGGCACCCGAAGCAGCGTTTGTCCGATACGTTACACGTGGACATGAAAGTAACTGGCGTCTACCCTGATGAAGCACAGGATTGAGAAAAGTGGAGTCACGACACCAGAAGAGCGGACCCCGCTACGACGCGGAACAAACGCTGAAGAAGAAGAAGAAGGCTTTGAACAGGATATTTTTCATCTTAAACGGGACGCTTTTCAAGCAAACACAAGTACATATATAGCTGGGCGCGTGGAGCGCAGTCGGAGGAGGCACCAGCTGTCGCCTGCACCCGATACCAGGTTCCTGGTTCGGATTTCCCGCCTAGGCCAACCAAGCCTTCCATCCCTCCGTGGTCGGTGAATTGGTACCAGACTTGTCTAGGAAGGATAAAGCACTGATTTGTACATCGGCCGGCCACCGCAAGTCATTGTATGGCCAAATACGCATTTAACACGCCTCCACCACATCCCGTAGAAGTAGAATGCGTGGAGCATCCCAAAGAGGATTAAATAACGCCGTCCTTTATTCTTTTTTTTTTACACATATAGCTCCAAAACCGACACGCTTTAACAAAGGCGAAATAATCTGTGTTAAAAACGTTGGTAAGATTTTAAAAACTCTCAAGTAGGGTTTCTTAAAGGTTGCATAAAAGTTTAACAAAAGTATGAAAGTTTCTTAAAATCTTATGCAGAAAAATGTGCATATTACTTGGGGAAGCATCAAGATTTTATGCCATCGACTTAAACAATGCATTTCGGTTCATTCTAAAGCGCTCTGAATTTTTTTTCGCGCGAATAGATTTTGCCTACACAACCCAGTTCTCTAGAAAATAACCGTACCTATTTGAATATGGTTTGCTCTTAACCATTGATTAACAATATTACTTACTGTTTTTATAGCTGATTATTGATTACTGATTACTGTTTATTATCTTTCATAGCTGATTATTGTTTTCTTTATTTATTTGTTTATTTACAGTATTATTTCAGTGGACAATGCGATGTATAGGACAGGATAAGACCCGCACACCTAAAGTTCCTGCCACCAGTGCCCATCAACATCCCGGCGCGGCTCTTCACACGCTACCTGTCGAAGTGCAAGGCTCCATCTCAGTGGAAGACCAGCAGGACCGTCTAGCTGTACAAGAAGGGAGACGTGCACGACATTGGCAACTATCGCCCGATCTGCTCGCTGTCCGAGGTCTACAAGCTGTTCACTCGAGTCATCCTGAATAGGATCGGCCGAACGTTGGACGAAGGACAGCCATGCGAGCAAGCAGGATTTCGGAAAGGATTCAGCACGATCGACCACATACACACCATGACGAAGCTCATCGAAGTGTCGCGAGAGTACAAGCTGCCGATGTGCCTTACGTTCATCGACCTGAAGAAGGCATTCGACTCCGTCGAGACTGAAGCGGTCCTCGAAGCCCTGCTCACTCAGGGCTTTCCTATTCAGCAGATCAAAGTCCTGATTCACGACCAAGATCTCACCATTCTACAACGACATCGTCGTCGACGTGAAGAGAGGGGTTAGGCAAGGGGATACCATATCCCCGAAGCTCTTCAGCCCACCCCTCGAATACGTCATGCGCAAACTAAAATGGCAAGACATGGGAGTAAAAATCGAATGTCGGCATTCAAGGAACGAAGCAAATGTGTGAAGTAGACCTGCTGCTCACACACTGCAAATCTCACACTTGCAGCCTCTCTACAACCAGCAAATAAACAGTCCAATTGTAACAAAATCAAACAAATATTCACCAGGAGTGAAAAACAAACCTGGTTGATCATCAATGTAGTGCCATGAGTATTTCAAAAAACTTGAGAACCTAGGGGCACAACCCATACGGTAAATCAGCGACAGAACCTTCAGTAGGTTGTCTCTCTGGGTCACATTGAACTCCACGCTATTTGCATTGAAAATCGACCTGTCACTTTTCATAACGTTTTTATGGGGCCAAAGAAAAAACGTCTAGAGGTGTCATCAATGTCACCAGAGCAGTTTTTTACCTTCAAGCATTTTTGCAAACGTTTTCACGGCTATTTAATCAAAGACTTGTCAAAATTCAGAATAAAAGGCCATCCCGATGTAAATCATGATGTGCAAAAGAAACCCGCAGCAATCGGGACCGAACCAACCACGTTACACGCGATGAGCGCTAGCCCCACCTCCGCGCTACCGCCGCAGCTGTCGGTTAGCTCTTACGAAGCGTCTACAACTCTTCGTTCTTGAGCCGGCTCTTTTCCACGACCAGCCTGTGGTCAGGCCACCCAACTTTGGCAGGTCACAACTCTCTCAGGAGTTCCATCTTGCAATTTTGACACCCATATTCGTAATTAGTATTCCATGCTCTTCCTAATGATGTTGGTCTCAGCTTGAAGATCCATGGGAGCACGAAACCCTTCTCTCCCTAGTCAGAGTGCGCCCCTGAGTGGCAATCTCGCGCCTATGGATAACTTACCCGTTCTTAACTATAATTCATTTTCAGTGCCTCTTGCTAGTTTGCCATAAGGATTCGGCAAAAACGAAACATGTTTTCTTACCACTTGGGGGAAGGAGACTTTTTCTGCAGTATTCGCTATTGCCGTTCTGGCGCATCGTTAAGACAGTTCCCCTGTAAGTGCAATGGAGAAGCAGGTGAGAGAAACAATAGAACGAACTTAACTTCCTGCGTGTTGTTTTGGCTGTGCGTGTGGTTCAGACTGCTTGTTTGTTCTGCATTATCGTTCAGTGCCGGCAGGCATCAAGATTGCAACACGCAGCAGCAGGTTTGCTCCTGACCGAGGAGCGAACAACCAACTCGGAAATGTCACGCACGAGGACGATGGAGATGCAGCCAGTTGTGGAGAATTCAGGCATTCCCAACATCCTTTGGAGAAGAATGAACAGCAGCGACAACAGCTCTTCCACATTCCTGGAAAACGCTCTAAGGCATCTGACATGCAATAGTCACCAGTACATTGAAGAAAGCGCCGATGATAAGTCGTTCGTTACTTCATTTAGGGTAAACAAGAAAAATTAACTCAGGACAAATCGACTAACAACTCTTAAAAACTGCACCACAACCACTTCAGCTCCAAAATGACGAATGACGAACCCCTAGACTAGGTGTTAACTCTAACAAATGAGGTCAGTTTCTGCCAACATCGAGCATCTTCCAAATCAACACGAGCGTTTAAATCAGACATTCTTTAAGGAGGTCGAAACAAAGTTTCGCGTCAGGAAAGTTCAATAGAACTTCTTTTGGAAATAGTTAATGCTTTTGTGCTTCCCAGATCAGTCCAGCCAGCACCAATTTACTGCTCCCTTGGATGGATAGAAGGCTTGGTTCGTCTGTGCGGAAAATCCCAGGAACCAGGGACCTGGAATCGGGTCCACAGGACAACCGGACCCTTCCGACTGCGATACTATGCAGCCAACGCTCACAGTAGAGTTTACCTACAGAGTATGAAAAATCTTACGTTTCTTGCTGAAATAGATAATGATGAGAGCAAGTTATTCCGTTCGTGAAATATCGTTTATAAACCGTCTATCTTGTCAGGCTCAAGTGAGCGGCAGCAGCGTTTCCATTGGTACCTATCGCGTGTCAAAGTTGCCCAGGGAGTCCTTTGAATCGGGAGGCGCAAAGATATTCATAAAACTAGCTCAGGGCTTTTACAAGCCTGTCCGACAAAAGAATTAGTGGGGGCTCCTTTGACATTTTGCAGAATCCAGTTGGCTTCAGATATAGTCCAAGACGTACAAACGAAATGCACCTTGTATGTGGGCGACCAATTGCTAAGGAGGTCGTCTAAGGGGCCTTTAAAGGGGGTTTAAAGGGCCTCTGAGTCTGGAACTTCAGATAGGCTTAGTCTCCTTTCTATAAAAAAGGATAAAGGATGGTGTTATTCCTTTGGGATGCGCCACGCATTCTACTTCTACGCGATGTCGTGGAAGCAAGTTGAATGCGCCATACAATGACTTCCGGTAGCCAGCCGATGAACAATTCAGCTTATCCTTCCCCTTCCGTTCTCCAGCAGATCTCTTCAAACAAAGTCATTCTGCTGCGAACGGATAGATCGACTTGCTCGTCATAAACAACGCCTGGCGCCTTCTTTTACTGCGTATGGTGTTGATCCTTCCAACGGACCGGTATACGATCCAACCGACCAAGCCTCTGACGCTGCAGAATCTGCACGCCCACGTCAGAAAGGACACTGGGAACAAGGCGGCGTTCACGTGTTCCTGAAAGCACGGCTTTGAAGCTTTGATTAATGCTTCTGCGGCTAGAAACTGGTACAGAAAATCTGTTGCTCCTCCCTGCCAACCATACAGAACGTATTATACATAAGTGTGAAAAGATGAGGCTTTAGCTTTCGAAAAATCTTGAACTATTTCTCGTTATTTAGGTCTTTTCTTTAACAACAACGAATTCTTCTCTTTGTTCCTTTTGATTTTTACTTTCAGATAGACGATGACAGCATTGGAGACGAGCAAGGGCCGTAGCCATCCGTATAAGCCAACTGATTAAGCAAGAATGTCGAGGAGATCTTCCTCAGGTCAACCTCAACCTGACGTCCGACATCGCCGGATTCTGATAACTGGTGCACCCCACCACCCGCCCCCTAGTTCACACTATATTCCTAATGTGCAGTTTAGCCTGGTTGCGTTGGATAAAACTCTGCCTAATTGAATTGTGGAGGTAGCAGTATAGCCCATAAAAGGCTGATTTGGATGCATTCAAGGCAAGTTAGGCCAATGGTGATAGGGCGTCTGCAGGAGACGTTCCGTCTTTCATTTACGAATGGATGCTCTCTGGAACTGTTAGTTTCACCTTCTATACCAACCACATAATTCCCTTATTGAAATCTAAGCCTGCTTAGTAGAAAACTGCCAGTACTTAGTGTTCTATGGTGGTCGGAAAAGGAATCAGAATGCAATGGCTGTGTCCATTAGTCCACATCTATAGGTTGTCGGATTATAAATGTCATTTTGTTACAGAAAAAAATTTTTGTTACAACAAACGAATGACCATACCTTGATACAAGAGGTAAGCCCTACTATTATCATTGACATGTTGTCAACGTCCTCGCAAAAAAATGGATGCCTTTCTTGAAGAACTCCAGTGGCTGCGACTCGAAGAAGTTGGAGACCGAAATTTCGACTTCGTCACGGTTCTTGAATTTTTTCTCCACCAAGGCATGCTACATTGAGAGCAAAAGATGGTAGTCTGATAGCGCAAGGTCTGGGCTATAAAGCGGGTGAGGGAGAGGCTCCCAGCCCAACTCCTCAATTTTTTGCAGCGTGATATTCACGGTGTGAGGTCGAGCGTTGTCATGGAGGAATTTCACAGTTGCTGTGATCACTCCTTGTTTGACGCTCCACGCGGCTTAGTTGTTCTTTATAAATGTCTGCCGTAACTTTTTGGCCTGGATCCAGCACCTCAAAGTGCACTAGACCTCTACTGTTCCACCAAGCACAAAGCCTGACTTTTCCCGTAAATATCAGGCTCCGTCGTTGTCTTCGGAACCTCAACGGGCTCAACTATTGCCGCTTCCGTGTGGTTCGTCTGCCGCCTTTTAGTTCCTGGCTGTCCACAACTTCTGGACGCCGTTGAAGTAGAATCGTCTTCAATGCTCTCCTTACTGTCTCGGAAACGTTGGAACAATCACTGGCATTGACGTAGCGATGGAACTTCGCTACCAAATACTTCAGACGAGATGCGATGGGATTCTGCAGCAGTCCTTCCTTGTATAGTCGTACCGCAAGCAAACCCGCACTTGGTATTTATGCCTGATCTCAAAATTTCTATAAAAGGGTGAATGAATCGGAACGAAACTTTGATGAAAGATGCCTTCGGAAGCGCTTGTTAAACACGTAAAATTACATGACCAAGAAGTGACAATCGCAGAGAAATGATAAATCGAAAGCAGACGGCATTTATAATTCGACAACCTAGTATAAAAATCATTAGCAAATTAAGTGACAGCTGTAGTTACGTTTAAATCCGCAAAAATCAATAGAAAAATTTTAGAAACTATTGGAAAAAGCCGCTTGTAAGTCTGGCTACCCATCTACACGATCGTGATGACAGTTACTTGTCCGGAGCTGAAGAAACTCGTGTTATTGCCGAATATTTGGCCGCACTGGGATCGCCGAACGTTTATTCCTTCCTTGAGAATTTCGATCGGACACCAGGGAGTTGCTGATTCCTAAAGCCAGAAAATTGTTATTCCACAGACCGAAAAAATCAATTCCAGAAAGAGCATCGTGTAGAGATCTAGAGTTTTCAAATCCTATAAGTTGAGCCCATTCTGTTCGTCAACCTCGTTATCTAAAACGAACGTCTGTGGGGACCAAGTAAAATCACTGGAAGATATCCTCGCAGCCTATCTTTAGTTGCTTCTGACATGGTTTCCCGAATCAGAAACAAATATGACTGCTTGGTTGCTCTTATGAATTTGAATAAGATGAAGAAGTAAGAACGAACTTTGATTATTAGCTTCGCCACTATATCCCATTCCTGCTGGCTCATCAATGAAGAAAGGAGTTGTTATAATTTCATCATTATTTGCTCTTTTATCGTTTATGTGATTAAATTTTCAACATACTTTATATGAATAGCTTTTTATTTAATTCTCCTTTAAACACCCCCTCACTGACGACTTCTTAACGGAGATTTTCATTCGTAATTTTCACAATATTATTTAAGGTGGAATCTAAGAACGGCTTAATTTAGTGCAACTTCCTACAAATAGTTATTAAAGGACGGTGTTGCTCAAACAATTTTAGGAGTGCCACGCATTCTACTTCTACGGGATGTCGTGGAGGCGAGTTGCATGCGTATTTCGTTATACAACGACTTGCGCTAGCCAGTCGATGAACAAGTCAGTGGTTTGCCCTTTCCAGAGAAGTCTGGCACCAACTCACTGATACCGGATGGACGGAAGGTTTGGTTGGCCTGGGCGGGAAATTCGAACCAGAAACCTGGCATCGACTGTCGGCACCTGCTCCGACTGCGCTAGTCGTGCTCCTACGAATAGCTATTATTTGAAAGTAATTGTTGCTGAGTTGAGTGTAACAACCCGACAATCGGCTGTGTGTAACAACCCGCTTTCATCGCTAGGGCATGCAGAACTTGCTAGAATCCTAAGGTAAGGCCCGCAACCCTTTATTCTTTCTGAGACAGTAGGGAATTTCTATCAAATATTTCGGATGGATATCGTTGCTACTTGAGTAATTCAGCACATATCTGATTTGCTTCAAAGTAGCATGGCCATTGACCACACTGTAGTCAATTTACTTTCAAGCATTTTGCTCAGGCACCATGGTGGGCTTCACTAACCTCAAGTGAACTGGACCAAGTGCAAGACGCAGAGGTGTCGCCTCCGCTAAAAAAGTTTTTTTTACCTCATTTCTTCTAATGAGAATGAGTTTTGCAATATGATTCAGAATTGGTGTTCGAAACCATTGCTTCTACACGAAGCTCTTTCTGCAGTCAAATTTCCGCGGCCTGGCATCTTACTTCTCCTGGAATTAGAAATCAGCCACTAGCAGAACCCGTTCAAAATTCTCGAGGAACGGAATAAATAATCGCCAACTCCAGCGCGCGGCCTTACGTCATGCAATAAGATGGGCGTTTTCGTCTTCGGACAGGAATTTGCCATTCAAGTGGAAATATAGCGAATTACGGTGAATGCACATTGATTTGCAAACTGCTTTCGATCCTACAAAATCGATCCTTGTGGCTAAATATTTATCGATTCAAAAAATGTGCGATAAATATCGGGCACAGCCTTGCAACTCCGATTTTCAAAAAATTTTCTATTGAGCGCTGAGAGCTACTCATAGCTTTTCACTACGCACTCCTTGACCATAATAGGACGCGTGTAGCGCAGTTGGACAAGGCGCCTGCTATCGCGTGCTCGCAATACCAGGTTCCTGGATCGGATTTCCGGCCAACCTTCGGGGTCGGTGGATGATTGACAGACTTCTGTCTGTCTTCGAAGGAAAAGGCGCTGACTTGTTCATTAGCTGACCACCGCAAGTCATTGAACGTCCAATTACCTATTCAAATCGCCTCCACGACATCCCGTAGAACTGGAATGCGTGGCGTTTCCCAAAAGAGATTGAGTGACGCCGTCCCTTGTCCTTTTTATCCATGGAAGCTCCCTCTGATCACGCATTACACTTTGAGTATATCATTTTCACGTCAAACTGGATACCTTCAAACCAAATTGGGTTTTTCCTTTCCTTTTCTTTTTTTTCTTTTTAATGTACAAACTCTTCTATGCTGGCTTGACACTTTTGAAATCAATCTGATTATCTTACAAATCTAAACGAGCCTTATTCATTGTTAAAATGGAGGGTCTCCAATACAGCTAGAATAATTCTTTTTTCAAGGAAAATTCAGTATGACTTTCTTTGAAATGTTTCACTTCGTTTGCGTAGACACTATTTGAAAGTTTATACACAATTTTAAAATTTTATTCTAAAGTGCAGAAACGTGTTAAACGTTCATGATATTAAGACAAAAGATCACGCCATGCACTGGACTAGACCGTCGCAATTTTGATGTGCTTGATGCGCAACATATTGGTTGCGTAAAGTTACACACTTACCAACGGTGCTGCAAAGCGATTGTAAAAAAACACGCGAAAAACATCTTCACACATGCATCTTCACTTCAATGTTTTATGTAAGCCGCCTTTAAAGCATCGATCAAGTAGAAATCGTGACGATCTAGTCGCGACGATTTCCACTTCTGCCACAGTAAATAATAGCTGCTTTCCTGTGCTTTGAAACAAAATTTAATTCAATGCTTTTTCTTCAAAAATAAAAAGTTTTCACAAACTTGGTAAGGCAACTGAATATAATAATCCTATGAAAGTATTACTGAATTTTCCTTGAACGAATTAATTATTCTAATATTTTTTGTTTTCTTGGGAAGTCTGTATTTTAGCACGTTGACCACGATCGCGTTTTGCGGCACAGAGCCGCGTGGAACACGCACGCGTTTATACGTGCGCGCTATGAGCCACCGGTGGCTCATATTGTCCCTCATGGACCACTTTTTTGTTTTTTGTGCTTTTTTTCTATCACACTTCGACCAGAGGGGTTATTTAGGGCGCTGATCACGAATCTGATATTCGTTTATGAAATTTCGGTCGATTACGGTATGATACAGTAACGGGTGACTAAGGCTGCCGAGGTCATGATCACCGTCTTCCCCCAAACGTCACGCAGGGGTTATTTGGGGTGCTGATTACGAATCTGACATCTGTTTTTGGTATTGCGGTAGGGTACGGTAGGTTACTGTAGGCAATCGCCGACCTCCTTAGTCACCCGTACCTACCGTAACCTACCATGGTCCACCGTAATACCAAAAGCGGATGTCGGATTCGTGATCAGTACCCCAAATAACCCTCATAGGCGAAGTTTGGGCGATATCGATGAGCATGACTCCAACATCCTTACTCACCCGTGCCTAAAGTAACCAACCGTAATCAGCCCAAATTCCGGAAAGGAATGTCATATTTGTGATTAGCGCCCAAAATAACCTTATTGGGCAATGTTTTGGTAAAAAATACTGACTTAACTTGATTTGATTGTAGAACTGGTCTCCTTCCTAGTAAAATTTTTTAATTCGATATATCTAATGGGAGCAAAGACAGTTTTCTTGTTTATTCCTGTTGAACATTCTCCTATCACAAGTAATTAGAGAACAGAAAAAAAGATCTATAAAAAACCGACCGCAGCAGTACAAAAAATAGCGCGAAAAGTTATGAGTTATCGGTGGCTCATATTGTCGTCAATGTGTTAATGTGGAAGAAGATCGCTTTGATTTGGACGATGCTCCGTTTGATTTCTGAAATGTCAAGCCTGTCTAAAAGAGTGTCCAATTTGTCGCGAAAATTGGTGTGTCTTGGAGGCAATGTGATTGAATTATCGCCCTTACAATGACTCGCAGTGAACAGCTGAATCGACAGATCAGCGCTGAATGCTTTTCGGACGAGTCTGGTACCAATTCATCGAAGTCGTAGAGATGGAAGGTTTGGTTGTTCTGGGCGGGAAATCCGAAACAAGAAGCTGTTATCGGGTGCACTCGACAACACCTCCTCCTCCGACTGCGCTACCGCGCTCCTTAAAGTATGTGGTACAACTACGAAAAGCTAATGCCTTACTTATTTTATTTGTTATTTATTTCATGGCGTGAATCACAGCAGACTCACACGCAAAATGGAATACAGTAGATCAAATGCCACAAACAACTCGGAATCAAACATCTATATACACCCATCACAATCTTTCAGGCGCTTCAAGTAAGACAATGAAAGATCACAAAAGTTAACTTATCTTGCGCCAGGCGGGACTCGAACCCGCACCATCAAGTTTTTGAGCAGGACTAGAGGTTTGTATTATGAGGTTTATATTATTGTTTATATTATACACGATCAAACAGCGTCGGTGGTGTAAAGTGTAGCATCCTGTTCGGAAAGGAGAGTGTGCGGGTTTGAGACTCGCCAAGTGTAAGAGCTTTCTTCCCAAATAAACATCCTCTAACAGCGTATAACCTCTATAGCAGCCGCACTAAATTTCAACAAACGTGAAAACAAAACGTACTAAAAACAATACCAATACATACAGAGCGGTCCTCTAGTGTTTCTACAAAACTAGGTTGCCTTATTCTGATAATTCTTCAATTGCATAGAACAACTTACTGACAAAAAACAGTTCAGCCAATGTAGTCTAAGGAGGCGCCGGCTATCTGTCACCTTTTTGCTCAGAGTACCGCGCATCGGGCGGAAATCGTCTGGTTGTGAATCACTGATGAACGAGCAGTTCCACTGCCCTTATGTGTGATTAACGCCAGAACGAAATGATCGTTCAGACACTTTCCGAACGGGACAACAAACAAGCCCTACCGAGAGCAGCTCGTACTGCAGCATTCCCTTCCAGGTCCAGAAGCAGCATTGAGAAGTGCACATTCGACTTTGCTTGGCGGCTCTTCTCGAGGTAGCCAAACGACACGGTGTGCGTTGGAGTCGCAGAGAACTCAACTCTCATTACCGGTAACCAGCACTTCCAGAAACTGCGAGACGAGCTTAAAAGGGGAAGCTGGCGAACGGATATGTGCGTGAGCATCGTGCTATCAGTGAAGACAGGAGGGATCCATCAAGTCAATACTTTTCGGTATCCGAGGAATGGAGGAGACTGCGAAGACTGTCGATTGCGTACAACCAAGACTTGTCGCAAGACGAATGATAGCCTCCGGATCCTCTTTCAGAGCGTCGAGAACGGCGGGGTCTTCCACTGTTTATAGCATCCCGACAGATGTATTAGGGTGTCCAGAAAGTATCTGCAGAAATACGACAATTTTTTCAAAATAACACAATTTTTTATCAACATTTTATTAATCAGCCAAATAATTTCAGTCAACATCGACTACTCTCCCTCAACGTTCCACAAGACTTCGAATTCCTCTGGCACAGAAACCCGGCAACTTGGAGGAGAAAAAAGCTCGGCGGTCATTTTCGAGGTGGTCACGATCTTCATAACGTTTCCCCTCTAAATGATGCTGAAGTGATCGAAAAAGCTGGCAGTCACTTGGGGCCAGATCTGGGGTGTACGGCAGGTGCGGCAGAACTTTCCATCCGAGTTCCAGATTTTTCTGAGAAGTCGTCTTCGCGATGGGAGCGCGCATCGTGCAGCAAGCGAACTTTGTTGAGCCTAGGCTGTTCCTTGCGCATCCTGCCGGCCAGTCTCTGCAGTTGGGAATCGTAGACCTCGTCAGCGACAGTAGTGGTATCAGGCAGCAGCTCGAAATGGTAGATCCCAAAACTCCCCACCAGACGCTCAGCATGACTTTCCTCGCATGAATTTCACCTTTTACGAATGATTTCGGCACTTCATCGCGTTAGCACCACGCACGGAGCGTGGTTGACGTAAAGAACCCATTTTTCGTCTCCTGTGACGATGGTGTCGAGCCAGTTGAAGGTGGGGCCTCGTAAATGTCTAGACGTCTTCGCCGGTTGTCGTCGGTCAGTTCGTGTGGGAGCCACTGACCGAGCTTTTGAACCATTCCAAGAGATCGCGGTCCATTGTCCACGGTGGATCAGGAACAGCCAAGAGCAGCAGCAAAATAACGCACACCTCCGTATGGATGCTGCTCCGCCGTTTCCTCAGTTCATCCAAAGATGTCGTCGTCGGTCGACCAGAACGAGGCTCATCTTCGAGACTCCTGTTCCTGCTTTTGAAGCATTCGAATCAGCTGAACACAGACCGTACATAAAGAGCTTCAGAGCCGAATACACGACACAAGTTTCGATATGCTTCTGCAGCGGAGTGTCCACATTCAAACTCGTAAAGGAGTACGTGTCTAATATGGGTAGACAGATCGGCAATCGTACAGAGAAATAGGCAGGGAAGACGGAACTAGATATCTTATGCAGATACAGCAGGATAGTGTCTTTATATAGCACTTATGTTGAAATCCTCAGAACATTCTAGAAAACATCTGGAACATTGCGAAATTTTCTGCAGATACTTTCTGGACCCTAACACGTCTTCGAACCCGTATCTCCTTCTGCAAACCGAAGGAACCGGCGGTTGAAGGTGTTGATGGTAGCAGTGTTCTCTCCAATGCGCTGCTGATGTTGAGGACTGCTGCCGTCGCTCCATTGCCGCGGCGCCACTCGTAGAAGATGACTGCGCGAAGATTTTCTTGTCAAACTTTTATTTCACTATTGTATGTATTTAGTTATTGCAGAAATTGTGTCGTATGAGCATCATAGGGCGCGTGGAGCGCAGTCGGAGGAGGCGCCGGCTGTCGTCTGCACCCGATACCAGGTTTCTGGTTCGGATTTTTCGCCTAGGCCAACCAAGCCTTCCATCCCTCCGGGGTCGGCGAATTGGTACCAGACTTGTCTGGGAAGGATAAAGCACTGATTTGTACATCGGCTGGCCATCGCAAGTCATTGTATGGCCAACTCAACTCGCCTCACGCATTCAACTCGCCTCCACGACATCCCGTAGAAGTAGAATGCGTGGCGCATCCCAAAGGAAATTGAATAACGCCGTCATCTATCCTTATTTATCCTTTATGAGCATCAAAAAATGTGAACACGTTTAGCAAAGCAATGATGAATAACTAATCATTAATAAAGGCACACTAAGAAGTGAAAAAACAATCGAAGTTTAAAAAAGAAAAAAGGGTGCAGTGATCAATTCAACGAAGTTTGAGGCTACATCACTATTATGGACTGTAATATAACTTTAGGAATTTCATGAAATCGTAGCCCATTTGTACACCATGCTTCTTACGAAGCTCCTCAAGCGAGGAACTTGCCAATGAAAGCGTTATTCATGTGCATAAATCGCCGTTGCTTCTGAGCCCTCGTGATAGCGGTGGGAGACGCAAGCAAGACGACGACTTTTGCGCTTTGTAGGGACAACGAGTTCGTTACGTTCACATGATAGTCGTGCGCCGACGGCGTGAACGTCAGGCTTCGCACAGTCGTCGCCGAACCAGGTGATCGTCGAACAAACAAGACGGAAATTCTGGGTGCATGGTGGCCTTGTCCCAGCGGACACACATCATACTGTCGACGGAATCGAATCTGTTTTTCTGTAGATTCTGCATCAAGCAGGTGGGTTGAAACTGGCCTACATTGCTACCTTCAGCTTCTTGAGGCAAACGAGAAACGGGCGCTGACACTGTGAGACAAACTAGTGGAAATCGACTATTTATTTATTTATTCATAATATTCACATCAGTTTTTCATGATATTTATTCACATGATACACTCTCATAAAACGAATGAGAAGAAGAAACAAGTTCAATTGGTCACAAAACAGCAACTAAACGTGGATAAAAGGCATGCGTAACTCTGGAAACAGTTTTGAGCAGAATTTACTCAACAACAGTTTCCTGAAAGCATGCATGGATAAGAGTGGAAGATTTTCGTCTTCCGCAAACAGATAGTTAAGCTCCCGCAGCCTTCTATATGTCAAAAATAAAGATCTGATCATGGTTCTTGCAATGACAACGTGCAACCGGAGCCTGCTTCCTCTTGTTCTTACTACCTGACAGCCGAAAAATTGCAAAATGTTTACGTGGAGTTTGCCCGTGAGAATTTTGAACAGCATTTTTAGAATTTTACACTCATTTTTCCTTTTTAGACTTGAACTCGTCTCCACCAAATCTGAAGCAGCCGGCTGAAGGGTTTCATTCTCAGGTTGACTAATGCATACAGCTGAGGGAGCTGTGGATCGTCTGCCAGCGATGTTTTCTTGCCGATGCTTCAGTTCCACTGTGGGAGCTTCTTTCAGCTTGTCGTATCTGCTAGGCCTCATACAGCGGCATAAACCTCCGCCATATTCCCTTCATCTTGAAGCATACCCAACGCCTTCTATGCCTGTTTTCACGACGACAACGTTCGAACGTATGTTTCCAAAACTATTACGTTCTTGCAAAACTGCGCTTCTGTCTTTCCGGAAAATTCCAATACAGATTGAAAACAAGGTATCTTGTAAAAAAGGCTCTTCGTAAGGGCGTCATTGCCTCAGGTTCGCTTGTCTAATAGCCTAATACTACTACTAATGCTTTCTGATAGTTCCCTTAAAGCTGTTCTTGAATGTTGAATTTTTCCTAAAATTTAACTTCTGAACCCCTCCTTAATGAGAAAAACAACTGTTTCAGCAAGCTGGTTTGGTTTGTGTTGTTGATCGCTTTTAATGTTTTATTTTTTGTGTTTTGCGACTTGCCGTGTCCATTTTGTATTACATGCCTTTTTGGTCTCAACATATGTTCTGCCCCCGCTCTTCTTTGTAATACCTAATTGAATTTTTTTCAAGATTGTGTAGGAAGGTATTAAAAAATAAGAAATAGCATATTAAAGAAACTCAGATAATTAACAAACATGGGTGACTTTATTTAATTTAAATAACGAATTTAATAAAAATTTAGAAACACCTAATAATAAAAATAATTGCAATTTAATTAGAAGAAATACTTACTTAACAGATGGGACTCGGTATCTCTTCTTTATAAAATACTCGCCATAACTTAAGAGGCGAGAGGAGTATTTCATAAATTAATGTTCTTCTTTATTTACCCTTCAAGACACGTCTGGTACCGATTCGTAGACCCTGGAGTGATCGAAGGCTTTGTTTGCCTGGGCGGGAAACCCGGACCAGGAGCCTAATTCGTGATGCAGGCGACAGAAGGCGCCCCCTCCGACTGCGCTACCACTCGTCCTGGGTCCTAAACTACAGGATTATCATTGTAAAGGGGTTCACAGAGTGCCTTTGCCATCCACGTAGCATCTCCAATTCCTTTTTCTCCAACGCGATACCCTCTTGGCAACGTTGACATCATCTTGCCCTGCTTCATCCAATTGCGCCCATTCGTACGCTCAATTTGGAATGCCCATCTGACCGGCGATACATCGCTGCCTTCCGTTGTCTTTGTCAAAGGGCAATCACCCACGCCTATTGAAGAAACCATTTATTCCGAGTCCTGCCATAACATCCCCTCGATAATCGGTTCTTCTCGGGATTTCATCATCTTAGTGATAAATAATAAAGAAGAAAAGTCAAAGGACGGCGTTAATCAACATTTTTTGGAGATACGCCACGTATTCTACTTCCACGAGCGCTATCGTGAAGACAATTCGAGTGCGTATTCGGCCTATACATGCGATGGCCTACGGTGGTCTCTCAGTGGACAAGTCAGTGTTTTGTCCTTCCCAAATCAGTCCGATACTAATTCACCGACCACAGGTGTATGAAAGCTTGGTTAGCCTGGACGATAAATCCGAACAAAAGCTAGAATCAGATGCATTCGACAAAAAGTGCCTCCTGTGACTGCGCTACCACGCACCCGCAATATGGCAGGAAGTATACCAGAATCTTCGTCCATATTTACAGCCCCTTCTTTCGAACACTGTTCTGAAGCGTTAGGGCGACCGTGGCTCAGCCTACTTCTATCCTTCGCCCTCTTTTTGGGTGTGTGCGGCGCAGTCGGAGAAGGTGTCAGTTACGCCGTGCGCCGGGAATCGATTTGACGTTTGGGCCCTGCTCAGGTCATGCAAGCCCTTCATCCCTCTGGGATCATGTCTCTCTGGGCTAGTCATATGCTATACTTGCCTCTGAACTGAGTTGTCTAACGAGGTGCTACTGCAATTGATTTGGCTTAGGTACGCATATCAATTGCGTCCGTGAAGAGGAATGCATGGCGAATCTCGAGCAGGGCTGATCTCGGCGGGTATTCCGACATCACGCTCGCCCACCAAATCTCCCTGAACTTGCATCCTGACCCTTATTGTTTGCTTTGTCCTAGCAGCTGCCTTCTCGCTGTCTCTTAACGGCTCCTGAGCGCTTCCTCAAAAGTAAGTGCCTTTGAACTGGTACACCAGTTCTTCTGAAGATTACGGTAGACGAACCCTTAGCGACGATCGGAATTCGTCACCGTTTCGCTTAGTTAACACTCGCCATGACAACACTGTCGGTGCGCGACGACGACGGCGTCGTCGTCGTCTTCGTCGGGGACGCGATGACGTCTACACGCCGGCTCCGCCCACTGACGATTACGGTCGCTGGTACAAAAGCCAGCCGGCCCCACCAACACAATACATACAAACCATCGACACTGCCCGGATCCGGCCCTACACGGCCGGACCCACTGGCCGGGTCGACCTATTCATTTCGCCCTTTTCTGCCGGTCGTAGTTATGATCTCCCTCTCTGTGGAGCTCAGATTTGCATTTAGAGCGCAGAATATTTCGCACATGACAAGTGTCAGGTGCACTCTTCCGTATTTTTATTCTAATGAACTCTCGGCGTTCTATTCATTTCTGCTCGTCGTCTCCTTCCGAAACGTTTCCTTGACATCAGCTTCAGGAATTCATTGTCGAGTCGCCGATTCTGACTGCTGGTTCTGATACCAAGTGTCTCTTGCTTCCAGGCCGCCATGTTTGAGGTGTTCACCGACGGTTTTTCATTCCTCAACCTCCTCTCACTAGCCGCATTCTTCACCACCGTCGGCCTATTCTTCTGTGGAATGTGAGTTATTTCCCTGACGCTAGCCATCTTCTAGTGTCTTCCAGCAACCTCATCTCCTTTTATGCAACGTTTGTTTCAGCCCCATTTGTCGACAAATATGGAAACGCAAAGACACGACGGAAATCTCCGGCGCTCCGTTTTTAATGGGAGTGCTAGGGTGAGTCACACTTGCTCCCTGAATACTAGAAGACTACGGTCTCCTCCGACCGAAGAAAACAATGCTCGCCGGGTAAATTGGCTGCAATAAGGGTGCACACTGCTCTCTCGTATATGTTTGTGAGACTTGTTATGAAACGGTTCGGCGCTAAATATAGAGGACTGTTCTGGTCTTCTGCCAGATCTTGATACGGTAGCTGTGTAGCTGTATACAGCGGCAGGGTGGCAGTCACGGAACCGGCTGTGATATCCTAGAGCAGATCCCCGGCAGTAAGAAGACCTTCACGGAGAGCGGAGAACGTTCGGTATTCTGGATTTTCTCGAGAGTTCATCGGCCTTATCAGGGATGCCCCGCTGATGTTTGTTTAGGGTTTAGCCTGTAGAACTCTACCCGGTGGAGCCAGGGTCAGTCATCTCTTCGAATGCTCGAAGACATTACAAAGCTCTCGCTGGATGGTTTAATGGTTAAGCGCACAGCCCCGTTCAAACTTTCACCACTTTTAAACGTAAAATCTAAAAATTGAACCCTTTCCGAGTCTTTTTTTTTAGAAAAAGTAATCTCTTAAATTTAAAACCGGCTTAATTTACCAGGACAAGAGAGAATCTGACCGATAAATTTGAAAAAAATCATGCAGACTCGTTTACCTTGCCTAGAACCACAATAAGGTGGGCAGAAAGTATGTTTCCCGCTGGCACGGATATGGTTAAGAACTAATGGGCCCATCCTAGTGGGAAGGGGCACTCCATCTGATTGAAAACGTCAGCAACATTGAATGCGAACAATTTTTCAATGACGACACACTGAACTTTTTCTTCTTAATTTGCAAGCTAGGAGAAGCCACACTGCTTGGGAATGTTTCGATTTTCTAGCGGTGCCCCCTCCGACTAGGATAGAAGATCCGAACTAATCGTTGTACTGCTATTCTACGCCTTCCAGCAGCCATCTAGGCCATTAAGATTCTGAGCACTTCCATGAGCAAATGAATGTCCGCACGCACGGCGCAATCCGAGACGGGATTCGAGCGCCTGTCTTCATTCCTTCTCCTCCCAGTAGCTTCAGTTCGCCTCCTATTCTCGCTAAGAAGACAGGAACAGGCAACCACGTCTCGGATTGCGCCGTGCATTCGTCTTTCTTTTACTTGTGGAAGGGATCGGGACCTTAACGGCCTAGTTAATGGCTGGAAGGGCTAAACGTAACTACAACGAATTGTGGGGCACCGCTAGAATACGCAACATACATAAAGAGTGCGGCTTCTCCTACTTGTAGATTAGAAAACAAACCCTCTCGTAGGCCATTTCGGGTGGCATCATTGTAGAATTGTCTACATTCAAACCTACTCACGGGTCTACGAATTAGGCCCTTACTTCTGGATCTTGCATGAGTCAATACGATTCAACGAGAGGAATTCTACCTTGAGCAGCTCGGAAAGCACGAGCTTCTTGGGTAAGTAGGTGGTCTAGGCAGGAAATCTTTACCCTTATTAATAGTCGATTAAGCTTCTCCAAGCTCTCTGGGGGTACAAAAACTTATATTTGAGTTCCCAGAGACAAGAACTATATTCAGCTTCTTTCTTCCAAACTCTAAGCATTCTTTGTCAACCGCTAAAGCGCTCGTCTTCAGCGGCTGTTGCTGGATGACGTACGGCTATCTGAAGAACGACCATACCGTGCTGGTCGTGACGGGCTGTCAAGTGATACTCTACTCGTCCTACACGATCTTCTACTGGCTAATGAGCAAAGATAAGGTGAGCATCTTCTTCATCCAACACCAGCGGTCAGCGTGACGACCTTCGGAACCGGTTCGAGACAATGACGCCACACAGGCGACACACCACCTTATCATCGCCGTTGTCGTCTTCAGCAACAGAACGCTAGTGCAGAGCGGTAGTAACCTGGGGCGCCGGTGCACTAAGGCAGTTAGCAAGGGCGCGTCGGCGCTGCGGGGCGAGAGCGAATCCAGTTCCGCGTCTTGCCTGCTCCCATCACCGTTGTGGATAGACGGATGGGAACGGGACGACGTCGTCGTCGACGACGACGACGACGCTCTCGCCCTACCGCTGCTGTCGCTGTCGTTTTTCATTACAACCATTGTTTGGCCGACAGTCTGCGCCGTCGCACTGGGCCCATACTTGCAGTTCGAGAGCGGAATCTAGCTAGGATAGCACTGCGGGGGTCAATTCGAACGCTTTCAGCTCTGGATCACGCTCAAAGTGGCGACTGTGCTGACGCTGTGTGCGACGCTGATATGCTCGGTGAAATTCCTTGGTATGAAGGTCTTCCATCCGCTCGGCATCGTCTGCATGACGCTGAACATTGCCGACTTTGCGGCCCCGTTGGCTGGACTGGTGAGTGTCTTACTTGCAGATTACGGTACCTAGCAGCTTGGAGAAGTGAGGAGGTTGTGGTGACCTCGCTGGAGTCATAACTTGTCGCGCAAGAACCGCACAATCGAATACCTTGTTTATTTGGCTAGACAGCAATGAATAGATAGGTTAAGATAAATTGGATCTATCCTAGTCGGGAGGGGCCGACCCTAAGGTGCCAATTGTGTATCCACTAGCACGCCACACCGCCCCCACCTGAATTTGCCCAAGAGCTGTCAATAACGTCGGGCAGCAGATGAAGGTCTTGGACAACTTCAAGGAAGAGAATTCTGAGTTAAAACAGGGTGTGTCCCCTCCGATTAGGATAGATCCTATAAATTAAACTGGATAGATAAGAGAGGTTCAAAGTTCTAATTGAGTGTTAAGTCCCGCCTAGGGGTCGCTGTTAGGCGTCGCCTCCGCATCCTGGAAAGGCTATCCTCAGTCGTTAGAACCACACAGGGGACATCTCTCCTGATGGTGTCGCCGCTGGGGCCCTTGTGAATCCTTCCACTTATTGCCAGCCACACCAGGTATCACCTTAGGTGACGTGAACCATGGAAACGCTTTTTTCCTCCAGTTGCGCCATTTACTTCCGCTTACTTCCGCTAGGCGGGAAGTGGCGCACAAGAAGTAGGCAACGGTAATTGCATGCACCTCGAATCCAGGTTCCTGGTTCGGATCACGCCGAGGGCAGACAAGTCTTCCATACCTCTGGAGTCTACGAACTGTTTCCAGATTTATTTAGGACGGACCAAACACCGACCGTATCTCTCGCCTGGGCACCATCTGAGTTATAAACGTCAAGCACACGTTCAAGTTGTCTCCGCGACTTCCCCTAGAAGTAGAATGCGTGGGCATCCCCCAAGTGATTTTTTACCAGTGACCATACTCGATTGTCTGTTAATCTCGGCATGATGGAGTCATTTTTTCGGATTTCCCGAGCTCGTCACAGGGTTATTAAACGGCTTCATTGGCTGGAGTTTTGACTGGATCGCCTTCTTCAAAACGGGTATGAATCAATCAAATGAATCTGGAGTTAAAGGATAAAGGACGGCGTTATTTAATCCCTTCCGAGATGCGCCACGCATTCTAAATCTACGGAGTGTCGTGGAGGTGATTCGAATGCGTATTCGTCCATAGAATAACTTGCGGTAGGCAGCCGATGAACAAGTCAGTGCTTTATCCTTCCCAGACAAGTCTGATACCAACCCATCAAGCCCGGAGAGATGGAAGGCTCGGTTCGCCTGGCGGGAAAAGGTCCGAGCTAGAAACCTGGTATCGAGTGCTCGCGACAGCAAGCACCTCCTCCGACTGTGCTACACGGGCCCAAATTTGGAGTTACCCCATCAAATATCACTTCAGCTTACGAAATTCAATGTCCAATTTTTCGCTCGATTGCGGCATTCTTTACCCCTGACTGAAGCTTTCTTTGTAAAGGCATTCACAAGCGATACAAGCTTATCTTGGTAATAGCAAAGTTCCTGCACTAAGAGTGTGAAGCTTCGTTGGATTCGAGCCTTGCGATGGGAGAAAAACATTTTTTAGCCAAAGCATGATAGAACGGGAAATTTGTGCAAAAATATGGCCCAAATTTTACTATAAGGATGGAGTTGAGGAAGTAATCCTTTTGGTTAGATGTAGCTTTCCTACTGTTTATGAGCTGAAATAGGCTGTGCTTCGACTTTCTGCATTCTTCTTCAAGACACAGCTCACATTTGCATGAACACTCAATTTTCAGAGAGTAGTGATTCGACGAGGAGCGACTTCCACTCTTCCACTACCCCTGTGCATCGCCAACTTTTTAGTCTCATCCGAATGGTTCCTCTACGGACTTCTAGTCAAGGACGTCTACCTGATTGTGAGTCGCCGCCTCACCAATCACTCCACGTTCGCTCCTGCTCTGCACTGACCCATGTATTTTCAGACGCCGAACGGTATCGGAGCGCTACTGGCGTTCGGCCAGCTGTTCCTCTTCGTGCTGCTGCCACGCAAACCCGGACAGCGATCTCTGATCGGTCGCCTCTGTGGCTGCTGCGGACCCAGCGAGAAGGAGAGCGACCTCGAAGCTCCAAGCAAAGGTTCGCTGTCGTCGTATCGATGTCGCCCTGGGTTCCTCCACCACGAAAACGGGATATGATATCACCATCGTGTTTTCGCGAAAAACATCGGCGACGGCCTGGCCTGGCCTATCTATCCCATCGACGCCCCACACGCGGATGGGTTTCCACCGTAACCGTTGATCACTTCAGAAATCATTCCCGAGATGGACGGCGGTGAAGACTCGGCTCAGAACGCGCAACACATCACGCGGGCCCGGCGCTGGTCACAGAAGGTGATCGCCAACGTGAACACGGTCGCCGAGGAGCTGGAGCACGTCATCGGCAAGGCCTCCATCCACCATCAAGACCAGTGAGTTGAGCTGCGTATATTCGCGTTCCTGAAGGCTCTACTAAGCAGTGCTGACGGAAAACATGGTCATGGTCAGAAAGTTTAATCAAAGAGATGAGGGCCTTCTGAAACGTTTTCTGACGAAAATCTGAGCCTCAGACGGGTCCTACCTCCGCAAGAGTGTCTACACCTCTAGATCCCGCTATTCTCGCCATCCACCTGCTTTTTACTCCAACCGGATCTTTCCTAATTGGGAGTGGGGGGGGGGTATCGGAAGAAAATCGGAACAGTTTGACCTTTCTCGCCCAGAAAGTTGCAAAGAAAGTTTTCTCGTAGGCCACATCACAGTATTCTCTTTGTAAACTGATTTGCTTTCAGTTTGGCCGCAGTTGCAAACAAGTCAGGTTGTAGCTCCCATTAGGCTAGATCCGCCCACATTCTTGGTGTAGCAACAGCTTGATGAGGTCTTTTATAGTGGCGGATTTCCATTTTTTTGGGGGCTTTTCAAGGGTTTCTCAATGTCCATAACGACCTCTGGGCCAGTTTCCTTGAAGACTGCCTTCCAAGCTTAGGCTCTGTGATCTGGAAAACCTTCTGTTATACAGCATAACTAAGCTTATCGTTATCAATGATGAATTCTGGGTAATCTGACTCGAAAACCATGTTACAACGTCAGCACTCGCCATGTGAGCGGCAGGAACGGTAGTTTCCCCCGACTAACACTACGGATTCGTGTTTGGGAATGCCTTACCACATCATTTCCTAAGATCGTAGTCCATTCTGGTCCCACAGATGACCTGAATCACATTAGACGTTAGTCTGAAGTGTTTCAAGCCACTTGGATCGAGTCTGCTTTGACTTCATGACCCGGCTAACCCACTTACCCCATTTATTAGGCACTAGACCAGGTCAAGGCGTTCTTGAACATGGGTCCAAAGCTGAATTGGTCCAACGGACCCGAATAGTAGCTTGTTGATGTTCTACCTCAGTTCTAGGTTCATGTACTCACAAACGATCGACGACGACACGTCTTCCGAGAAGACGATGGACACCGTTGAAGTAGGGGCGGCGAAGAACTTCTTGGCCGCGCTGCGCAATGGCGATCTGGTGCTGAACCCCGAGCAACTGCTGGCCCAAAAGGACACCAGCGGCTACAAACGCCTCAGCGTCGACACACAAGCGGCGAAACTTCGCCGAACTGTAAGCTCACCCGACTTGAGCGACTGAACGCGGGCGAGTCCCGGTCGCTCGCCGAAGTCGTCGACTGACGTCCAGCTCACTGGACGTCCTTGTTGAATAGCGCTTTAACTAGTGCCCACCAGAACACACAGACACCGGTAGGCAGCAGAACCTTCCCTCTCATACATATACGCAACGAACTGCACTCACTGGTGACGAAGGTACTACCGTAGCGAACAGACACACTCACACACACTCCTCGACGTGTACGTGGCCCTATTACGCACACCGCAGCACTACCAGCACGCTCTGCTATGTGCGTCAGTTATTTCGTTCGATTTCTCGCTGTATCTTCTTTTTGACCGAAAGCTGTCGCTTGAACAATGATCCTCGTTGGATCGGCATATTCTATTCCTATTTTCCTCTTCTTTCAGTTTTTAAGCGATGTGTGCAATATTTTGCTTCATATTTAATATCACGCAAGGCGGGTATTCTCTTCCTATGAATGAATAAATACTTTCAAAGTTTTTTCTTGTCATTGAATGCATTTGGAGGCATATTCCTAGGAGGATTTAGTAACATGCAAGGCGCAAGGTATGGCAGTCGGAGAAGGTGACGACTGCCGCATGCACCCGATTCCAGGTTTTTATTTCCAATTTCACTTCCAGGCCAACTAAGCCTTTCATCTTTCGGGTACTAGGCTCGTCTGGAATGGAAAAACACTGAGCTACTCATCGCCTGGCCACCGCAGCATAGTACAGGCAAGTACGTATTCGAATTGCCTCCACTAAGCCGCGAAGAAGTAAAATGCATGTCGCATCCCCAAAAAGGATTGACTAATGCCGACCTTTTTTCTTTTATCCTCTAACCGAGGGCGCCTGTCGCGCACTCTGAGGGGGTACCGGCTGTCGCGTGCACCCAATACCAGGTTCCAGGTTCGGATTTCCCGCCGAGTCCAAAGAAGGCTTCATTCACTCCGGGGTTGATGAATTGGTACCAGACTTGTCTGAGAAGGCGAAGGTGCTGGCTTGCTCATCAGCTGGCCAACGCAAGCCATTGTATGGCCAAATACGCATTCAAATCGGCTCTACGAAATCCCGTAGAAGTAGAATGAGTGGCATAGGGAATGAGTAACGCCGTCCTCTATCCGTTATCCTTACCCTTTAACCGAGGAAACTAGCCATACAAGAGACAGTTCATTTGCTAAGAAACAGCCTTTTTAATAGGAAGCAGATCAGAATGTACAAATGCATTTATTATTTTGCACAATGTCATGAGCAAAAGGGCGCGTGTAGCGCAGTCGGAGGAGGCGCGACTGTCGCGTGCACCCGATGCCAGGTTTCTGGTTCGGATTTTCCGCCCAGGCCAACCAAGCCTTCCATCCCTCCGGGGTAGGTGAATTGGTACCAGACTTGTCTGGAAAGGATAGAGCGCTGACTTGTTCATCGGCTGGCCACCGCAAGTCATTGCATGGCCAAATACGCATTCATGTCGCCTCCACGACATCTCGTAGAAGTAGAATGCGCTGGCGCATCCCAGAAGGGATTGAATAACGCCGTCCTTTATCCTCATCCTTATCCATGAGCAAAAAACAGTAAATTCAACAGGGGCACAGCAGATTGGAAAGAACGTGGTTTAAAAAATTCAGCAAATCAAAACAAGACATTATTACTTTTCGTGTGAGCGCAGAACTCTAACTGGGAAGTAGAGGTCCTTTTAAAAGTAAAAGACTTCTATTATAAAGGGGAAAAAGAACCCTACGAGGGAGGTGGCTGATGAAAAAGAACAGTGACCCGCCAACACTGCAATTCGTAAGAGATAAGCATATGCCGTGTATGCAAATAGTGTCAGGCGACAGTATAACAGTTATGATGCCACTTACTAGGGAAGGGTTTCGACATCCCATGGAACTTCAAGTTGAGACCAGGATCGTTAGAAAGGCTCGGAATGCCGATTATGAATATGGGTGTCAAAATTGCAAAATAAAACTCCTGAGCGAGTTACGACCTGCAGAAGTTTGGTGACCTGACCGCAGACTGGTCGTGCGCAAGCTGGCGCGAGAGCGATGAGTCATAGGGGCTCCGAAGCATGGGGTACCATGCTTCGGAGCCCCTATGACTCATCGCTCTCGGAGGTGGCGCGGAGGTAGTGCTCCCGTTCATCACGTGTGATGTGTTGGTTCGGTCCCCATTGCTGCCGTTCATCTTCGAGATGACCTTTTATTCTAAATTATGACACGTGCTTGATTAAATAGCCGGGAGTACTATCATACACGCTTGTAAAAATTCCCGTAGAATAGCTGCGAACCTTCCAGCGATCTTTTCCTCCTCTCGATTTGGTGCATCGTTGTCGTCTGGCACCCCAATTTCAGCGAGAAAAATGCAGTAGATCAACGAGATTTTGGGCTTCCTCATACGTTTGTTCATTTGTGCAAAATGGTGAATAAAAACGTCACCGTAGCAGTTTTTTGCCTTTTACAAGCGTGTATGATAGCGTGTATGAAGCATTTTTACAAGCGCGTATGATAGTTCTCCCGGCTATTTAATCAAACACGTGTCATAATTTAGAATAAAAAGTCATTTGGAAAATGACTCATGATCTGTAAAAATAGCCGCAGCAATGGAAACCGAACCGACGACGTTGTATCGACGTGCGGGAGCAATACCTCTACGCTACCGCAGCAGCTAGATGGCCCTTCTTTACGGAACCCCGATGACTCACCTGTCAGATGGGTCGCACAGCCAGCCTGTGGTGAGGCCCCCTGATTTCGGCAGGCCGTAACTCGCTCAGGAGTTTCATTTTGCAATTTTGACACACACATTCGTAATCAGCATTTCGAGCTCTTTCTAATGATCCTGGTCCCAAATTAAGTTCCATGAGAGGTCGAAACCCTTCCCTAGTTAGGATATTCAGATCCGAGTGCTCTCGAATCTCGACATTCTTTGAACAGCAGAGAACAGTGATTGAGCAATGTCCATTTCAAGAATAGTCATAGGTTGATTATAACTCTTAATGAAAACTATCAAAGAGTTATAAAACCTCGATGACCACAATGGGAAGATGCCATAACTCCACATAAGAGTCATAGCATCTTCTCAGAGAGACTTAGCGGTTGAGCAGGTAAGATTAAGCGGAAAAGAGTTGTTCTCAGTGAGTTTGAGGTAGATGAAACAAGCTCTATTTACACAAAGAAGTCCTTAATGAGCTTTCAGACTGATTGAATGTAATTTTATTCCGCCCGTTACAAGTGACTCCTAAAAAGTGACAAAGTGACAAAACAAGTCTAAACGCCGCTAGCTTAAAGCCTAATCGTTACTATCTTGTGCACAATGAACACATATGACGCTCGTAAATGTACTTAGGGAATGTCCGTGTATTTATTTCGAAGAGTTCACCTAGAATTCTAGAATAGTGAAAGCCTGCGACTGTAGTATGCAGCTTACGCGCGTAATTGTTCTGAACTTTCTCCAAGACTATGGGTTCTTTTTTAGGTGCGTTGAAAATTGACTAGTTGACTCCCGACTCAACTGTTGATAAATGCTGGGTGGATGTGTAGAACAAGCTATACTCCACTAAGAGGGACACTGCTCCGAAAATGTTCTATACTGCTGCCTCTTTGAACAGCGAGTTCAATGCTTCATCAGGGGAAATTGCATCTCGTCTCCGGGTATGTTGCCTACAAGAGCGGGCAGTAGCTAAATATCCTATTGTATTAGGTTGTCCTACACGGAATGTCGCACTCACTGTGGCCTTTTTTCACAGTTATTCGCATCGGTTGTGAGCTATTAGGGTGTCCCATAATTTTCTGGGCTATCATACCATCTTTATTAAAAGTTATTACAACAGGATAATGATCAAGGATAGTCAAATGATATATTCTCCATCTGTGGCCACAACCTTTCTCCAACGATTGGGCAGAGAGTTGTTTGCATTCTACCAGAAAGAAGCTGGCCTGCTGCCGATCCATTCGTCGATTGCGCACTGAACCTCTTAACGTTACGAGCATCGTTTGTTCATGGAAAAAGGAGCAAGACCTCTAAACGCAGCATAGCCACAAGGGCTGATATCTGGTGAATATGCAAGATGTGTTATACATTAACACACGAATAGTTCCGAATCTTGGATACTTCTCAAGCAGCTTACGCTTCGTGTCCAGCATATCTTCAATGAACAAGTCTGCTGTAATCGCCTGCCCATCCGGCAAAAGCGAGTAGTGCAGGATTCCCGACTCGTGAACCAAAATGAAAGCAAAATCTTCTTCCCATGTGATGACGGCTTCGGAATTCGTTCTGGTCTTGTGTGCTTCAGAAGCCACTGGATCACCCTTGTGGTGTTATCGTACATGCACCACTTCTCGCCCTGTGCCACAATCGTGTTCAACCACGTAGTCGTTCTTGCGCGGTTGAGATTATTCTGACAGGTGACCACTCACTCTCGCCTCTGAGACGGAGTCAGTGCATGCGGGATCCATCCTGGCAAGACTGCCCTTCTTCCGCTTTGTTTCAGGTAACGATGAATAGTGCCACGTGGAGTACTGATAGCCTTCGATATCGTCCTTACGCTTCTGGCAGGTTGCCTCCTGACTGCTGCAAGCACTCGCCGTTCATTCGGTCCGATCGCTCTTCCAGTATGCTTCTTGTCCTAATGCTGTGCACCCCTTCCGGAAATGATTGAGCCATGTTTCACACGTGAACTTGCTGCGCACGTCAGGACCTAACAAAGCAACGACAGCTTTGTGAGCAGCGTACGCAGACTGTCCAGAACGGAAGTGATGAAGAAGCAAGTCGCGATACGTCGATTTCTGCTCCGTTTTTGAGAAATTGCCAAAGTGCGGGCAGCAGGCCGATAGAGGTAATCAATATCCTATTGCGAAACATATTCGAATCGCCTTCTTCTGCCAAGAGAACATCCCGTTTGGATCTTGTATAAAGAAGTTATAACGCGCTAAACACTTATGGTTCAAATAGCCCACAAAATTATGGGACACCCTAATAATTTAGGGTTAGTTTTTAGCGGCGTTTCATCTTCTACGTTTCCTATTTTTCCTACTTCATTTCCTCATCGGTTTCTAAAATTATAGCCTTTAGACTACAATGGACCAGAAAATGATTGTGCGAGCGTGCCTGCCCTACGACTTCAGATTGAAGAAATCCGCTGCGAAATCGCATCGTTCGTTGATAGCTGCATTTAGCGAAGATGTCGTTTTCAAAAGACAATGCAAGCCGAGGTCATCAACGTCTTGCCGCCGGCGAGGAAAGTCTTGAAGAGCATGGGAGACAGGATAACGGCCTTTCACGGATTGCCGTTGAGGCTGATCTGACAAGATCGGAGCCGGAGCTTGCAGTAGAGCTTGTCTGCTCCAAATCCTACTCCAAATCCTGCTCCAAATTTAAATCAAAATCGAGTTGACACGTCCACTACAAACTTGCTGCATGCTCTGCCGCAAAAGTTGTTCAGCAGGAAATTGATGCACTTGGTTGGACCGTTTTGCCTCTTCCACCGTACAGCTCTGACATTGCCCCATCCGATACCACATATTCCGCTCGATGCAGCACGCCTTGGCTGGTTCATCCCTCCGAGAACGGTGAATTGGTACGAAGCTTGTCTGAGAGGGATACAACACTGACTTAATTATTAACTGTAACCGCAAGTTGTTGTAGATGGGAAGCGTCACGCGTACAAACTGCCTCCACGTTATCCAGCAGAAGTAGAATGTGTGACGCATTCCGCAAAGGGATTGACTAAGCTGACTTTTATCCTTTGTCCTTATAACATAAATCGAAACCAGCATGTTGGGGTCGTTACTTCAATGGTAAACATTGCTTAGCTGAACAGTGAGCAAAACCACGCTTCAATTGAATTCAGTCTTCCCGAGCCAGTATTCCTCCCAACCAAGCCCTGATAAAATTAACTTTCAGAATATCCTCTACAAGTTCAAAGATTAGCAAAGCTTTTTAGCAATGAACTGCTTTCCGCAATAAAGATTTTTCAGTTGTTAAAGAATCATGATTTTTAGGTCACTTGTTTGTTGCGTCTTGACATTTGCTCCGCCATTTTGGCAATATTTAATTGCTTTCCTGTTAGCATCTAGCCCTTTTCATTTAATATTTTTTAGGGTGATGCGCCGCCCATTGAGCTTGATTTCCTGATGCAGCCACTTAAGTTGTAGGTGTGGTTTAATCGCTGGATGATGGCCTTTTTGAAATCTTGCAGAAGTTAGGAAATTGCTTTTTACTGGTGAAATGCTGTAGGCAACAGGATTAAAGACAAATCGTTCTGTAACAAGTGACTTGAAGAGTTGCAAGCCAATCCAGAGAATGTAGGAAGGTAATAGGCAAAGTTGTTTCTAAACAACTGGGCGCTCAACTCTGCAGAATTCGTAGATTTCAAAGTAGATGAAGTTACGCATTTTGGTCTACCATACTACACTAGCAGTGTTCACAACAAAGGAGAAGTGCTTCCAATTACTTTGCATTCCTGTTGATTTTTGATAAAGAATCGAGCGTTAATCAGCTCCTGTTTGCGACGCGCCACACTTTCTACTTCCACAGTGTGTTGAGGAGGCAATGTGAATGCGCGTTTGGTATAGGCAATGACTGGCGGTGGACCAGCCCAATTTCTTACCCATATAAGTTTGTCTCCACTTCGGGAGACAAGAGAACCGGGAGGTTGGGATGACAGAGCAGAACCCAACCAAGAACTTCGAATCGGGATGCACTCTGAGCCGGCGCCTCCTTCGACTGCGCTACCACTTCTTCCTTAATTTGTGACATACAAACAATTTGGCAGATTCTAGGGCATCCAAAATTGCAAAACTTCTGAGAATTCATTGATTATCTGATACATCGTCATACTGAGTTGATTTATTGAGAGCGAGAATGACGAAGCCATTGTGTTCGAAAATGCCTTGTTAATGGAATACAGCCAGGGTGAGCGGTTTAAGAGCTGATTAGAGTTATCGATTTCCAATGTTTGAAAAGTCGATTTAGGAGAGGTCTTTAGCATGTATGGCTTACGGATAAGCAAACAACTTCCCCAAAGTTTCGAAAATTCGGTTCCATCAGGGGTTGCATAAAAAAGGATTAAAGACCAAAGAAGGCTTTAATCAACTCATTTGGGATGTGCCATGCACTCTTGTCCTAAGGGACGCCATGCGCTCTGGTCCTGGAGGCGTTTTGAAGGCGCGTTTGCCTACATAATGACCTGTGGAGGCCAGTCCGACCCCGGGAGATCAAAGGCTAGGTTGGCCTGAGCGAAATCTGAACCAGAAACTCGATTTGCTGTGCACACCACAGCCGGCGTCTCTTCCGACTGCGCTACCATTTGATTGATGGTAAGTTGATGAGCTGTCTACAGCTGCAATCACGATGGCTGTCAACGGGCAATGCTCGCGTGCCTGGAAAAGGTACGATGTTTTCTTTTCAGATACACTGGGCTTTCACCTTCTTCCAGTCAAGTGTGGCACCCACAATCAAGTCCAGGAGAAGCGATTCCTGCCGACGACTGGCGAATGAATGACAACTTGAACTCAAAAGATCAAGGGCGCCGCTTTCCACTGCGCCACACCTAGCTGAATCGATTATCACTGTTACAGAAAGGGAGATAAGGCTGGCACAGTGATGGATAGCATCTACATTACCGTCACTTTCAGCGTGAACTGAGCAAAAGGTGCAGTTCTCAAGCGGTACGTAGTCGATGGGCAAGTCAGTTTCGGACAAGTAGCAATACCCGGCGGGTTGAAAGACTGACCAGGATGCTACCTCAACGGTAGGTCGGAACGCCGCAAGTGTTGTATATGGGCAGAACCGCCTCTCTCTGGGTAGTAACAAACTGCAGGTATCTCGACCCCAATACAACTCTGCTCAGAGTTAGGGGCGACGGAAGTCGCGGGTTGGCGCCCTGTTGATTCACGTGCTCCACAGCTGACGGGCGCGCGCGGGATGAGAGCTCGTATCGCGGCCAAGCGCAGCGCTCAGGTGGCGTAGTAGGGAAGAGCTCGGGCTCGTAAACGCGGTGTCGGGGGTTTGGATCCTGCAGACTGCGTTCGTTTTGCATTTTTGCGAAATCCATGTTTATCATATAGGTAATCCACCTAGGGGTAGTGTGTTATAGAGCTTGTTTACATATAAGATATGCTTCAAACTACGGATTAGCTAAAATGCTCACTTCTGTGTGTCACTTATTTTAAGCCTATTTTGTGTGAAGCTATAATTATGTAACGATAGATATTTGGTGGCACTAGTAAAGTAAAAAGTTCCGACTCCACCGACAAGACTTCGGTCAAAAAATTTTTTTGCTGAAACTTCATCTAGGGGGGTTATTTGGGGTGCTGATCACGAATCTGACATTCATTTTTCACGATTCTGTCCCTACCTGCCGTCATCGGCAGAAACTATAAGAATGTAATCCTGTGCCTTTCTGTATCTATATTATTCAGCCGAATCGTACAAAAAGGGATGTCAGATTCGTGATCAGCACACCAAATAACCCCCCTAAACGAAGTTTCAGCGAAATCGATGACTCTGCCTGAATCACCCTTGTTAAAGCTATGGGTGGTCTCTGACCGCATCGTGAAAAACGGATGTCAGATTCGTGATCAGCACCCCAGATAACCCCCCTAGACGAAGTTTCAGCGGAATTTTTTTTCAACCGAAGTCTTGTCGGTGGAGTCAGAACTTTTAACTAGTGCCACAAAATATCTATCGTTACATAACTACGGTCACACAAAATAGGTTTCAAACAAGTGATACACAGAAGTGAACATTCTAGCTAATCTGTAGTTTGAAGCATATCTTATATGTAAACAAGCTCTATAACACACTACCCCTAGGTGGATTACCTATATGATAAACATGGATTTCGCAAAAATGCAAAACAAACGCAGTCTACGGGATCCAGACCCCCACCCCTCGTTCACGAGCCCGAGCCCTTCCCTATTAGGCCACCTGTGCACTGCGCTTGGCCGCGATACAAGCCCTCATCCCGCGCGCGCCCGTCAGCTGTGGAGCACGTGAATCAACAGGGCGCCAACCCGCGACTTCCGTCGCCCCTAACTCTGCGCAGAATTGTATTGGGGTCGAGATACCTGCAGTTTGTTACTACCCAGAGAGAGGCGGTTCTGCCCATATACAACACTTGCGCCGTTCCGACTTACCGTTGAGATAGTATCCTGGTGAGTTGGTCCGGCTGGAACACTAAAAAAGGAAATAGATTAGCGAACCAACGCGACATAATCCTTCTGCCGACAGCAGACGCGAGCTCTCAGCATCCTATAAGTTTGGAAATGGCACTTGCAAAATTTCTTTTAAATTGAGGAAGGATATAGGGCGCGTGGTAGCGCAGATGGAGTAGGTCAGCAGTTGCGTGCTCTCGACTCAAGGCTCCTGGTTCGGATTTTCCGCCCAGGGCAATGAAGTCTTTCATCTGGGGTCTGTGAATTGGTACCACACTTGTCTGCGAAGGATAAACACTGACTTGTCCATTGGCTGTCCTCTGCAGCTCACTCTATAGGCCAAATGCGCATCCAGATTGCCTTCCAGTTACAGAATTACTGTATCTGGGATTTCCCAAAAAGGGATTGGATAGTGTCGTCCTTGATCCTTTTCTCCTAAAGAATAATATAAAAAGACAAGACCGATTATTTGACTTATTATTAATTCTCACATCGATGTTTTATTGCAATCAAGGCACTAGCGCCGAGGGAACCTGAACCAACACTACCTGTTAACCGGGCAGGAATGCTCTATGCCGTTGCTCGCCGACGCTGTTTGATCGAACAGAACCCACACGATAAGGATAAAAGGCGGCTTTACTTTGGGGTGTGCCAGGCATTCTACTTCTACAGGATATCGTGAAGGCAATTTGAATGCGTATTCGGCCATACAATAACCTGCTGTGGCCAACCGATGGTCAGGTCAGTGCTTTCTCCTTTCCAAACAAGTCTGGTACCAGTTCACCGAATCCGGAGAGATGTATGGTTTGGTTACCGTAAGAGGAAAATCCGAACCGGGAAGAAATCTGGTATCAGGTGCACGCGACAGCTGGTACCTCCTCCGACTGCGCTACTCGGAATGGTATCAGCACGAAACCAGTTAAGCTGAAGGTCTTTACCGAAATGATGCAATTTGTTTCATTGGATTTTCTTTTCCTACTATTGTGGATGCTACGTTAGATGACACAGCACCATAGCAGTACTGTCCGGGTAGCGGGCGATGCGGGACTGAGCCCTGCGTGACGCTAGAGCTTGATAGCAACGTAACTTTCTCAGCTTCTTCAGCTTCTGAAAAAGTTTGACAAAGTCCGAGATCTAGGTTACACTGTAACGAGTAACCTTTGCTTTTCTAAGCATTGCAGAATGTTGGTTAGGAAGGCCAGTTATCGTTTATATAATATTTTCAGGGTCTTAAAATCTAATATCCCCGAAGTGTACATAAAGGCTTTCAAAAACTATGTACGTCCTATCCTGGAAGCCGGTACAACTGTCTTCAATCCAATTAAGAAGAAGGATATTGAGCTTTTAGGAAGTGTACAAAATAGCTTCACCAGAAAGCTTATGATGCTGTGTTTCTGGAAGGATTACAGTTCAATTCCATACGGACATCAACGGGCTTTTACTTTCGCCTTTCGTCACTGAACACTAGGCAAATAATTGCGGATCTTATTATGCTGCACAAAATTCTAGCTAAAAAGCTGGCTATCGATCCAGTAGATTTTATCGATGGTGAACTGACACGTTCTGTAATAGAAATGGTCATTCTTCGGCTCTCGATTACTAGATCACGAGTCAGGCAGGTTTCCTAACCTATGGGATTCTCAGGAACTTCAATTTGCTACTTGGCAAGTACGAAGACCTGATGAAGTTGTCTGCTCAAACCTGTAGAAGTTACGCCAAATGCAATGCGTCATGATCGCTTTACTGTGCTTTTCGCTTGCATATTATTAGGTTGGTGCATAAGTTCTCGGACATTTGGGGCTTGAAATATTTATTATCACAACATACGAACAACAATATCAAATCATTTGAAGTAACCACCCTTTACATCAATTGTCTTTCGCCAACGTGCTGGTAAGCCATGGATGCCTTTTCTCCAAAACGTGGCCGGTTGTGATTCGAAAAATGTGAGCAGTGCCTCTTTGACATCCTCTCCGTTCCTAAATTGCTGGCCGTCCAAATAGCGTTGAAGGCTTAAAAACAAATGATAATCAGAAGAAGCGAGATCTGAGCCCGAATTCATGATTGGTAAGGCTAAGGATGAAAGAGTTTACACGGTGAAGATAGTGGGTGGCGGGTAAGTTTGGTATTCATGATCAGCTTATCAGCGTAGTTATTTCATGCGAAAAATTTCGTTGAGCGGTTCATCCTATGATAAACACTTCGATTAAGGTTGAGGTTGATTCGCAAACATCTTTTCTATCCAAAAGATCAGATAGTTAGTGGAAATCCTTGAACAATATCACGCTTAGACGCTTATTTGTGGGGGAACATATGTACTTTTAGCGAAACAGTGTTTCTTAACCAAAAAATCCAACCAAAAAGCCAACCACAGACAATTTTTACGCGCTTATGAAAAGGAAAGAAGAATTTCGTCTATCACTGTGGTTCAGAATGACATAAAGATAATGCACTGTACTTCGAGTATATTAATTCCCTAGCTAGAATATATATTTCGATCTCTAAATTAGGGTGTTTTCAACACACTTCGCTCTGAATAACACCATAGAGCGTACGTTCGGGGTTGTTTATGTTGTCTTGTTCCTTCAGAACCAAAAACGTAGGAATTTTGTGTGGAATAGGGTCCTTGACGATTGCATGAAGAACTGCTCACGAATGAACCTCACTGGACTTACCAACTGATAAGTTTGCTTAGTGAGGATGATGGGTGTAGGGTAGATCTGCTATTCATAAGAGTGGGTAGCGCTATCACTGGATACTGCCTACAATTCCAACTGATCATATACATATGGACAGGACTAGTTATAGAGTCATATAAAAAATATTTTGCGTCGTATTCTACCACTTTCCTTGGTAGAAGTGGCAGTTTCAGGCCCTCCACACGGAGTTAAAGTTACTTCCAAACTTTCAAGTCATAGCTTTCTAAGCTTATAATTTTGTTGTAGGCACTCTACGAAAGAACATCGAAGATCATTGTATCGGCTATATGTTTAGGTAATATTTGCATTGAGCTTAAAGAACTGTCGTTTGAGGAAAACGAAGCCGCTATAATAACGTCACCGGCTTATCCTGAAGCCGGTGACGTTATTCTAGCGGTCAGCTGGGGGAAGATAGGAGTCTTCAAAAGTTTATTATTAAACGCTTTTTTGAATTATTAATAATAATCAGTTGTTTCCAGACAAGTTGATTTAAATATAATGGAATGTGGGTCTAAAGACGAAATCATGGAAAATAAAGGAATTAAAGCAAAATCGGCAACGCTACTCTGATTGGTAAAGGCTCTACCACATCTCTAGAGTCCGGTAAAGTTTTTCACTACCCTTTACTCTAAACCGATATTCATGAGTACTGAGTAGCACATGAAATTTTACCCCTCACCCTCGCCGACCTCCGAATATTTTCTTATCAATTTGGAATCGACGGTGATAATAGCTATCAGTCGTTGGATGATAAAATTCTACCCTGCCCTTCACCCACCGCTTCACTCTTGTGAATCACAGGAAATGCTCAAATTTCTGCCCACTACCCACATAACCCAGGGTAAACTCAATCATGAACCCGGCCTCTGGTGAGTAAGGTGGATGTGGAAGAACGGTCCATCCGTAGTCCGCCAACTCAGCCGCCGTCGCTCTAGCAATATGCGGTCCAGCGTTGTCGCGTTGAAAATACACCTTCACTTGCTCTCCTCGTGAGGTTTGGAGGTGGGCCCTCAACTTCCTCAGTTGGTTGACGTAAACCTCTGCCGTCACTGTTATCCCTTCGTCCAGCAGCTCCCAGTATTCTACACCAAGAACGCTCCACCAAATGCATAGCATCAGCTTTTTCACGTGAAAGTCGGGTTTCGGAACGTCCTCTGCCTCTCCAGTTGCGTCAACCCACTGTGCACGCCGGTGATCATTAGAGTAGAGTATCCACTTCTCATCCCCGGTGACAAGGTTGTCCAGCCATCCGTGGGTACCTCTGAGGGTAAGGAGAGACAGAGCGACATCGGCTCTGCGATCCATGTCATGTTGTGTCAAGTCGTGAGGTACCCAGCGACCCAATTTTTGTACCTTGCCAATCGACTTCAATCCTCGAACGACTGTTGAGTGACTAACACCAAGAGTGCTTGATAGTTCGCGAGTGGTTTGGTATGGGTACGCTTCCACTCTACTTCGGAGGCCATCCAAATCCACTGTCATCGGGCGCCCTTCTCGTTCATTATCTTCAACGGAGAATCCACCAACTGCAAACTTCGAGAACCACTGGTAGACAGTACTTCGAGCAGGAGCACTCTCGCTGTAAACATCCTTCAGGCGACGATACGATTCGTTGGCATTGAGGCCAGATTGATGCAGGAATAACATGACGTGCCGAATATGCGTCTCAGTTGGGATTAATTGCTTAGCCATAATAGCTGACGTTAACAACGCAGAAGTAAATGTTAGGAACGATTTTATAGCCCTTTCCTTTCTCTATCGATCGATCATTTAAGCGTTGATACATATGAGAAATTTGGCGGGAAAATGCGCTTTCAATTCAGGAGGGATCAAATGTCCGAGAACTTATGCACCAACCTAATACCAAGGATTTGTTCTTAGTACGCGTTTGTTCTTGATGTGTTGTTTTTGTTCATATTTCTTCGCTATAGCTCTATCTATTCCTATAAATAAATAAATAAATAAATAAATAACATCCTTATGCGAGCTTTCGACCTCAGTGCCAGCCACTTGAGGTTGGCACGAAAATGAATTGACTTATTATTAATTGTTTGTTGCTTCCTCATTTCAATAAGGCTAAAACGAAAGTCATGGTGCACCAAGAGGTGTGTGATAAGCACAGCTAATCTCTTAGGAGCCATTCTACAGCAAGTAGATTCCTACTGGGAAGAGAGCTGAACATGATGAACGACCTGGCTTGGGAAATGTCTCATAGGAAGCGCGAAACGTGGGCAGCCTTCAATTCGATTCGAGAAGACCGAATAGATAAGAGATTTCGACCATAGGGTCACGACCTTCAACGCGATTGTACTACTAGTATTATGTTACGCGTTATTGTGTTGTTTGGCTGAAACGAGGCCTGACATGAACGCAACATCTTCTTCCATGCAGTAGACTCATCGCACATTAGAAAGATGGACTCGCTGCGGTACATGAAGAAGTCGAGACATCGCTAGTTGATCCCTTAGTTCGACGAAAAGACGACGGATAGAGTCTAACAAGAGTTACAGAATGGTTTCCAGCCAAACAACAAGAAGAGGCAGCTGGGAAGACCGCCGCGAAGATGGACAGAGCTATTCGCGAGAGCGTTAAGGGAACACGATGTGCCTCACTAGATGCAAATGGTCAGAATTCGGGTCGAGTGAAAGAGTGTGGTCTCCGCTAAGACCACACCTATGTATTTATCGACCATCAAAGTTAAAAAGCAAATAAAACGCTGACATGTTGGGCTGGCTTAACCCCATAAGTCCTATTAGGGACCAGCTCACTTGTTATGAATCAACTGTCGTCCCGTTGGCCACCCAAATGCTTGAGTGATTACCAGCGACCTTCCCGTCCGTTTCTGGCCTGTGCCAAAGTTGTATAATGACTCGAAGCTCAAGAAGCATCATAACATGGATTCGTTTAATCAGAGCCTTAGCGAATGAGAATTAACGCGGATATGGACGTTCTAGTGTTCTTTTGGATCCTTACAGAACCCAGTCAACTAACTAATTATCGTTCAACAACTGCTGGCGAAGCGAATAATCGAGCCGATCCATATAATTCTCTACAGCTTTGTCCACGTGATAGCAGGTACCCCCTCATGACCTTCTAAAAGGATGCGCCAATTTGAAGAGGCCCTTGAGACACAAGGCCAGCCCGCCACTGCCAAACTTGCTATCCAGCAGTATTATAGCCATCTACTGAACTCACGTACTGAATTTCTGTCGAAATTGGTGGAGTATTGCTGTGGCTCCCAGCAAGAGAGTAGTATTAGGCTGTCGCAAAAATAATATCCGTTTCGGCGCATGTATGAATAAATAAGTTTTTTACCCTAAAGCATTCCATTTCAGGGAAATCCACAAGTACCGTTCGCTAGGTTTTTTTTTCATGCTCTTTCAAAAAACATAAAGAAACATGTGGGTGTTGCTCCAATTTTTTTAGCCAACCGCAACGCTATAGGGACGCAATGTCCTTGCCTATGAAAGGTGAGGCTCTGCTTCGAAAAAATCGCTTCTGGCGATTTTGATCTCGAAGAAAAGCCGGGTCGCGGGCGCAGGTCGTCGCTTGACGGCGGACTTTTGAGGAGAGCCGTCGAAGCATGCAGATGGATAAACGTACGCTAGCAGAGGACCTTGGCGTACATCATAGTGCAGTAGTAGAAAAACACTTGGCGAGAATCGGCGAGGTGAAGATGTCGAAAGCAGTGGCCCATGGGCTGACCGATGAGCAGCGTCTGGCACGTTTCGACAAGCCGACAACTGTAGATGTTAGATGGGTCTTTTGCGATAGCAGGAAGCGGAGATTTGTTTGGGCAGACAAGAATGCTCCTCCAACATCCTTTCCTAAACCCGACCCTCATCCTAAAAAATTATGCTTACTTTGAGGTGATGTTGTAAAGGTGTAATCCATTACAGCTTTTTGCAACCTGGTCAGGCAGTCACAGCAGAGTTTTACTGCTGTGATTTAAACCAAATGTATGAAGAATTGCAAAAAATGTGGCCGGCATTGGTGAATAGAGGAGGGGTACTCCTGTTGCTGGACAACGCAAGGCCACATGGCTCACAAATCACTCGGCGAAAATTGACCCACTTAGATGTCGAAATTCTACCTCACCCACCACATTTTCCCGACCTTTCCCCCCACTGACCAACACTTTTTCCGAGCTCTTGGTTCTGATTTGCGTCGGAAACAATTCACTCGGAAACAATTCACTAATTTGGCCGGTGTTGAATGTGCCTTCTATTATTTCGTTAAATCGTGTGATCTCAGTTTTTGCTGTAAAGGAATGTATTCAATACCGTTTCGTCGGCAAAGATGTATAGTTTCTAGAGGTTGAGGTATTAAAGTTGAGCTTAAGTTGAGTTCAGCAGAAGTTGGCCATGAGAATGCTATCCTTTCTAACCCTTTATTTTTTACTGTGCACGCATACTTGCTAAATCTCTTTCTTATTCTTTGTTCTTATTTTGTTTGTATTTTGTACTTATTTTCTTATTAAAATGTTTTAATTTTTCAGCCTTCACGTTTTCTTCAATGACGGTTTTCTTTGCTCTTTTGCTACTCATTTGTTACCTTGTGGTTGCACTAGCACGAATAAATGAAATGCAGGGAAATAATTTCTCTCATCCTACATTTCCGAAGAGCTGTAATTAATAAAGCAGCGAAAGGTCCTGTATAAGACAAATGAGTATTCGTAACGTCTCCAGAGTATAATTTAGAGACCACACGATAAGGCCTCTGTTATACTCCCGCGGGAGCATCCGCGGAACGTCCGCGGACCAGTGGTGCACGGCGGAGGCGGGCGTGGCGAGGCGCGGCGATTGGCCAGGTGAGGAGTCTCGGCGCGATTCCCGCCCTTCCGCGGATGCTCCCGCGGGAGTATAACAGAGGCCTAAGTAAGTACTCGGCACCCTGTATAACTTCTCTCCTGATCAATAAGTTATTCGGACGGAGCCAGCAACGTCCCTATCGCGTGCCAGAGTGCTCCAACGGAACCTCCCCGCCGGAGGAACACGAAGAGCGTCACATCGTTTCTTCATGCTTTCAGAAGAAGTTCGACCAGCGCGTTCGTATGCGTGCTGGTGTTCTTCTGACATCCCGCGGAATCCAGTCGGTGACGGCCTCATCCACCGGGTGTCTGCGAAACACATCATCTGGCAGATCCACATATTTTAGTCCATTTCGCCCATGCAACAGGGTCTCGGATTTTCAAACGTAAAAAAACGGAACTAAAGTAGGTGAATATTCCACCTAATTCCAAGTATATTGGCAAAAGCCTTACATGTTGCTGCTGTTCATTTGGCTCCAGACAGTTGACGATTTGTTCGACGTAAGTATAAATACCGATTCATGCTGTTGCTGAGAAGCTCACAAGCCAAGTTTACGATAGTTCCAAGTGCACTAAGAACGCTGCATTCCTACTGTAATAACACCGATATTTGTGACAATCAAAAGAGTCCGCGCTATATGACTAAAATAGCGCGCAACGCACCCAGTGTGCGATCTTGTGGTGTTCTTTCGCACTTCATCGCGTCAACATCACGAGCAGGTTCGATCTAATCTATGGTCCAACTGACAGAACTCTTACGGAAAGAAAACGCGCATTTCACGAACGAGAAATTATCACACTCGCGGGCCAAATGTGCTATTAATCCGCATTCTGACAATTAAGATATCAACGTAACGGCTAGTCCCTGATTCGCGAAATGATAGTCTAGTTGTTCCTCCTTGCACAGGAGGCCACAAAGATTTTCTCATTGTTGTGCTTAGAGCACATACGTTATTTTTCCTAAATCGCTGGCTGTCATCATGATGTTGCTGAGCCTCCAACTGTCATGTTATGATTATTTCTTGATGTTCTTTTGCTTGTGTTAGGAAATTGTTTTAGACTGCCCGTTGTACGAATGGAATAATTCTTGTTGAGGAATGTATGAGTTATAGCTTCCATCCAGCGAAACACGTGCACCGACCAATTTGGTAGAGGATAAGGATAGAGCGCTGACCTGCCCATCGACTGGCCATCGCCTGTCATTTTGTGGCGATCAACGCATTCAAATCGCCTCCACAACATCTACGAGAGAATGCGTGGCACATCACGGAACAACGCCGCCCTCTATCGTTCATCTTTCTACGGGCTTTTATTTGGGATATTGAATGCTGACATTTTTTGATGACGCCTACATAACTCCATCGCGAGAAGCCGCCGTTTGACTCTTTTGGGTGGAGTCGATTAGAAGAAGAAGACGTCTATCCTTCCTAATCCCCTCATGGCGGACAGAGGGGAGATCTCGTCAGCGTTATCAATTCATTATTCGAGGGATAACCCCTCCAAGGCGATAATCACGCGAACATAATGGCCAATAAATAGGCCTATTTTTTGAATTGAATTTTACTGCGAAGCCTAGCTAGCAGTCTAACCGACATCCAGCAACCTTATAAAAGCTGGCGAAACAATGCCATGGAGTCAATATTTGCGCAGAAAAGTTCAATAACAGTTTATTTCAAAAATTATACATCACCCCGGACTGACACATGGACCTAAATTTAACAGCACCCAGGTCAATCACTCAGAGGATAACAGCAGTAACCACCACTGCTGACCCCTATTAAAAGCTCCATACGTTCAAACGGCAGTGCGGGAGTGCGGAGCGCCTTGGTGACTTCCATGAGCATCTCGACGGCTTCTCTGATACTGTAGAAGCCTTTCCGGGAGAAAGACCTGACGCACACAGGCAACGCCGTCCTGTCGACTTCACCTGAAGACCACACTCCGTTTAGATCGTTTGAAGCAGTCTTCCTGCTCCCAATTGAGCTGCGAGATCACCTGAACAATGGCAGTGACTATGGGCAGCCAAATTGTCGAACACTAAAGGGGTGACATCGATGATGTTGATGCCTACTGTCCGTGTTCAGCTTTGCCCGCAGAGCGAGCAGTTTCCAGTGGCACCACGTGGAGGAACGGACATCGCCACCATTTTTATGTTTTTTAAATAATTTTAAATAATTTAATTTCTTTCTTTCATTTCTATTTCATTTTTCAATTTTTCTTTTTATATCGGTAGCAATTTTTATTATTTTTATACAATTTTGTTTTTATATTTTTAGTTTATGTTTCTAAGTAATGTATTTATAAAGTTTATTTTATTTATTTTATTTTACTTTTTATTTATTTATACTAATTTATTTACTTGAATTTATATTTATATTTACATTTTTATTTTCATTTGTTGTATTCATAAATATAAATAGATGTATATAAATTTGTGAAATTTTTAATACTAATTTTTATAGGTATTTTTACTTGAAATATAAATAGCTTTCCAGTCCTTTGGGGTTGGTAAAAAATAAAATATTTATATTTGTATTATAAAAATTAATATAATAAAAAATAAAAATTTGTATTATAAAATTAAAATTGAAGCTAAATTTTATTTTTTATTTTTATTTTTATTTAGTTATTTTTCACCTAATTTTAAAAGAGATTTTAACAGCACCCAGGCCAACCGAGCCCACCAGCCCTTCGGGGTTGGTGAAAAATATCACCTGTATCACCTGTCAAATTGCTTGTCAATTCTCCTACTCGATATACTTACCGATATGTCAGTGTCACGTATGCCCTACCCTGACAAGATCTGTCTCTGTATTCTCAAGACAAAAAGACTATGCGTTATTTCGTTTGGTTTGCCAAAAAGCGAGTCAAATTGTTTGTTGAAAAAATGAGTTTTGGCTGAAAAGGCTTTTCGGTACTTAACTTGTGCCCGCATCGCTGCGGTGAAACGTCCTGTCCCCGGTAGGTGAAACACTCACATTCCGGGGTTCCTCCCCTCGTCCAGTTCTGTGTCTGGTCAACAGACGAGTGCAATCTCGTGGACCCAAACCCGCTCAGCACCTAATTTTCCTGTTGGGGGAAGGGGGGGGGGGGGAGATACGTAGGTCCGAGTGAAGAAAATAATTCATCTGCGCCGCGACACCATTAAGTGTGACTGTTCGACCATGTGTAGATGATACTTTCGAGTGCCTAACTGCCTAAGCCTGGTGCTTGAGCGTCGACGATACTCTTAGCTCCGGAGGCCCCTTACTCCTCCTCTGCACTTCTCGCTCCACGAAAATGCTTAGGGGTTTCATCGGCTTCCAACCACTGTCCGGAACGTTTCCTGTTATCGTACAGAATCCACTTTTCGTCAAAAGTGAGATTCGATCCAAAAACAGGTCAGTTTTGTTGCGTGAAAGTAGAGAAGAGTAAATCTCGAAACGTGAAAATTTTTGCCACTCACTCAGCTCGTGGGGCAGCCGCTTTTCGGGCTTTTTTCACCTTCCCGAGGCGATTCGAACCATGCGCAACAGCAGTTTGACTGACGTCTAACTGTTCGGAATGGTTCAGATTCCACCAATTCCTTCAACTCGTCGTCCAGGATTACTCTCGGTCGATCGCTACGGGGGTCGTCTTCGAGGCTGAAATCTCCGGTCCGAAATGTGTTGAACCACTGGCGCACAGTGCTTTCTCCAACACTACTAGGCCCCCACACTTGGTTGATTTGTCGAACAGTCTCGGCTAGGGATTGTCCCAATTTGAAGTTAGAATGAAATATCTTTTGGATTTGCTTCTTCGACATCTTCAATGCTCCTTCAGTAAGCTCTTCAAGAACCGAAGTATAAAACAACGTTGAGACATAAATAACTCAATCAGATAGAGCGAAAAATTCTGTACAGAAAGTAGCATTAATGCGCAATGCAAGTTGAATTTTTACTTTATAACAGACGAATGAAGAATAGTAACACAAAACGCTGAGAACTTTCCGGACAGCCTAATAGTTCCACCTAACAAACTTGTGGCACAGAAGCATATAAACATTGATAAGAGCAATGCCGAGGTTTTAAGACGAGAGGACAAGGGGAATATTTGGTTCATTAGTTTAACCATAAAAACTACAAAATTCAAGCTCTACACTCCATTTATGAGACAAGTGAATAATAATTTTTCAAAGAAAGGAGGATCTACTCTAATCGCATACACCTTCGCGTTTAAATATTTAGGCGATCAGTTTGATCTCAAACTATTGAGCTACAGTCGATAAGTGCCCAATACCACGTGAAATTGTATAAGAGTGTTGGTTAATAGTAAAAATGCATTAGACACAACAGACTGTTGAAGCGGTAAATTCGACATCTTCTGTTTCGCGATTTTTTGCTTCCTGACGAACTTAATTTTCTGGTTCCTGGAAGTTTTCAAAATTTCCGTCTATTCCAGCTTTCGACTTTCGAAGATCAAAGACGCTGTCGCCTGGGCCAAATCGTCGAAAATTAGGTGGGCCGGCCACGCAACGCGATTCGAAGACACCCGCTGGACAAGAGCTGCGACCGACTGGATTCCGCGGGATGACGAGAGAGCACGGGAAGCCCTGAACAAGGATATGACACCCTTCGTGTCCCTTGAGCAAGGAGGATCCGTTGCAGCACTCTGGCACGCGACAGGAATGGAAGGAGACGCCGCTGGCACCCGCTCGAGCAACTCGATCATCAACGAGACGGCAGCTGACACAGGCGACAGTTCAGACGTGAACCACAGACGCCCTTCCGACACCTTGCAACCACAACATGACGCGCAGCGTAAGACATCCTTATGATTTATTTGTTTTCATCATTCCATCGACAACTATGATCATCGGAGTGAAACGCTTTGTTTTGGCGACAACCTATCACAATTTGGGGACAGAATCCAGCATTACCGAACGAATAAAGCCCCTAGAGACTAAAGAGCATGAAACAGACGTGCAAGAATAAATCACCGAGTGAGATACGTACCACCTTGATATCTTAAGTAGAACAATAACAGCATTGACAACACAACTGCTAGGAGAAAGCCGTTAACATCGCTAATTAGGCAACCCAATTCCCTAGAAATCCTTTAAAATGCCTTAAATGGACAGACTGGATGAGACAGCCGCTTTCTCCAGACCGCTTCGACAACTGGCATCTCAGGCGTTGTACGCATTGCTGGTGACGCGGCCGCCGTGGCCTGTCCAGTTCGTGTGCACCCACTTGCCGGGCGAGTTCATCAGCTCGTACGTGTGCGCACCGAAATAGTCGCGTTGTGCTTGGAGCAGGTTCGCCGGAAGCACCTGGAAAGTGTCTCCTGTTTGCTTGACACAAGGAAATAGGGGCTTGGTCACCCTGCCTTTGGCCGAGCGTCTACAGCTCAGCTCCACAGCTCAAAGCAGTTCAAGCGGACTACAAAGATGTTCGATATTCGATAAGCGCTATTAGATTGTCATAAATAAGCTCCCAGCTTCTCACTTCTGACGCTTGCGATTAAAAGTTTCGCCTAAACATTTTCTTTAAGTATTTCGACATAATACTATCTGTCTGCTGTCCGTAGTCTACAAGGTGTTCACTCGAGTGATCCTGAATAGGATCAGCAGAACGCTGGACGAAGGGCAGCCACGCGAACAAGCAAGATTTCGGAGAGGATTCAGCACGATCGACCACATACACACCATTACGAAGCTCGTCGAAGTGTCGCGAGAGTACAAGCTGCCGCTGTGCCTTACGTTCATCGACCTGAAGAAGGCATTCGACTCCGTCGAGACTGAAGCGGTCCTCGAAGCCCTGCTCACTCAGGGCGTTCCTACTCAGTACATCAGAGTCCTTCGAGAGCTGTACAGTGGAATCACGACCAAGATCTCACCATTTTACAACGACGTCATCATCGACGTAAGGAGAGGGGTTCGGCAGGGGGATGCCATATCCCAGAAGCTCTTCAGCGCCACCCTCGAAAACGTCATGCGCGAACTATAATAGAATGGGAAGACATGGGAGTGAAGGTCGACGGCCGGCAACTGCACCATCTTCGTTTCGCTGGCGACATCGTGCTCGTGATCGTCATAACACCGAGCATCAGTCAATCGGACCGAATGCTGACCGACTACGACCGTGTATGTGGGAATGTTGGACTGCAGCTGAATCTTACGAAGGCGATGTTCATGAGGAACGGACAAGTTTCTGATGCCCATTCTCGCTCAACGGAACGAACATCTCCGAATGCACCAGCTACGTGTATCTGGGTCGCGAAGTCAATATGGCCAACGACCTAGCGCCGGAGCTGGGCAGGAGGAAACGAGCGGCTTGGGGAGCTTTCAAGAGCGTCGAAGAAGTCGCAAAGAAGACGAAGAACGTCCGGCTCCGTGCCCACCTATTCGACTGTACTGCTCTTCCTGCCCTAACATACGCCTCAGAGACCTGGGCTATACGAAAGCAGGATGAACACGCGATCAGCGTCACGCAGCGTGGAATCGAGAGGACGATGCTCGGAGTGACAAGACTCACGCAAGTGAGAGAAGGCCTCCGGAGTTCCGAGCTTCGCCGACGTTCGAAGATCAGAGACGCTGTCGCGTGGGCCTTGCTGTCGAAAATTAGGTGGGCCGGCCACGTAATGCGCTTCGCAGACACCAGCTGGACGAGAGCCGTTATCGACTGGATTCCGCGGGATGTCAAGAGAACACCTGGACCCACCAACGCGTTGGTCGGACTTCTTCGTGAAAGCCCTGAACGACCGATATGGCGCTCTTCGTGTCCCTCGAGCGAGGAGGATCCATTGGACCACTCTGGCACGAGACAGGGACGAATGGAGACGCTGCTGGCGCCCACTCGAGCAAGTCGATGATCAACGGGACGACAGGTGATACAGGTGACTACTGTGTTCCGTCATATTTGTATACCTCTCGTACTTTGAACTGGAACTCCGAATACCTAGGAAAGGCAGACTCCTCCCCTAAGGTATTTGTGGTGGTTTTTCATGATCTACTAGTGGATCTGCTGTTGTTACTAACGCCGCATAGGATATGCTTTATAGTTACTGCGTTTTGTTTTTGCATTTGGTTTGTTAAAGCGTAGTTTTGGTGCTTATTAAATACATGAATAAATAAATAGATATATAAATCACATGTTACCAGACGTTCAGTGGCCTAGCGGCAGCCAAACGCCGGTTGGGTGCGTCGCCCCCAAACCCCGAGAACAGAACAACCCCAACCTTCCTTCTTTCCTCTTAAGGCCTTCTTAAAGTAAAAAACCGGCTTCACTATATAGATTAGTGCAGCGGGATATGGTGGGGCAGAATCTTCACTGCTCCTATTAAGCCCATCCACGCTCTATCGCATGCTTAATCTGCAGAAACATGATTAAAATTAATCGATATTGGTCGATAGGTCGACACCGTTTACTGTAAGACAGCAATAATACTCCTCCGAATCCCACAGTCACTCTCCCTACCTCTTTCCCTCCCTCTCCCCGCTTATACTTCCTTACCCCAAAACCTCCTACCCCTTCCTTACCTAGCAAAGAAACGGAGTGAGAGTCAAGCACGCACATGTGACACTGAGTCCCGGCTCACGTGTCACCACGTTGTCACGACGCGACGACACTCCTGCACCCCGACACACGTGCCACAACATCTTCAGAAATAGGACGCAAATTGAACTATATTGAGGGAAAACACTGGTCCCCCTTGTTCCCTCCCCGATAGTAGTCGTCCCTTTTGATCCCCTCCTCACTAGTCCCCCTTCTAGTGGTCCCTCTTACTTGGAATTCTCATGCACGTTCAACGACGCTGCCGCACGTCTTCTGAATCCACAGCACGTTGGACGACGTCTGCCACACGTCTTCTGAATCCATAGCACGTTGACGCACACTAGTCGACGTCTGCGGCACTTGTTCTGAATCCCCATGCTCTGCACTTGATCCCTATTCATATCCTGACGCGTTGCTGGCTGAATATATCGTAAACTGGACGATCAGCCGCCAAGGATATAGTTCGCCAGCAATCGCCCATGGTTAAGCTGAAAACAAAACCGGCTAGCATACGCCGCACTGTCGTAGGCATCTCTTAGCTTCAGTCCCCCTCCCAGTGAACTGACAATGCGAGCCACGGATTTAGCGGATTATATATAGTAAGATATCAGGTGCAAGGAGTCAGCAGAAAAACCATTTCCCCGCCTGCTAACCTTGATCATTTCTTTCTCTCTATATACATGTATACAATAGCTTTTTTGTTTTTTCAGCTCCTATGTCAACGAGAGGTCTTCAGCGTTCCTATCAAATGCATAATTTTCAGCTCAAATTGGACCATATTTCTATCAGCATCATTTTTATTTATATTATTAAGTTATTTATTATTATTAACATATATTATTAAGTGTCAATTTATAAAAATCGGCACTTTTGAAACCAAGCTAAACATTTCCAAAATAAATCTGGCTTCTTCCACAATAAGCTTAATACTCTTTAAAAAGATTGTATTTTTTGTTCAGGAAAAATCTAGCACTCTGACTTTCTTTGAAGGATTAATATGTCCAAATCCTCCCCATATGTTCCATTTTCACGTCAAATTTGACACTTTTCAAGTCAAATTGGACATTCTTCTAAGCTATCCTAAGACTTTTGAATTCAAAGCGAACTCTTCCAAATTGAAATGACCTTCAGGCAGGTGAAAATTTGATATCACTTTTTTACAATATTTTTTAGAATACATGCCCGAATAAGTTAATAATTTTATATAATTTTTAAATTTAAAGCAAACAATCAATTAAAATTTGTCTTAAAGCATAACGAATTAGCAGTCATACAGCGCATCAAAATATCAGATCGCGCCATGCACTCAAAAAGTTCTTCGCAACTTTTATTGGATTGGCAGTGTAAATGCCACTTACATGAATGAACCATAAAAGTGAGGATATGCGTGTTATTTATAGTTGTTTTTGTCGCATTGTTAACAGGTGCCAAACTCCATGCAAACAGAAATTCTGCTATCAATCGGATAAAAAATCGTGACATCTTGGACGAGGGCAATCTCTTTTTTAGCACTAAAAAGTGACCGCCTTCCCGCCCTTAAAACCCTTTAAACAATTATTTTTTCTCGAAAAAGGGAATTTTACAAAATCTCAGACAATGTGATCACTTATTGGGTAGCGAATTAGAACATCAAATAAAGTTATACAAAAACTTTTCTTGAACAAAAAATTATTCGAGCGTTTTGGAGCCTCCAGCAACATGGAAGAAGATGATTTTGATTTGGAAGACTTCTGATTTGAAAAGTCCTAAAGCTAGTTTAGAAGTGTCCAATGTGACGGGGAAAAGGTATATGTTGAGGAAGACCAGCGACTAATTTCTACCCTCTGCTCCCCTTGAACTGGTAACATTAACAATTCAACGCTATAGCTATGCGCAACCCATTACCCGTGAGGCAAAATCGCTGACATGCACGCACCTTTCTGGAGTATCCATCATAGAAGGCCAGCGCCGAAGACATGGCAGGTACTGGAATCCCTAGTCGAATAGCGGACGTGATCACTACACGCCATGACGTCTGGAAGAGAGCAGCACTACTCGATAGGGAACAAAAGGTCCATCAGCACGATCAGAAGGAGTGTCGAACCTGTGCCTCTGCCGTTGCTTTCGAGAAGAAGTCGTCCAGAAGGAGATTCGCCAAGTCGCGCTTCTTGTCGAAGGCCTTCTTGATGTCGCCGAGGAATCTGACACAGATGGCCCTTTCGCGCGAGCTTCCAGGTCGTTAGGGGCACAACCTGGGTCGAAATGCCTACCTCGACCTGATGATGCACCCGCCTCTCCACATCAGCGCAATCGCGCCAAAGTTCAGGTTCCAGCCGAACTTTCGGCTGGCCTCGGCCATCAGCATGAAGCCTTGAGCGTAGCTGACAATCTTCGACGCATACAGTGCCTGAAAGAACTCGCACGTGAAGTTCATCGCCCTTGAAAGCTGAAGGCCACGTAGATTCGCCCGTTACCTTGCTGATATGCTTGATGAAGTCCCTCTTGTCAGGTATAACCTCATCGTGATTCGCATGGGGCCTCGTCAGACGCTCCGAAGCCACCACCCTCTCGTCTTTCAGAGCCGAAAGACACCTGGCGAACACCGCTTCACCTGAAAGCAGTCCTCATTTCCATTATGAACATGAACATGAACATTTATTAAGCACCAAGAGGTACAAAAAAAGTTGAACACAAAAATCACTGCAAAAGTTGGCTCTTCAAAGACCAGCAAAAGTGAAGAGCAATTGTTGTACCAAAAGATATGCAAAATTAATTGATCACAGGATAATACAGGAAAAGCGCTCTTTTTGAAAAATTGCAAGAAAAGATTTCCTCCATGAGTGACGCAAAAAGTGTTTTTCTTTCAAAAAGACTAGCAGTTGACTCACTGAAAAAGGTACTTTATCAAAATATCGCTGATTTGTTTTTAACACATTCACGACTAGAGCGTTTTCGCGCCCAGTGCGCGCGACGGCCCGCGGCCTTTTTGGCGCGTGCGTGTGTACACTCATTTGCGTGGACAGGCGCTGAAAAAATAACAGAGTCTTAGAGAACGTAACTGTAGACTCAAGAAAAGTCCAGAAGAACTGCACAGCTTGCTATAAAAAACTGAGTAGCAGCCTGGGGAGAGATATTGCCAAGAAGAAAGGATAGTGCATACGCGCTGCACCAGTTGCGAAAAATGTGTTTGTTTGAGATGCTCCAACGATAGGAAGTGTTCTTGTTAAAAGTTTGTGCAATGTCATAATCATTCAAGGCCTAGGTTGTTTTATTTAAGAGTTCAACTCATATTTCATCTGTAGCTTGTGCATTAATTCTGGTCTAGAAGTATGTGCGCTTATTGTGTTTCAGTAATGGAAAAAGTTCTTGTCTTGTTAATTACGATAAAGCCAATCATTTTTCTGTCTACGCAAACCCAACATTTTTTTTTGTTACTATAATTTGCGAATTTGAGAAGAAAATCGAACAAAAACATCAATAAACAAAGTTCCTCTCAAGACTCCCCCGTCCACTCAAATGAGTAGACACCGTCCGTCACGCCCTCTCCGCTGTCCACTCATATGGGTGGACATGGTCGCGAATGTGTTAAACTAACTTGTAGTTAATTTCTCAAATGTCCTTTATGTTTAAGAAAGTTTTTGACTTGTTGGTGAACGTCATCGACAAAGAATTAAGAAACTGTGCAGAAGGCTTCATCACAAGTTCTAAGAACAAGAGCCGAAAATGATTCGTGAAACTTCTTGAGCTCCGTATTGCTTTAACCGAAGCCACAATTTTTTTTTACAAATATAAATTTTCATTCAGCCGAAGCGAACACACTATTAATTTATTTAGAAAGTTAAGCATAGTCTCATATAAATAAATGTTATTTGTAAGAGAATTGTGAAAGAATTACTTCATTTTACTACCGGGCTAACTCCACATAGCTTCCAAGATATTGAGTACGATTCGCTTTGTTTGAGATGCGCTTCAAGTTTATGATTAAAATTAGCTGGGGATGACGAAGAAACTATTGCGCTAGGCAAGCTATTCCATGTTTTTGTAGCTCTTACTCGAAAATAGCCAAGAAACTGTTGGGAGCGAACTCGTCCTATGAATATGCGAAATGGATTACCTCTTTTTCTTTCAACAAAAATTAAGAAATTGAATATTTCTCTTTTATCAATATCAAAACAGCCAGAGAGAGTCTTGAATACGAGATTTTGATCATACAAAACTCTTCTCATTTTAAGTGAGTTTTCACCAAGCGTTGCAAGTCTTTCTTTGTAGCTGACATGATAGAAACCGTTTCTTGAGAAAATTGCGTTGGTGAATTTTTTCTGCACTTTTTCGATTTTTTCATTGTAGGCAACCTTACCAGGGAAGGGTCTCAGGGGTAGGTCTGAATGAAGGAAATGGATAGTACTGCGAGAATCTCCACCCTTAATGTAGTAGAAAAACATGTTTCGTTTTTGCTGAGTCCTTGAACCCAAAGAGCTACGGGTTCTCGAAATTGGGGGTACAGTCTTGAACCGTCACCCGTATCCACCATACCTACCGTAATCGGAAGAAATTTGAAAAACGGATATCAGATTCGTGATCAGTACCCCAAACAACCCCCTTGGGCGAGGTTTGGGTGAAAATGTTTTTCTTCAACCTCTCCTCGACCTCTGGAGTCGTGAAAGCAGTGTCGTGAAAGTCGTGCCTTATGGCAGTCTAAATCAGCTTATTTCCTACACATCTCCTGCGCATTTATTTCACTCTAAATTCTTCAATAAGGGTTTCGCTGAGCTGTGCTTCACTCACTTTCCTCAGCTTCTGATTTATACAATGTTTTGTGTCTTTCAGTGAACGTTAAACAGTGACCTTACAACATGTACGGCTTACAGCAGGTACGGGTGGCTAGGGCTGTCGAGATCATAATTACCGACTTCGCCCAAACCTTGCCCAGGGAGGTTATTTGGGGTGCTGATAAGGAATGACATCCGTTTTCCAATTTTCGGCCCATAACAATAGGTTACGGTAGGTACGGGTGACTAGGGCCGTCGAAGTCGTAATCACTGATTTCGCATAAACTTCTCCCAGGAAGGTTATTTGGGATGGGATCACGAATCTGACATCCGTTTTCCGTATTACCCTGGAGTATGTTAAACTCCAGTAGGTAATGGTAATTAATAGTGAGGTCATGGTCACCGTTTTTGCCCAAACTTCGCACTGAGTATGAATCTGATCCTTATTTGACAATTTAGAGTGAAATAAATATATAGGAGATGTGTAGGAAGCAAACTGGTAAAGAAGACGGCAATCATGAAAAATGCAAAAATACTGCACACCACGAGGTCGAACACCTGACCCAGCACCTGCGTAGCCCCGTACCCTACTGAGCCACCGACCCGCTCGCTGCAGACCGTTTCGCCGCGTCCCATACAACAGCGCGTGCACATGCATGCATGTGGGCACGTGCTGACGGTGCGCTACTGTACCCCCCCCCCCCCCCTTCCCCCCCCCCCCTCCCCCTTCGAGGGTCCGTAGCATTTTGGTTCAAAGACTCAGTAAAAACGAAACATGTTTTTCTACTATATGAGGGGTGGAGATTCTCGCAGTACTATCCGTTTCCCTGTTTAGACCTACGCCTGAGACCCTTTCTTGGTTAGTAGGCGACCATATTGGTGTACAATATTCCAAAAGTGATCTTACATACGAGGAAAAAGCTTGAAAAGTGTAGACATACTGTGAGTTTGAGAAGCTCGCAAAATGAAGTTGGATCTTCTATATGCCGTTGTTATTGTTTCATCAATATAGTCTTCGAAACAAAGTGAATCGTAGTATTTGATGCCCACAAATTTGCCTTTGCGAATTTTTCGTACAAAGAGCTCCCGATGCACATAACTAAAGTTTTTTCGTGTGAGATGTCGAGCATCCACTTCGTAGACCATGCGTGTACGGCATGTAAACCTTGCTGAAGTACATTAGGATTATTAATGGAATAACTTTTGGAATCGTCAGCATATATGGAACACGATACGCCGAAAGGAAGGCAATTAGGCAAATCATTGATAGGAAGCAGAAGCATTAAAGGTCCCAAGCATGTTCCTTGAGGAACCCCGCTCAAAGACTCGTAGTTATTCAAAACAGCATCGTTAACCATAACCATTTGAGTTCTCGCAGTAAGAAATGATTGCAAAAACCTTAAAAGGCACCCTTCATGCCGTAGGTCTGGAGTTTTGAAAGCAGGTTGATGGAGTCAAAGGCTTTTGCGTAGTCAATATAACATGCAGTAATGTAGCCCCTAGCACCCATTATCCTTTGCCAAGCAGGGATAGTTGATATGAGAGCTGTAACAGTAAATTTCTTTTGAAGGAAGCTATGTTGAAAATTCGTGAAGAGATTGTTTGTTTTCATATAATTATAGATCTGTTCGCGTGCAATTCTTTCGCCTTCGGCATTCAAGGGCGATGAACATGAGCATTAGCTCTGCAAATTTTTCGTCCAAAACTGAAACGTCCAGACAGAACTAGATAGAATTTCATTAGCATGACTCATTTTAATAACCCAATTATGCGACGACGTTCGTTCCTCTAATGTCTCCAATTCCATCGGAAGTATTAGACACCGCATTAGTCAGACATACAACTTGATTGAAAATGCCATATTTAGAAGGGCCCAAATCGGAAACAGACTATTCTTAGGTATGCCTAAGCCCTAGTTATACTTGCGCCGCCACGTGGCGCGGCACCTCGACCGCAATAGATATCGATTTTTCGCGCCGCCCGGTCGATATCTATCTCGACCAGCGTGCGGCGCCGCGCAGCGGCGCAAGTATAAACTAGGGCTAAGGCGCCTTTTATACTGGCGCCGCCGCGCGGCGCGGCGTAATGGTTGACATAGCTATCGATTTTTCGGGCCGCTCCGCGGCGCCGCATCGCGTTCATACTCCGCCGCCTCAATACACCACATTTGACGGAATTTCGGGTTACGGTATTCGGGGAATCGCGCCGCTGAAGGGAAGGGCGCGGCACGGCGCGATCAGCCGCAGCAGACTCGGTGTGGAGTGATAGATTTCACACCGGGATGAATCGTTTTGTTATGCCCTTTTTGTCTTTGTTCCCCAACCAAAAAGGGTGTAGCAAAATGATGGCACTGTTGTATTTTCAAGACTTCACATGTCGAGAAGGGTGGAAAGACAATCTCTCGACCAACAGAGGGGGGGGGGGTATTTAGGGTACTGATCTCGAGGGGGGGGGGGGGGTTATTTGGGGTGCTGATCACGAATGTGACATCCATTTCGCGTATTACGCTGGAGTTTGGACGAAATCGGTGTCCATGACCTTCGTCACTCGTACCTACCGCAACCCAGGAGGGGAATGGAGACGTGACCGCGTGCCATAAGTTGAGCGCCACGATGGCATCGCGGCGATGGAAGTATGCCCCCGGCCTAAGCCCGACATTTTCCCGGCGGGACCAGAAGTTCATCGCAGCCATGGACGTAACCTTGATCTCAAAAACATCAAGTTTGTTTGTTGTTTTTCAAGTGTCCAGTTTGACGTGAATATGCACAGAAATTCGAGTCTAAAACCACTATTTCATCACCGTTTTGATCTTTTAGCAGCTCACCCTGTGTCGGCGCCCATCCCCATGTTAATGGTGACTGTTGTCTTTCTTAGAGCGTGTAGTTCTCCTCACTTATTGACCCTAAAATGCCAAACACTACAACAGATAGGGATAGCTCATGATAGCATGTCCAGTGCCCCCTAGGTTGGGGAGTCAGCCAATGGACCAGTGAATCCTTCACTGTTTGACTCCAAGAGAAATCCGCTAAACGTCCATGGAACTCCTCAACGAAGCGGAATGCTTAAGTCTACACTTCATACACTCTAGGGACGAACAAACAACAAGAACTTACCGATAGTCGTTACTGGTATACCGTACTCCTGGGCGGCATAGCACGTCCATTTTCCTGTGCCTTTCTGCAAGAAAACACGATCAAACGCACTTTTTTCATAGAGATTTCTCAGCAACAAAAAACTATTTCAAGGCCACTATTTTGGATTCGTTTCCCAGCTAATCTTCATCTCGCCTCAGCTTTGGAGTGCAGCTGCATTAAATTCAATCCTTTGGCTTTAGTCATTTATTCCAGTGAATCGTAGGAAGCTCACCGAAGTACGCCATAGCCCCGTGTACTTGTACCTTGAGAATTAAATACCGTTTTCGTGACCAAGATATCATCATTCTACAACCATGTCGTAATCAACGTGAGAAGGGTTCGACAAAAGGATGTCATATCTCCTAAGCTCCTCAGCGTCACCCTCGAAAACGTCATGAGCGAACTAGAATGGAAAGACATGGGTGTGAAGGTCGACCGCCGGCAGCTGCAGCATCTTCACTTCGCTGACGACGTCGTGCTCATAACACGGCATCAGTCTGGCGGAGCGAATGCTGGCCGACTTCAATCGTGCATATGGGAACGTTGGACTGCAGCCGAATCTTACGAAGACGATGCTCATGAGGACGGACGATTTCCTGATGCCTCATTCTCACTCAACGGAATGAACATCTCCGAATGCTACAGGCACGTGTATCTGGGTCGCGAAGTCAACATGGCCAACGAACTAACGCCAGAGCTGGGCAGGAGGAAACGAGTGGCTTGGGGAGCTTTCAAGAGCGTCGAAGAAGTCGCAAAGAAGACGAAGAACGTCCGACTCCGTGCCCACCTATTCGACTCCATTGTTCTTTCTGCGATTGAGCAGCGTGGACTAGCGGGCGATCACCGTCGTACAACGAGTAGACACGGGGTTTAGTGCAGCAGTACTGATTCGGGATACCCATCCGCCAGCTTGCAGCACCCACATTCCTTCACTTTTCGACATACGATGACAGTGTGGGAGCTGCACTCATAATCCAACATTCCTGCAGCTCGTTATTGTCCTGAAGAGAATATAAACAGGAACTACTCACCTGTCCAGCGCAATCTCGTATCTGTGGCAGAATCGGCTCGCCCTTCTCGTCCTTGAACTTCAGAATCTTTGCCGTAATTTCTATGAGGAAAGAGTCTAACTCTCCTTGGTTCCACTCCTCCATTACCTGAAACACTGAATAGTTTACAGTAGTTTCTTCACAGTGATCAACGTTTAAGGTTAACTGAAAGCAATGAGGCCAAAGGCGTGAAAGCAGAACCATAGCCTAGGAAAAGGCAGTAGCTCCAGCTGTGCTTCGCTCCGATGAACTAAGCGTTAACGGGGACCATCCCAATATCACGGGTGAGTGCTGACACGCCTGAGGATATAGCGGATGTTATGGGCGGTCAAGCAGCGCCGGTGGTGTAAGGCGTAGCATCGCTGCCCGGAAAGCAGAAGCTGCTGGTTCGAGTCCCGCCTGGCGGGACAGCTTTGATCGCAACAAAACATCTGTCTTAGGGCCAGCAAATATACAGTAGAATGCAAGTCTGGAACGAACTCATCGACCTATGGCCAGTAGAATAGCCTTGGCTGGCCTGAGCGCGGAATCGAACCCAACCGAATAAGATGAACGCCGTTTTTGAGCAGCGCTATCAACGTGTGCCTACGTTTTCAATACTTTTTAGGTAGTTCTTCTACAAACCCCTGATTCTATGTATATACAGAAGAGGCGTCGTGGAACAGTCGGAGAAGGCGCCGACTGTCGCGTGCACCCGATACCAGGTTCCTGGTTTGGATTTCCCTCCCAGGCCAACCAAGCCCTCCATCCCTCCGGGGTCGATGGAGTGGTACCAGACTTGTCTGAAAAGGATAAAGCACCGACTTGTTCATCGGCTGACTATAGCATGTCATTGTGTAGGTACAAATACCCATTCGAATTGCGACGCACTTCATTTTGCCTCGATCTAACTTTTCATCCAGATAAAAGGGATTAGGGTAGCAATTAATTAACAGCTATCCTTACTCACTACTGTAGCTGTGTTCGAATAATTATTCGAATAAACTCGTTCGAATTAATAACTCGAAAATTCAATATTTTTATATTTTCGAATATCCGTTCGAAATCGAACATCGAAAGAGAGCCATATTCAAATATTATTCGAAAATCGAATATTTCAACTTCATTTGAAAATCGAATAATTTTATTCGAATATCTGATAAATTTTAAATGTAAAAGCACAGAACCTGATCCGAACAAATTATTCGACTATTCGGGTACAAGGATAGACGAAAAAGAGGGCTCATTTGATTTTCGTTCATTCAAAGAAATTGAAATAAATTCGTTCATTTATTCGTACAAAATTTTTGACGTCGAATTTATTTGACCATTCATTCGTTCGAAAAAACTTCTCAAAAGTACAACTATACTTACTACCCCATTAAACGAAGACCTCCTCACATACGCTAGACTCACCTCAGCCATCTGATCGTAGTTGAGCCCCACTCCCTCCAGCAGCAGGTCATAGGCCTCGGCAATGAGCTGCATATCCCCGTATTCGATTCCGTTATGGACCATTTTGACAAAGTGACCTGCACCGGCATTGCCAACCTGAAAATGAATCTCTGAGTCCTGTGGCGAGCAGGTGACGAGGATTAAACGGCCGTAAACGGTTATGCTGTTTTAATAGCAGCAAATCCTCCGCTAGCCGTAAATCCGAGGGTAATACCCGCTCTTTGTGCTCCAGCCTCTCGCGCCTCTCGTCGGATGAATGAATGACGATAACACAACAAAAACTGCCCGCGAAAGGGTAAATCCATTACGCACCCAGTCACAACATGGCTCGCCATCGGTCTTTGCCGCAATCGACTGGAAAATCGGCTTGAGGTGCGGCCACGCTTCAGGATTGCCGCCCGGCATCAACGACGGACCATGACGAGCACCTGAAAGAACTTGAAAGATAAGGTGTTGAGAACGCGCCATGCTCACGACTAAAACCGGGAACAAAATAGCTTGGAATTGATAAATAAATGAAATCCTGAAGCAGATCTGATTAGAGCGCCTAACATCCTTACGCAACGAGTTTCAATTGATCCAATAGCCTACTTTGGTGCGCCATTAACTCTGTCAAGAAGCGGAAGGCTGAGACCTAATATTCCTGTTCCAAATCCCAGAAGGTCAAATTTCTTTACCTATAAAAACCTACGGAACTTACACAAACTATTAGGTTGGCAACTAATTTCGTGAGAATCTTGAGCAAAAGTCTTTATTAACAAAGAACTAATGACAATCTTTAATTGAAATAAGATCCCTCAGAACGCAGAAGTGCTTCCCATATATCAGGAAGCTGGTCTGTCCCACGGCCATAGAATTATTGTGCTTTCAAGGTCAGGAATCTTTGGAGGTGCATTTTGACTCGGTCCACATTATTAAATCGTCTTCCAACCAAGAAGTACTGCACCGAACTAAAAATGTGGTATTCGCTCGGCGCAAGGTCTGGGCTGTAAGGTGGATGAGTTTGACGCTCCCAGTCAAGGTTTTCTATTTTTTGAGGCGTCCGGTTAGCTACGTTCTCTCCGTTTGGGGTGTCAAGAAGGTATTAACTTCTGGGAGCTCGTCAAGAACGGTTCCAGCATTAATGCTGTAATCTACTCTTCTCAACCTGGCCGTGCGCAGGCTGATCTCCGCTGGAATCGGTTCAGACAGAATTTCAGGAGCGGAATTATCTATCAGCAAGATAACGCCAGATCACACGTTACGAATCGGGAGCTTCAAAAAATCGAAGACCTTAGCTGGAGGCGTCTAACTCACCCACCTTACAGCACAGGCTATGAGCCAAATGACTAGCACCTCCATAGCTCGCTGCAGCACTTCTTGGTTGGAGGACGATTTATTAATGTGGACCATGTCAAAATGCACCTCCAAAGATTCTTGGCTGCAAAAGCACAAGAATTCTACAGCTGTGGGAAGGGCCAGGTAGCTGATAAATTGGAAGCAGTCCCGCGTTCCAACAGATCTTACTTTGGTTGAAAACTGTTATTTGTTATTTGTTTATGAACACTTTTGCTGAAGGCGCTTGAGAGTCCGCGAAATTAGTTGCCAACCTAATACTTAGTGGAAATGAAGATATTCTAGGACTGTCTGTTTAAGCTTTTCATATTGTTTAGTTTAATTTTAAGGATGCTACGCTGTTTAGACTCGTTTGTCAAATGCAGTTGCTCACTTTGTTCTTATAAGGCAAATTGCTTTTTCTTAGTTTCCTCATATAATTCGTCTAAGTAAAATGAATAGAAAGCTGCTGAGGTACATGTCGCGAAGATGGACAGCATTGGGAGGTGGGAGCGGGCCAGGCTAACGGGAGAAAATGGCGTGCCATTCAGAGAGAGCTTGTACCCTCTGATTGGTGACGTGTGTTCGACCGATGCTCTGCTTGTTTATGATGGTTGGCTTACCAACACCTCCCAATGCTGCCCATTTTCGTGACATGAACCGTTACTGTTTGTCTGACTTTCCTGTTTGTCATTTCACTCCTTTTTTGGGTTTCACACATGTTCATGTTGCGCGACAATAAACAAATAAACCTGGGGTAGCGATGAAACTGAGAACCTTTGACAGCACAGTAGTCATGTGCTTGGTTTTAGAATGACTTGTGACGGCCTGCCGATAGACAATTAGGGATTACTCCTTTCTAGAGAAACAAATCTAAACCAATTCGTTGACCCCATGAAGATAGAAGTCTTCATTAGCCTGGGCTGGACCTGAACCAAGAATCTCCACTAGTGGCGCCCGTGAAAGACGAATCATCTCCCGACTGCGCTAATACTCTCGACTAGTTATGGTTACTGTACTATACTGTCACGCAAGTTATTTCATAGGCCAAATAAATGGGTGCAGATAAGCGATAGTGATAATGAAACCCCGCACGGGATACGAATCAAATTTACCGCCGTACCGTAATTTTGCCAGAGATCGCGATTTGCGTCCCTGAAGGCCTGAAGCCGTCATAACCTCAGATCGGCTTCGATGTTGCATAAAGTGCAGCGTACAACTGAAAATCCGCTATTGTCGAAGGTATTCGCGCTAGGCGTTCATCAGCCAAAATAACTCATTCTTCGGGCACCCCAGGTCCACCGTTTACGATGCTGTGGCCAGGTACAGTGCTTCTGTGACTGAGGAAGGTTCCGCAAACTCAGTGAGGAAACCCGATTAGCGTCTTAGGTGTTCTGTCCAGTGAGGGTGATGTTATGTCGCCAAATTTCTTTGAGAAAGGACGAACTGTGGCCAAAAAAGTTTATCTGCGAGTTTGCAGACTGTAGTGAAACCGCGGATGGTGACGGTACGCACGTCTTCCAGCAGGACAGTGCACCGACCCACACGACCCATTTCATCCAAAACTGGCTGTCCCGTGGGTTGATATGTTTTGTCCTAAGGAGTTCGGACCCCCGAGTAGCCCAGATTTGAATCCCCTGAACCATTATACCTGGAGCGTAGTCAAAAGGGTTGCTAACTAGGCGAGGTACCCAAGTATTACATCTCTCACATCGCTGCTATTGAAGCAGCCTCCACAAGTGTGAATAGCGGTCCTTTATAAAGATCGTGTGAGTGCTTCAGGCAAGGATAGAGGCGGTTATTACGGCTGACGTAGAAAACATTAAGTATTACGGGGAGGGGCAAAAGTAATGAGACTCCATGCCGTGCCCATATATGTCGTGACTAGAGTCCGGTTTCGTGCTTCTGGTTTCTTTGCTACTTACTGAATGTCACCTGAGAAGTGACCACTTTCGTTCTTTCCAGAAGCATGCCAAAACCCCAGTCTGTCTCATGCCGAAACCCCAGCCTGACGAGTCGACCTGTGTCGCGCAAATCTTGCCCAATTCCCAACCTTGAGCAGCATGGACTCAATAGTCACGCAAGATGAGAAGAACCTCTTCTACCTTAACCCTGCCAAGCAGCAAGTCTGGGTGGAGCCTGGTGACCTGTAACCGACCTTCCTTCGACGGGATGTTCACGTCGAGAAGCACCTTCTGAGCTTTTGAGTCTGTGCTCATGAACCGGTATACTGGAAGCTGTTCTCCAAAAGCACGACGATGAACTCCGAGGCCATGGTGAACGAAGTGGAAGAGATGCACTGGCGACTCGCACTTATTCAGTCTCAGCCCTTCAAGAAGTCCCTCCTCTTGGACAACGCCGCACCCCATCGGGCAAAAGTGGCCACGGATAAGCTTGCTCAGCTGGGCTACGTTCACATCCTCACCCACCGTATTCGCCGGACCTCTCTCCATACGACTACCATTACTTCGTTGAGTTGTAATTGAGGTATAAAGAAATAAAGAAATTTGTTGAATTTGCCGCATTACTTTTGGCCCACCCTAATAAATTTGCTCTTGGGATATCACTCCATTCGCGAGTGGAAGAATCAGAGTTTCTATCTCATTTGTACTTTGTGTTACTAGGTTTGTCTGAAAAGGGAAATTCTTTTGTCCGGGATTAAACGTCTCATCCTGTAGTCTCGTCCAGGCACCAAGCTTTGCTTCCCTCTGGGCTCACTATACTGGTTCCAGACCTGTCTCAAAAGGATAAAAGACTGACTTGTCCATCGACTGGCCACCGCAAATCATTGTATGATCAACTACACACTCAAATGGTCTCCACGATATCCCGTAAAGGTATAATAGAATGCGTAACACATTCCATGAAAGATTTGACTAACATCCCACTTCATCCATACCCCTCTGCTTTCAATTGTACTCCACTAATTCGCCCTTGCACCTCTCCCTCTCCTGACTAGACCCATTTCGTGTCGTTGCACTTGAACCCCTGACTAGACCAATCCAAGAATGTCGGGTCGCAGTTCAGAGCGCACTTTGCTCCGCCATTCAATGCCTCCGACATCGGAAACTATCACATCTCCTCGACCGGAATGGAAACCCATTTTCAGAGCAGAAGAGGTGAATGCATCCCATACTGCGTCATGCGCATAAAAGTGCAGCAAGAACCACCGCGGGCAAACACGACGACAATTGCGTGGATCTGCGCAATCGTCACCACTGACGAAGCAAAATAGTAAGGGATGACAAGGAGGTGCTGCCAGTTGCATGGGAATTACGTGGAAGAGCATGAGTCACCTATAAACACATTCACAAAAACGTGACGATTTCTCCGAGAAGCTTGCATGAAGCCTGTACCGACATCTGGCATCACCTATCACGAGTAGAGGGCGGTCTCATGGGCAAGGACCCCCACCCAGGTAAGACATACAATACCGCTGCTGTCTTTTGATTTTTGGGCGGAAAAATGCAAAAAGCCACCGTTTTCGCCGTTTTCCCATAACTCCCTTCGAAGTGGCCTATTCAACAAATAAATATTCCCACCCGAATCGAAGTGGGTGATCTACCCAATGATGTAGGTATCATCCAGAGGTCTTAGAAAGGTTTAGCTTTGGCGAGCTATAAAACCTGGTGGCTGCGACCCTCCTATCGCTCGAGGTAACTGCACCGACAGGCTCCAGGTTTTATTGCTCACCAACGCTAAATTTTTCTAAGAATACTGTATGGTACCTATACTGTTGGATAGATCACCCATATTGGATTTGGATGGTATTATTTGTTTGTTGAATAGGCCACTTTGAAGGGAGTTATGGGAAAACGACAAAAACGGTGGTTTTTTGCATTTATTCCGCCCAGGCGCGAAAGACAGGGGCGGTATTGTATTCTACTCTGCTACCAGTAAACGACAACAAACGAAGACATTACTGCGTATTGGCGTCTTCCAGAAAACCACGTTATTGATTTAGTTTCGCAACCTTGGTAGACTTTAACAAAGTGCACCGATACTAACAACAGCGCATCCTTCCCGACTATAAAATCTTCTACTTCTTTCTTTGTTTCAACAGTTTAGCAGGCATAATTCTTCATTCTTGGGGGCATGGTAGAGCAGGTCCGGATTTCCCGCTCAGGTCAAACAAGCCATTAGTACCCTCGGGGTCGGTGAATTGGTACCAGATTTTGACGCATAAAAATTGCCTTCACGCATTCCGTAGAAGAACAATGCATCGTGCATCCAGCAAACGGATTTGCTAACGCTGACATTCATCCCTTATCATTATCCTTTCATTCTTCATTTTTACTCCTTTCTACAATCTTTTTTGTTGTATCTGATCCTTACCTTACAGCACCGATTGAGGGGTACTGAACAGTGGCTCGCCTGAAGTAGTGTCGTAACGAACGTTTCATATCCCTTTGGTTACCCTGTGGATAAGAGGAGATACCCACGACGACCTTCCAGTACCCTTCTCCTAACAATATAGCCGCAAATGGGCGAGTAAGGTATAAGATGAAGGCCACAATGTGGGTAGCTTTCTCCCATCTACCCCGCATGCCACGGGTTCAATCATTGACGAATTCGGTCACAGATCTACGGCTAGGTAGCCCTTTGGTCAGCCTCACCGAGAAAGGGCTTCAGACGTATGTTCGAACTCCGGAGGAGAAAGTCACAGCGAGATGTAGGCTATGACAACGATGTTTTATTGCGATCAAAATTGTAGCGCTATGCGGAACTCTAACCCGCACCTCCTGCTGACCGGGCGGGAATGCTCTACACCATTATACCACAGCGCTGTTTGATCGAACGCAACAACCACACCTCGCGGAACCCACCAGCACCCACCCGTTCGGGATGAGCCGCCCGCTGATATCAGAAGGGAACCAGTTAAGCTAAAGGCTTTGATAGAAATGATTGAGGAATGATCCGGCTGATCCCGACATACGGGTGAGTGCTGATGAGTCAACGAAGAGTGGATGTTGCGTTCGATCAACAGTGCCGGTGGTGTAATGGCGTAGAGCATTCCCGCCCGATCAACAGGTGCGGGCTCGAGTCCCCCTTTGCGCTAGAGTTTCGATCGCAACAAAACTTCATTGTAGAAGCTTATATCCTCGGTACCAGCCACTTGAGGTTTAAAAAACTGAATTCGATCTTAACAGAAAGAATTTCCACTCTTTAAGTAGCTGGAAATTACGCATAGTTTTTGCAAACATACTTCTCTGCCTCCGGAGTAGGTAGACTTGCAGGGGTATTCAGTTTCCCTTTGTTCAGACCTTTTTCTGGTCGGATTTACCAGATGTTGATTAGAAAAGTCGGCAGCCACAGCCTGACACTTTATGTCTCAAGTCCTTCTTGTAATCAATGTAATCTCACACAGCAGTTGGTTAGGCAAAAAGGCACGTCACCATAAACAACAGACCATAGCCACCTAATTATTCAATCCCATAAAAGAATGCGATTCCGGAACTCCCATTGAAAATCTTCTACGTAATATACGCGAACGTCGTTCAGGGAACGAAAGAAGTGGTGAAATCCTGTAAAACAAGTATACCCAGCAAAGCTAGAATATTTTGGTAGTCGGAGGAAGATATCTGAACGTATATTTCGTCCGTAGAGCGCGTGTAGCGCACTTGGAGGGGACGCCGGCTGTCGCGTGCACCTGATACTAGGTTCCTGGTTCGGATTTCTCGCCCAGGGCAACCAAGCCTTCCATCCCTCCGGGGTCGGCGAATTGGTACCAAAGTTGTCCGAGAAGGATGAAGTACTGACCTGTTCATCGGTTCGCCACGCAAGCCATTGTGTGGCCAAATACGTATTCAAATCACCTCCACTACATCCCGTAGAAGAATGCGCGGCGCATCCCAGAACGGACGGAGCAACGCCCTCCTTTATTTTTATCCTTGTCATTTATCCTGCTTTTTGTTAATTCGATGTTTGTCTCTCAGCTGTGAGGACATAATATTGCATCCACTGCTACGAGCAAATTTAGCAGTGGATGCAATATTATGCATGTGTTGAGCGTTCAGTTCTTAGGCTTGCCGCTGTCGAACTTCGAACTGTCTTCGTAATTCACCTTCAAACCACCTCTTGGTTAGGCTCTTGCTGTGGCGTTTTCTGTGATCGACGCATTGTATAGGTCAAATATGCATTTAAATTCTCCACGACGTCTCGCAGAAACAGTGCGTGGCGCACCTCCAAGAGGGGTGATAAAGTCTTCCTTTCATCTCATCTTTTATTTATCGTCGTTCTGCTTTTTGTCGAATGAAAATGAATGTGTTTGTCTTTTAAATGTGCAGAAATAATTTTGCATCCACTGCCAACAGCAAACTTATTGTATTTATTAGGCGCTTTTTAGACTTTAGAGTGCAGCTATCGATGTTCGGTAATAGTTTTGGTACTCTGCTTCTAAACCACTTCTTGGTTGTTCTGCCTTCGTTAACAAATTGCATGTGTTTGTCTTTCAATTAAGTGAAAATAATTTTTTCACCCACTGTCGCTGCGCCTCACTTTACAGCCAGTGAGCCGAAATCCATTTTCAGCAATCAGCCGGATAATTCAATCACAACCACGTCCATTTACATGGACTTTCGCAGCTGAGCCGATATTTTCGGGTCTACACCGCGCACAAATGCTGCCGACTTCCCTATATTGTTTCGCTTCGACATTCCATCGTTCGACGTTCGTGTCCTAGCAACGCCCACATCGGCAATGGCATCGCGCCAACACATCTACGGCTCGTCGTCGTCGCCACCGCCGCCGCTGCTGCTGAGTCGTCAGAGCGGCCCTTGCGACTCAGCTGGATGATGTCGACTGAGGCGGCTCAGCCGACTTCTTACTCCGCCGACCGCCGGCGTTCCACAAACGTCTCCGATTCAGCTTCGGACACCACTATTCCGGCCAGACGATCGCATTCACAAGGACGGACACCGTGGCGAACCGAACGACGCTGTAAGTCGATTCCTTCCCTTACGTCGTTCGGTCGTCGTTTCGTGTCGCGTCTCAGCGATTATTCACCGTCTAAGGGTGCTCTGGCATGAATACGTATGCTGCGTTAATTGTACGCACTTCAGACACGGAAATCGATGACCACACCTGGAAATACACCCTCGACAACGAGACTTCTGGGTAAGGGCACCATTGAGGCCTCTTCGTTCTGCTTTTCCGAATGGAGTGCTTTTCAGAGGGACTGTCGTTGGCTTCGGAAATGTTCGAATCCCTTCCGATGACAACATAGCCAAGTTAGTGGATCGGAAGTTGAGCATTCGCGCAATCACTTGGAATATCAACGAGAAGGTGGGCCGGTTACGACTTCATTATACATGCGTACTCGTTTTTATTCAAAGGCATAACAAAGAAAACTGTCTTAGTAAACTGCATAGGCAATCTTAAGCTGCTTATTCATGAGGCAACACCCGGACAGAGAACTCGCCCACTTTACTCAACGCCATATACGTTGTTGTTGTCGAGTCAAGCCTCCGAAGTGATTGCTTTCACAGGAATCCATGGATTCTCGAAAATATTCAAAAACGGTGTCCGTCTCTCACACATTTCATGGGAACTGTTCAAATTCCGTACGTCACAGCACCAATTAGTAAGCCTTGCTGAGTCACCACGTCGTCAAAGCGCTTCCTTGCAGCTGCGGCTCCTCATTCTTCAGGGGCTGCAGCACAACCGTCATAGGGGGTACAAGAGTGATCCCATCCAAATGCTCCCTGGATCTGATGCGTAAGTGCTTCAACCAAGTCCTTCCAAGGCGGAATTGTCGGACCATAACCTTAACCTGGGCGCGTGTAGCGCAGTCGGAGGTGCCGGTTGTCGTGTTCGTCCAATACCAGCTTTCTAGTTCGGATTTCCCGCCCAGGCCAACCAAGCCTTCTATCCCTCCTGGATAGATAAAATGGAACCAATTTGCCTGGAAGGATAAAGGCTGAATTGTTCATCGGCTGCCCACCGCAAGTCATTTTATGGCCAAACACGCATTCATAATCGCCTCTACAAAGACCCGGAGAAGCATAATGCGTGGCGCATTCCAAAAGGGAGTGAGTAGCTCCGTCATTTACCCCTTTATTTAAACTTAACCACCTGAAGAAAGAGTCCATATCAATCTTAGCTGAAGCATGTTCAGCATACGTAAAGTCAGGCCTTGCAAGGTTCTATTTCCATGAAGCATAGTCCAACCTTAGGCCGCATCGGCGCCCTAGAAGGAAGGCCTCGTTCTGGAACACTAAGCTGATACACTAATCGCTTCCCTCTTCAGCTCAAAATTCCACAAATGAGCAGCTCCTCCATACAGACAAACACGGGCGCGTGGTGCAGTGAACAGCAGTGTTCCGGTCCCGCCCAGGCCAATGAAGCCTTCCACCTCTCCGGCGTAGGACGACTGTTATCAGAGCAATAAAGCATTGCTTCATTCACTGTGAAGTCATTGCATAGGCCGAATACGCATTCAAATCCTTTTCGTTCGATTTGATAATTTGCTGAGTTGTAGGATGTGTGGCACATTCCGCACAGGAGTTCATTATGACCGTCGTTTCTCTGTACGCATTTATTTGCCCTATGCAATGACTTGGGGCCCGTGTGGCGTAGTCGGAGGAGACGGTCGGCCGTCGCGTGCACCTGATATCAGGCTCTTGGTTCGGATTTCCCGCCCAGGTCAACCAAGCTTTCCACCTTCGTGGTCGGCTAATTTGTAGCAGACTTATCCGGAAGGGACAAAACACTCATTAGTCCATCGGCTGGCCACGCAAGTCATTGTATGGCCAAATACGCATTCAAATTTCCTTCACGACATTGACAAAAGTAGGATGCGTAGCGCATCCAAAAAAATTGAGTAGCGCTGTCCTTTATCCTTAATCCTTCTTTAGCAACATTGCCAATTGAAGCTTTTCATTCCTCAGGGGCCATGAACTGCAATCACACTTGTATGAGAAGGAGAAAACATTGAGTTATACAATAGCTGGGCTCCCATTCTGCAAAAACGATCTTCCTGATGTCACTCTGTCATTCGTTAGCGACTCGGTAGCGGAAATGGGTGGTCCACTACATCGTTTCAGTTCCTTGGTGTCACCATTTGACCAGCTTCTTGTTGGCAGGTGACGTGGTAGCGCAGTTGGGCCAGTTGCATTCTAATTCAAGGTTCTTGGTACGGATTTTCCGTCTAGGCCAACCAAACCTCCCATCCCTTCGGGGTCGGTGAATTGGCACCAGACCTTATGGGAAGGATAAAGCTGACTTCTTCATCGGCTGGCCACCGCAAATCATTGTATGGCCAAATACGCATTCAAACCGCCTCCAGAAATACAATGTGTGGCGCATCCCAAATAGGATTGAGTCCTTCATTCTTCGAAAGATAATGTACTGCCTTGTTCATCGGCTGGCCACCGCAAGTCATTGCACAAGCCAAATGCTCATTCGAACTAATTCCGCGATGTCCCTTAAAAGTAGAATGCTTGGCTTAACCCGCAAAGGGATTGAACAACCGCGACTTTTATCCTTCGTATTAGCCTTGTTGTTAGTCAAAGTTGGAGACCCTAGCAGAATTTGAATCGTTCCCAGCTGAAATGGCAGTTGATTCATCCATGTGACGAAGACACAGACCCATCAGTCGTCCTTCTCAATGGTGTGACCGGTCCTTCTATACTGAGACTCTGCCTTCAATAAACTGCACCCACCCAAGCAGCTGCTCATTTCAGCCGGTGAAAATCCTCGACTTCCTCGCCGACCACCTGCGCCAAATCCCTGAGAATCTACTCGAGGACATCATCACTATCGCTCTACAGGAACTGCCTGCATCAACGACGTGCGTTCACTCGTTCTTTCGTTTTTGCTGTTTATGCAGCTTTTAAGTGAGAACTTCCGACCGTGATTTATCACGTCTGCCATTCTCCCACGCTTAATCGTCGCTGTTGTCTAATACGTGATGGATTTCCATAGTTGGCCACACCTCACAGCACATAAAGCAGTTGCATTTCCTTATTTTTCGAGAATCTAGCATTCTGAACGACGTGGAGACGTAGAGGCAAAGGCTTTTCTTTTCAAAAACCGTGAATCACGAGCCCTTTTCACACACATTTAAGTGTGTGACACAAGTTTTTATCATTTTTTGTACACGAAACTAATACCAACGCATTTATGTGAACTTTGCTGTTCGAACCGATAAAGTGCAGGTACAATTCTAGTTTGGGTTTTTTGTGCTTGTTATCCTTAATTACTAGTTACCAATTAAGGCTTTAGCTTTGTTACCCTTAATTTGCTGAACACACAGTGGCCGATTCATGTGCTTGAAGGATAAGGACTGTTAGGAAAAGTCAGACAGTGCTACTATTTTATCAGACATCAATTTTTAGAGTTTTCAAAGGATGTCAAAATAATGATTTTGATGGTGAAATTCCTTTGATCTTCTTTTCTCGAACCGTCAGTTTTGAGTTGAAAGGTGTTCAACTTGAACTTGAATATTACATGATGGAAACAAATGGGTTGTACAGATGGGATGTCTTTGTCTGTTTGTTTCAGTGCGATTCAGATGTGGGGGGGGGGGGGGCAATCCGCAACTTCTAATGTCCGCCCACTCACTCGAAATTCTCGAGCCCACTCATATAGAAAATGATCCATTCTTCAGTTCGCTTTAAAAGGGGTCAGTGTGACGTTGAAATTGTACAATTCAGCACTGCTACCTACTCAGTACCAATCACCTAACAATAGGGCCTAATTGATAAGCGACTTCAGAACCTACCCTAGTCGGGAGGGAGGCATACGATGTTTTGCCTCCTCATCACCTAGCTTAAACGTGTCCCAGGGTTTTAGCCATCGGTAATTGACACGGCAGCCCTCTTGCGAATTCAGAAAATGCGGTGTATCGTGGGATGCTGGACACAAATCACCTTGGCATGGCCTCCCGATTAGGAGTGATCCCGACTTCATTCAGGACAATGAAAGTGAGCATTGCAAGCACAGGAAAATCCTTAGTCATTTAAACCAACAAAGTCAACACAGGAAAATCCTCAGTCATTTAGTAGAAAGTATGGTTATGACCTATCACATTCATTTAAAGACTCTTACAAAGAAGGGTTCCTAACTCATGGTGAGCTTTTGCAATGCTATTTTGAAGGGATATAGGGACGTGTGAAGGGAGTCCAGTGGCCGTATGCTCGTCTACCCCGAGTCTCCCCCGATGGGGGATTGCAGCGTGATAAGAGATGTTGATATTGATTGGATTTTTCTCAACGGGGGAACACGAGCATACAGCCTTAGGATTACAGATAGTTTTTGCTGAACGCCTTTTTAAAGATCTGGAAAAGAGGTGCGAACACGTGTGCGTAACACTCGCCAACCCCTATGACACCCCTTGAGATGTGCCTCGGTGGCGCAGTCGGTAGGAGTGTCGCCTCATAGGAGCACGCCGACGCGCTTTTGAGTTCGAGTCCGCGTACTACCGAAAATTTTGCACATATTAGATTGTTGTTACTACTGTTTCTACGTCAATCTTAGACCACCACTGCATACAAAAAGCCAAGACTGTCTATTGGCGCCTTCATATGCACCAGTTTTCAACGATATGGCTCGGGTTCATAATATTCAACCGTAAGGTATGCGTAATTGTGTGGAGTTGCGATATCCATCACTTGTGATGTGGTATGATATGTGGTGCTGCAGATACACATCACTGAAAAACTAGCACATATGCAGGCGCAAATAGATAGCCTTGGTTTGTTGTAAGCCTTGATGGTCTAAGATTGACTCCCGAGATCATGAGGAAGCCTAATAACAACAAACTAATATGTGCAAAAATATTGGCAGTACGCAAGCTCGACCTCAAAATCCCGACGGTATGCTCCTATGAGGCGGCACTCCTACCAGCCGCGCCACCGAGGTACATCTCGTGAGGCGTCGTTGGGGTTGACGATTGAAGCGCACACGTTTTTACACCTCTTTACCGTAAAAGCTCACCATGTGCTGACCTTTCTTTGTTAGCTGGGGCAATCCTAGTTTGGGGAGACCAGACTGTCGCCCCATCTGCTCCCTTAATCTTTCATGAGATTCCATAGTTCCCACAATTCTCGGTAAGGCTTTCCGACAATCTCAAGGGAAGCGTGATGTAGGAAAAGCAATTACCAAACTGCAGGTTGTCCCTCAAACTAGGACTAGGCACCTTCTTCCCCTTCAATACCATCAAAAAACTGGTTCCTTTCAGGACTTTCCATGAAGACGCGCTAGCCATAATCGCGAAGCCTCTACAGCAGACACACGACACCTACATCT
>OX375865.1:21703279-21857106 GCA_947359475.1 Heligmosomoides polygyrus bakeri | reverse complement strand
AGTTTGTTTGTTGTTTTTCAAGTGTCCAGTTTGACGTGAATATGCACAGAAATTCGAGTCTAAAACCACTATTTCATCACCGTTTTGATCTTTTAGCAGCTCACCCTGTGTCGGCGCCCATCCCCATGTTAATGGTGACTGTTGTCTTTCTTAGAGCGTGTAGTTCTCCTCACTTATTGACCCTAAAATGCCAAACACTACAACAGATAGGGATAGCTCATGATAGCATGTCCAGTGCCCCCTAGGTTGGGGAGTCATCCAATGGACCAGTGAATCCTTCACTGTTTGACTCCAAGAGAAATCCGCTAAACGTCCATGGAACTCCTCAACGAAGCGGAATGCTTAAGTCTACACTTCATACACTCTAGGGACGAACAAACAACAAGAACTTACCGATAGTCGTTACTGGTATACCGTACTCCTGGGCGGCATAGCACGTCCATTTTCCTGTGCCTTTCTGCAAGAAAACACGATCAAACGCACTTTTTTCATAGAGATTTCTCAGCAACAAGAAACTATTTCAAGGCCACTATTTTGGATTCGTTTCCCAGCTAATCTTCATCTCGCCTCAGCTTTGGAGTGCAGCTGCATTAAATTCAATCCTTTGGCTTTAGTCATTTATTCCAGTGAATCGTAGGAAGCTCACCGAAGTACGCCATAGCCCCGTGTACTTGTACTTTGAGAATTAAATACCGGATTTGTGACCAAGATATCATCATTCTACAACCATGTCCTAATCAACGTGAGAAGGGTTCGACAAAAGGATGTAGTATCTCCTAAGCTCCTCAGCGTCACCCTCGAAAACGTCATGCGCGAACCAGAATGGGAAGACATGGATGTTATGGTCGACCGCCGGCAGCTGCAGCATCTTCGCTTCGCTGTGCTCATAACACGGCATCAGTCTGGCGGAGCGAATGCTGGCCGACTTCAATCGTGCATATGGGAACGTTGGACTGCAGCCGAATCTTACGAAGACGATGCTCATGAGGACGGACGATTTCCTGATGCCTCATTCTCACTCAACGGAATGAACATCTCCGAATGCTACAGGCACGTGTATCTGGGTCGCGAAGTCAACATGGCCAACGAACTAACGCCAGAGCTGGGCAGGAGGAAACGAGTGGCTTGGGGAGCTTTGAGGAGCGTCGAAGAACTCGCGAAGGGATACCCATCGGCCAGCTTGCAGCACCCACATCCCTTCACCTTTCGACCTATGATGACGGGTGGGTTCGACGCCTACCTTTTCCAAGAGCTGGACTCATAATCCAACATTCCTGCAGCTCGTTATTGTCCTGAAGAGAATATAAACAGGTCCTACTCACCTGTCCAGCGCAGTCTCGTATCTGTGGCAGAATCGGCTCGCCCTTCTCGTCCTTGAACTTCAGAATCTTCGCCGTAATTTCTATGAGGAAAGAGTCTAACTCTCCTTGGTTCCACTCCTCCATTACCTGAAACACTGAATAGTTTTACAGTAGTTTCTTCACAGTGATCAACGTTTAAGGTTAACTGAAAGCAATGAGACCAAAGGCGTGAAAGCAGAACCATAGCCTAGGAAAAGGCAGTAGCTCCAGCTGTGCTTCGCTCCGATGAACTAAGCGTTAAAAGGAACCACCCCAATATCACGGGTGAGTGCTGACACGCCTGAGGGTATAGCGGATGTTATGGGCGGTCAAACAGCGCCGGTGGTGTAAGGCGTAGCATCGCTGCCCGGAAAGCAAAAGCTGCTGGTTCGAGTCCCGCCTGGCGCGACAGCTTTGGTCGCAACAAAACATCTGCCTTAGGGCCAGCAATTATAGAGTAGAATGCAAGTCTGGAACGAACTCATCGACCTATGGCCAGTAGAATAGCCTTGGCTGGCCTGAGCGCGGAACCGAACCCAACCGAATAAGATGAGCGCCGTTTTCCCGCAGCGCTATCAACGTGTGCCTATGTTTTCAATACTTTTTAGGTAGTTCTTCTACAAACCCCTGATTCTATGTATATACAGAAGGGGACGTCGTAGAACAGTCGGAGAAGGCGCCGGCTGTCGCGTGCACCCGATACCAGGTTCCTTGTTCGGATTTCCCTCCCAGGCCAACCAAGCCTTCCATCCCTCCGGGGGTCGGTGAAGTGGTACCAGACTTGTCTGGAAAGGATAAAGCACCGACTTGTTCATCGGCTGACTATAGCATGTCATTGTGTAGGTACAAATACCCATTCAAATTGCGACGCACTTCATTTTGCCTCGATCTAACTTTTCATTCGTTCGAAATCGAACATCGAAAGAGAGCCATATTCAAATATTATTCGAAAATCGAATATTTCAACTTCATTTGAAAATCGAATAATTTTATTCGAATATTTGATAAATTTTTAATGTAAAAGCACGGAACCTGATCCGAACAAATTAATCGACTATTCGGATACAAGGATAGACGAAAAAGAGGGCTCATTTGATTTTCGTTCATTCAAAGAAATTGATGAGCAAATAATAAATTCGTTCATTCATTCGTTCAAAATTTTTGACGTCGAATTTATTCGATGATTCATTCGTTCGAAAAAATTTCTCAAAAGTACAACTATACTTACTACCCCATTAAACGAAGACCTCCTCACATACGCTAGACTCACCTCAGCCATCTGATCGTAGTTGAGCCCCACTCCCTCCAGCAGCAGGTCATAGGCCTCGGCAATGAGTTGCATATCCCCGTATTCGATACCGTTATGGACCATTTTGACAAAGTGACCCGCACCGGCATTGCCAACCTGAAAATGAATCGCTGAGTCCTGTGGCGAGCAGGTGACGAGGATTAAACGGCCCAAACGGTTATGCTGCTTTAATAGCAGCAAATCCTCCGTTAGCCGTAAATCCGAGGGTAATACCCGCTCTTTGTGCTCCAGCCTCTCGCGCCTCTCGTCGGATGAATGAATGACGATAACACAACAAAAACTGCCCGCGAAAGGGTAAATCCATTACGCACCCAGTCACAACATGGCTCGCCATCGGTCTTTGCCGCAATCGACTGGAAAATCGGCTTGAGGTGCGGCCACGCTTCAGGATTGCCGCCCGGCATCAACGACGGGCCATGACGAGCACCTGAAAGAACTTGAAAGATAAGGTGTTGAGAACGCGCCATGCTCACGACTAAAACCTGGAAAAAAAATAGCGTGGAATGATAAATGAATGAAATCCTGAAGCGGATCTGATTAGAGCGTCTAAGATCCTTACGCAACGAGTTTCAATTGATCCAATAGCCTTCTTTGGAGCGCAACTAACTAACTTTGTCAAGAAGCGGAAGGTTCACACCTAATATTCCTGTTGCAAAATCTCGGATTAGGTCAAACTGCTTTACCTATAAAAACCGACGGAACTTTAACAAACTACTTAGTGAAAACGAAGGTAAGCTTTTCATACTGTTTAGTTTACCTTTACCAATGCTACGTTGTTTAGATTTGTTTGTCAATGAGTTGCAGTTGCTCACAAAGCAAACTGTTTTTCTCAGTTTTCTCATATGCTTCTTCTGGGTCAATTAAATAAATAAATGTTATTGAGGTACATGTCTCAATGATGGGCAGCATTGGGAGATGGGAGCGCGCCAGCCTATCGGTCCACAAGAAGAGAGCTATATGCTCAGTACTCTGATTGGCTGACGTGTGTTCGACCGATGCTCTGCTTGTTTATGACGGTTGGCTTACCAACACCTCCCAATGCTGCCCATTTTCGTGACATGAACCGTTACAGTTCGTCTGACTTTCCTGTTTGTCATCTCACTCCTTTTTTGGGTTTCACACATGTTCATGTTGCGCGACAATAAACAAATAAACCTGGGGTAGCAATGGAACTGAGAACCTTTGACACCACAGTAGTCATGCGCTCGGTTTTTAGAATGACTTGTGACGGCCTGCCGACTGCCAATTAGTGTTTACTCGTTTCTAGAGAAACAAATCTAAACCAATTCATTGACCCCTTGGGGATCGAAGTCTACGCTGGCCTGGGCCGGATCTGAATCAAGAATCTACACTCGTGGCGACGAGACGACGCATCTCCAGACTGCGCTAATACACTCTCGACTAGTTGTGGTTACTGTACTATACTGTCACGCAAGTCATTTCATACGCCGAATAAATGGGTCAGATAAGCGATGGTGATAATGAAACCCCGAGCGGGATACGAATCAAATTTCCCGTAATTCTGCCAGAGGTCGCGATTTGCGTCCTTGAAGGCCAGTAGCCTCTAGTAAACAATCATAGCCCTAGATTGGCCTCGATGTTGCATACAAGTGCAGCATACAACTGAAGAACCGCTATTGTCGTAGGCATTCGCGCTGGGCGTTCACCAGCCAAAATAACTCATTCTTCGGCACCCCAGGTCAACCGTTTACAATGCTTCTGTGGAGACTGAGGAAGGTTCCGCGAACTCAGCAAGGAAAACCGATTCGCGGGAACGCGTCTTACCTATTGTGCCCAGTGAGGATGATGCTATGTCGCCAAATTTCCTTGAGAAAGGACGAACTGTCGCCAAAGAAGTTTATCTGCGAGTTTGCAGACTGTAGTGAAACCGCGGATGGTGACGGTACGTACGTCTTCCAGCAGGACAGTGCACCGACCCACACGACCCATTTCATCCAAAACTGGCTGTCCCGTGGGTTGATATGTTTTATCCTAAGGAGTTCGGACCCCCGAGTAGCCCAGATTTGAATCCCCTGAACCATTATACCTGGAGCGTAGTCAAAAGGGTTGCTAACTAGGCGAGGTACCCAAGTATTACATCTCTCACATCGCTGCTATTGAAGCAGCCTCCACAAGTGTGAACAGCGGTCCTTTATAAAGATCGTGTGAGTGCTTCAGGCCAAGGATAGAGGCGGTTATTACGGCAGACGTAGAAAATGTTAAGTATTAGGGAGGGGGGGGGGGGAGGCAAAAGTAATAGGACTTCATGCCGTATATATCGTGACTGGATTTGCTATTTACTGAAGGCCACCTGAGAGGTGACCACTTTCGCCCTTTCCAGAAGCATGCCAAAACCCCATTCCGCTCATGCCGAAACACCAGTCTGACGAGTCCACCTATGTCGCCCAAATCTCGCCCAATTCCCAACCCCGGGCAGTCTGGACTCAATAGTCATGCAAGATGAGAAGTACGTCTTCTACCTTACCCTGCCAAGCAGCGAGTATGGGTGAGGTCTGTTGACCCGTTACCGACCTTCGTTAGGCGGGATGTTCACGTCGAGAAGCACCTTCTGAGCTTTTGATCTGCGCCCATGGGTACTGGAAGCTATACTGGAAGCTGTTTTTCAAAAGCACGTCGATGGACTCCAAGGCCATGGTGAACGAAATGGAAGAGATGGACCGGCGACTCGAACTTATTCAGTCGCAGCGCTTCAAGAATGCCCTCCTCTTTGACAACGCCGCACCCCATCGGGGCAAAAGTGACCACGGATAAGCTTGCTCAGCTGGGCTACGATCACATGCCTCACCCACCGTATTCGCCGGACATCTCCCATGCGACTACCACTACTTCATGAGCCTACAGGACTTGCTGGTCGAAAGAGACACAAGAACCCAAGCAATTCTTGACAACCATAACGAGCAGTGGATCAGCACCAAGCCTAAGCAGTTCTGGAAGGATGGGATCAGGAAGTTGGCTGATCTATGGCAGCAAAGTCATTGACCTTAATGGCGAATACGTTCCTCAACGCCGTTGAGTTGTAATCCTACTATATATAAAGCAGCAAGCGTGTGTCACTGTGTGTGTGTGTCACTGTGTGTGTCACACCGTCCGTCCGTCCCACTGAGTTGGGGCGCGGCAGCCGAACACGTCGAGAACCGTGCATGGCGAGCCGTAGAGGTACCGAGCACGTCGGCAACCGTGCATGGCGAGCTGTAGACGTGCCAAACACGTCGGCAACCGTGCATGGCGAGCCGTAGAGTGCCAAACACGTCGGCAACCATGCATGGCGAGCCGTAGACGTGCCAAACACGTCGGCAACCCTGCATGGCGAGCCGTAGACGTGCCGAGCACGTCGGCAACCGTGCATGGCGAGCCGTAGACGTGCCGAACACGTCGGCAACCATGCATGGCGAGCCGTAGACGTGCCAAACACGTCGGCAACCGTGCATGGCGAGCCGTAGACGTGCCAAACACGTCGGCAACCCTGCATGGCGAGCCGTAGACGTGCCGAGCACGTCGGCAACCATGCATGGCGAGCCGTAGACGTGCCGAACACGTCGGCGGCACAAAACTTCAGCCCTGGGGGTAATCGAGGTCGCTGAACACGAATCTGAAGTCGACCAATCGATATCGATCGATATTATCGATTTTTTGAGGATGGCGCTCAAGTGGCGCGAAACTTTGGCCCTGGGGGTAATCGAGGTCGCTGAACTCGAATTTGAAGTCGACCAATCGATATCGATCGATATTATCGATTTTTTGAGGATGGCGCTCAAGTGGCGCGAAACTTTGGCCCTGGGGGTAATCGAGGTCGCTGAACTCGAATTTGAAGTCGACCAATCCATATCGATCGATATTATCGATTTTTTGAGGATGGCGCTCAAGTGGCGCGAAACTTTGGCCCTGGGGGTAATCGAGGTCGCTGAACTCGAATTTGAAGTCGACCAATCGATATCGATCGATATTATCGATTTTTTGAGGATGGCGCTCAAGTGGCGCGAAACTTTGGCCCTGGGGGTAATCGAGGTCGCTGAACTCGAATTTGAAGTCGACCAATCGATATCGATCGATATTATCGATTTTTTGAGGATGGCGCTCAAGTGGCGCGAAACTTTGGCCCTGGGGGTAATCGAGGTCGCTGAACTCGAATTTGAAGTCGACCAATCGATATCGATCGATATTATCGATTTTTTGAGGATGGCGCTCAAGTGGCGCGAAACTTTGGCCCTGGGGGTAATCGAGGTCGCTGAACTCGAATTTGAAGTCGACCAATCGATATCGATCGATATTATCGATTTTTTGAGGATGGCGCTCAAGTGGCGCGAAACTTTGGCCCTGGGGGTAATCGAGGTCGCTGAACTCGAATTTGAAGTCGACCAATCCATATCGATCGATATTATCGATTTTTTGAGGATGGCGCTCAAGTGGCGCGAAACTTTGGCCCTGGGGGTAATCGAGGTCGCTGAACTCGAATTTGAAGTCGACCAATCGATATCGATCGATATTATCAATTTTTTGAGGATGGCGCTCAAGTGGCGCGAAACTTTGGCCCTGGGGGTAATCGAGGTCGCTGAACTCGAATTTGAAGTCGACCAATCGATATCGATCGATATTATCGATTTTTTGAGGATGGCGCTCAAGTGGCGCGAAACTTTGGCCCTGGGGGTAATCGAGGTCGCTGAACACGAATCTGAAGTCGACCAATCGATATCGATCGATATTATCGATTTTTTGAGGATGGCGCTCAAGCGGCGCGAAACTTTGGCCCTGGGGGTAATCGATGTCGCTGAACACGAATCTGAAGTCGACCAATCGATATCGATCAATATTATCGATTTTTAAGGATGGCGTTCAAGCGGCGCAAAACTTTGGCCCTGGGGGTAATCGAGGTCGCTGAACACGAATCTGAAGTCGACCAATCGATATCGATCGATATTATCGATTTTTTGAGGATGGCGCTCAAGCGGCGCTAAACTTCGGCCCTGGGGGTAATCGAGGTCGCTAAACTCGAATTTGAAGTCGACCAATCGATATCGATCGATATTATCGATTTTTTTAGGATGGCGTTCAAGCGGCGCTAAACTTCGGCCCTGGGGGTAATCGAGGTCGCTAAACTCGAATTTGAAGTCGACCAATCGATATCGATCAATATTATCGATTTTTAAGGATGGCGTTCAAGCGGCGCGAAACTTTGGCCCTGGGGGTAATCGAGGTCGCTAAACTCGAATTTGAAGTCGACCAATCGATATCGATCGATATTATCGATTTTTTAAGGATGGCATTCAAGCGGCGCTAAACTTCGGCCCTGGGGGTAATCGAGGTCGCTAAACTCGAATTTGAAGTCGACCAATCGATATCGATCGATATTATCGATTTTTTTAGGATGGCGTTGAAGCGGTGCGAAACTTCGGCCCTGGGGGTAATCGAGGTCGCTGAACACGAATCTGAAGTCGACCAATCGATATCGATCGATATTATCGATTTTGTGAGGATGGCGTTCAGGCGGCGCTAAACTTCGGCCCTGGGGGTAATCGAGGTCGCTGAACACGAATCTGAAGTTTGTTTTTGAGGTATGAAGGTCTAAAAGTTGGGAAAAGAAGATGGTCGGAGTGTTCTCTTCTCGGGGTTTGGGGGCGAAGCCCCCAACCAGTCGGAGGCGGCCGCTAGGCCGCTGAACGACTGGTTGAGGTATAAAGAGATAAAGGAATGAGTTGAAGTTGTCGCATTACTTGTGGCCCACCCTAATAATTTTACTCTTGGGATATCACTCCATTCGTGAGTGGAAGAATCAGAGTTTCTATCTCATTTGTACTTTGTGTTACTAGGTTTGTCTGAAAAGGGAAATTCTTTTGTCCGGGTTTAAACGTCTCATCCTGTAGTCTCGTCCAGGCCAACCAAGCTTTGCTTCCCTCTGAAATCACTATACTGGTACCAGGCCCGTCTCAAAAGGATAAAAGACTGACTTGTCCATCGACTGGCCACCGCAAGTCATTGCATGATCAAATACACACTCAAGTGGTCTCCACGATAAAAGTATAATAGAATGCGTAACACATTCCATGAAAGATTTGCCTAACATCAAACTTCATCCATACCCCTCTGCTTTCAATTGTACTCCACTAATTCGCCCTTGCACCCTCCCTCTCCTGACTAGACCCATTTTGTGTCGTTGCACTTGAACCCCTGACTAGACCAATCCAAGAATGTCGGGTCGCAGTTCAGAGCGCACTTTGCTCCGCCATTCAATGCCTCCGACATCGGAAACTATCACATCCCTTCGACTGGAATGGAAACCCATTTTCAGAGCAGAAGAGGTGAATGCATGCCATACTGCGTCATGCGCATAAAAGTGCAGCAAAAACCACCGCGGGCAAACACGACGACAATTGCGTGGATCTGCGCAATCGTCACCGCTGACGAAGCAAAATAGTAAGGGATGGAGGTGCTGCCAGTTGCATGGGAATTACGTGGAAGAGCGTGAGTCACCTATAAACACATTCACAAAAACGTGCCGATTTCCCCGAGAAGCTTGCACGAAGGCTGTACCGACATCTGACATCACCTATCACGAGTAGAGGGCAGACCCGTGGGCAAGGACCCCACCCCAGTACTGGGTAGACATACAAAACCGCTGCAATCTTTTGATTTTTGGACGGAAAAAATGCAAAAAGCCACCGTTTTCGCCGTTTTCCCATAACTCCCTTCGAAGTGGCCTATTCGACAAATAAATATTACCACCCGAATCGAAGTGGGTGATCTACCCAAGTATACAGGTATCATCCAGAGGTCTTAGAAAGACTTAGCTTTGGCGAGCTATAAAACCTAGCGGCTGCGACCCTCCTATCGCTCGAGGTAACTGCATCGACAGCCTTCAGGTTTTATTGCTCACCAAGGCTAAATCTTTCTAAGAATACTGTATGATATACTGTTGGACAGATCACCCACATTGGTTTCGGACAGTAATATCTATTTGTTGAAAAGGCCACTTTGGAGGAAGTTATGGGAAAACGGCAAAACGGTGGTTTTTTGCATTTATTCCGCCCAAAAACCGAAAGACGGAAGCGGTATTGTATTCTACTCTCCTACTCTGCTGGTAAAGCGACAAAAAACGAAGACATTACTGCGTATTGGGATCTCTCAGAAATCCCGGTTATCGATTTAATTTTGTATATAACCTCGGTAGGCTTTAATAACGTCACTAATGCTAACAACAGTGCATCCCTCCCGACTATCAAATCTCGTACTTCTTTCTTTGTTTCAACAGTTTAGTAGGTATAATTCTTCATTTTTGAGCGCATGGCAGCGCAGAAGGAGACGCCCACTTTCGTGTGCCTCCTGGTTCCTGGTCCGGATTTCCCGCTCAGGTCAACCAAGCCATGGTGTTGGTGAATTGGTACCAGACTTTCCTGGGAAAGTAAACGCGAGCCATTCCATGGGCCATAGACGCATACAAATTACCTTCACGACATCCCGTAGAAGAACAATGCATCGTACATCCGGCAAATGGATTTGCTAACGCTGACATTCATCCTTTATCATTGTCCTTTCATTATTCATTTTTACTCCTTTCTGCAATCTTTTTTGTTCTATCTGATACTTACGTTACAGCACTGACTGACGGGTACTGAACAGTGGCTCGCCTGAAGTAGTGTCGTAACGAACGTTTCATATCCCTTTGGTTATCCTGTGAATAAGAGGAGATACCCACAAAGACTTTCCAGTATCCTCCTCCTAACAGTGTAGCCGCAAATGGGTGGGTAAGGTATAAGATGAAGTCCACAATGTGGGTAGGTCTCTCCCTTCTACTCTGCATTCCAAGGGTTCAATCACTGATGAATTCGGTCACAGATCCACGGCTAGGTAGCTCTTTGGTCAGCTTCACCGAAAAAGGGCCTCAGGCGTATGTTCGAACTCCAGAGGAGAACGTCACAGCGAGATGTAGGCTATTACAACGATGTTTTATTGCGATCAAAATTGCAGCGCTATGCGGAACTCGAACCCGCACCTCCTGCTGACCGGGCGGGAGTGCTCTTACACCATTATACCACCAGCGCTGTTTGATCGAACGCAACAACCACACCTCGCGGGATCAATCAGCACCCACCCGTTCGGGATGAGCCGTCCGCTGATATCAGCAGGGAACCGGTTAAGCTAAAGGCTTTGATAGAAATGATTGAGGAATGGTCCGGCTGATCCCGACATAGGGGTGAGTGCTGATGAGTCAACGAAGAGTGGATGTTGCGTTCGATCAACAGTGCCGGTGGTGTAATGGCGTAGAGCATTCCCGCCCGGTCAGCAGGAGGTGCGGGCTCGAGACTCCCTTTGAGCTAGAGTTTTGATCGCAACAAAACTTCGTTGCAGAAGCTTATATCCTCGGTACCAGCCACTTGATGTTTTAAAAAAATACTGAACTTGATTTCGAGACTTGGAATACGCAAAAAATGGCAAAGGTACTGCAAGGCAAAGGAATGCTACACCTGACGCTTGCTTATGAAACAGCATTTTCCATTTTTTTTTCTGCAGTCTCAATGTTTAGAAAGCACTGTCTTGTGCGACTACACGTTTCCGTATTAAATTTTCGGCTCGGGAAGTTCAAGACTTTCAATAATGGAACATACTTGTCTACCGAAGGAGTAGGTAGACTTGCAGGGGTATTCAGTTTCCCTTTGTTCAGACCTTTTTCTGATCGAATTTACCAGATGTCGAATAGAAAAGTGCATGCTTAAGTAGTTGCTCGTCATCCTGAAGTTAGGCCCCCAACCCAGCCTGACACTTTATGTCTCAAGTCCTTCTTGTAATCAATGTAATCTCACACAGCAGTTTGTTATGCAAGACGGCACGTAACCATAAACAACAGACCATAGTCACCAAATCATTCAAGCCCATAAAAGAATATGGTTTCGAAATTGCTATGAAAGACTTCCACGTAATATATGTAAAAGTCGCTCAGTTGAGGAAAGAAATGGATAAATCCGGAGAAACAAGTATACCCAGCAAAGCTAGGACATTTTGGTAGTCGGAGGAAGATATTTGAAAGTAGGGCGCGTGTAGCGCAGTCGGAGGAGACGCCAGCTGTCGCCTGCACCCGATACTAGGTTCCTGGTTCGGATTTCTCGCCTAGGCCAACCATCCCAAGCCGTTCATCCCTCCAGGGTCGGCGAATTGGTACCAAACTTGTCCGGGAAGGATTAAGTACTGATTTCTCCAACGGTTCGCCACCGCTATTGTTATCCTTGTCCTTCATCCTGTTTTTGTTAATTCAATGTTTGTATATTGCATCCACTGCTACGAGCAAATTTATTGTATGTATTAAGCGTTCAACTTTTAGGCTTGCAGCTGTCGAACTTCGAATTGTTTTCGTAATTCACCTTCGAATCACCTCTTGTTTAGGCTCTTGCTGTGGCTTTTTCTGTGATCAGCGCATTGTATAGTTTAAATATGCATTTAAAATGTCTCCATGACATCTCGCAGAAACAGTGCGTGGCGCACCTCTGAGATGGGCGATAAACGTCTTCCTTTCATCTCATCTATTATTTATTGATTTCTGCTTTTTGTTGAGTCAAAATGAATGTGTTTGTCTTTTAGTTGTGCGAAAATAATTTTGCATATACTGCCAAGAGAAAACTTATTGTAATTATTAGGTTGTCCCATAAGTCCTTGCAATTTTTTTTTTTCAACATTCACAGCAGATTCCGCCGGCGGTCTCTTGCATAGCGCTGCATAGCTTTCGAAAGACAATGATTTGCTCTATCAGAACATTTATTGCATTTCTTTTTTCATTATGAATTTTGTCAATTTTTAGGTCGTTGAAGTGAAAAGTGAAAAAGTGAAAAAGTAGCCATTTGCGCACTTGTTCTCTCCGCTTAGGTTTGTAATTTTTTGCGCAATTTTTTATAGCACTTGGAAGACAAGTACTGTACTACAAGAATTGGTCCTATTTTCTCGTTTACCCTTTATTGATTTTTAGGCCATCAAATTGGGAATTCCGACTTTTCCGTCCGAATTTTTGCCAAAACTCCGGTTCTGTGGTTGGACTTTTTTGCTTGACGTTATACGTCATTTGAAAGAGGGTGTCTTGCACAGTAAGAATTTGTGTCGCGTTTATTGGCTCACGCTGATTTCTATCGAATATCAGCAACTGAAAAAGGAGAAGGTGTTGTTGGTGAAGACGATTTTTCTCTTTTGGGCATTTTGTTGATATTCAATAGAAATCAATAAAAGCGACGCATATTCTTATAGAGCAAGACATTATCTTTCGAATGACGTATAACACCAACCCAAAAAGTCCAACCACAGAGCAGGAGCTGTCGGCAAAAAATAACCATCCTCCTTCGGACGTCCCTATTTGATGACCTAAAAATCAATGAAGAACAAATGAGCAAATAGCACTAACACATGTTCTTGTAGTACAGAACATTGTCTTCCAAGTGCTATAAAAAACTGAATAAAAAATAAAATAAATAAATAAAAAATAAAATAAAAAATTACAAACCTAAGCGGAGAGAACAAGTGCGCAAATGGCTACTTTTTCACTTTTTCACTTTTCACTTCAACGACCTAAAAATTGACAGAATTCATATTGAAAAAAGAAATGCAATACATGCTTTGATAGAGCAAATAATTCTTTTTCGAAAGCTATGCAGCGCTATGCAAGAGACCGCCAGCGAAATCTGCAGTGAATCGTTGAAAAAAACTGCAAGGACTTATGGGACAACCTAATATTAGGCGCTTTTTAGACTTTAAGAGTGCAGCTATCGATGCTCGAGTGATAGTTTTGGTACTCTGCTTCTAAACCATTTCTTGGTTGTGTTCTGCTTTTTGTTAACAAATTGCATGTGTTTGTCTTTCAATTTGTGAAAATAATTTTTCATCTACTGTCGCTGCGTCTCACTTTACAGACCTGTGAGTCGAAATCCATTTTCAGCAGCAATCAGCCGGATAATTCAATCACAACCAAATTTACCCCACGTCCGTTTACATGGACTTTCGCAGCTGAGCCGATATTTTCGGCTCTACTCCGCGCACAAATGCTGCCGACTTCCCTATATTGTTTCGCTTCGACATTCCATCGTTCGACGTTCGTGTCCTAGCAACGCCCACATCGGCAATGGCATCGCGCCAACACATCTACGGCTCGTCGTCGTCGCCGCCGCCACTGCTGCTGCTGAGTCGTCAGAGCGGCCTCTGCGACTCAGCTGGATAATGTCGACTGAGGCGGCTCAGCCGACTTCTTACTCCGCCGACCGCCGGCGTTCCACAAACGTCTCCGATTCGGTTTCGGACTCCACTATTCCGGCCAGACGATCGCATTCACAAGGACGGACACCGTGGCGAACCGAACGACGCTGTAAGTCGATTCCTTCCCGGTCGTCGGTTCGTGTCGTGTCTCAGCGATTATTCACCGTCAAAGGGTGCTCTGACATGAATACGTATGCTGCGTTAATTGTACGCACTTTAGACACGGAAATCGATGACCACACCTGGAAATACACCCTCGACAACGAGACTTCTGGGTAAGGGCACCATTGATGCCTCTTCGTTCTGCCTTTCCGAATGGAGTGCTTTCCAGAGGTACTGTCGTTGGCTTCGGAAATGTCCGAATCCCTTCCGATGACAACATAGCCAAGTTGGTGGATCGGAAGTTGAGCATTCGCGCAGTCACTTGGAATATCAACGAGAAGGTGGGCCGGCTTACGACTTCATTATACATACGTACTCGTTTTTATTCATAGACATAACAAACAAAATCGTCGTAGTAGACTGCATAGGCAATCTTAAGCTGCTTATTCATGAGGCAACACCCGGACAGAGAACTCGCCCACTTTACTCAACGTCGCTTACGTTGTTGTCGTCGAGTCAAGCCTCCGAAGTGATTGCTTTCACAGGAATCCATGGATTCTCGAAAATATTCAAAAACAGTGTCCGTTTCTCACACATTTCATGGGAACTGTTCAAATTCCGTACGTCACAGCACCAATTAGTAAGCCTTGCTGAGTCACCACGTCGTCAAAGCGCTTCCTTGCAGCTGCGGCTCCTCATTCTTCAGGGGGCTGCAGCACAACCGTCATAGGTGGTACAAGACTGATCCCATCCAAATGCTCCCTGAATCTGATGCGTAAGTGCTTCAACCAAGTCCTTCCAAGGCGGAATTGTCGGACCATAACCTTAACCTGGGCGCGTGTAGCGCAGTCGGAGGTGCCGGTTGTCGCGTGCATCCAATACCAGCTTTCTAGTTCGGATTTCCCGCCCAGGCCAACCAAGCCTTCCATCCCTCCTGGATAGATAAAATGGAACCAATTTGCCTTGAAGGATAAAGGCTGAAATGTTCATCGGCTGGCCACCGCAAGTCATTTTACGGCCAAACACACATTCAGAATCCCCTCTACGAAGTCCCGTATAAGTAAAATATGTGGCGCATTCCAAAAGGGAGTGAGTAACGCCGTCATTTACCCCTTTATTTAAACTTGACCATCTGAAGAAAGAGTCCACATCGATGTCAGCTGAAGCATGTTCAGCATACGTAAAGTCAGGCCTTGCAAGGTTTAATTTCCATGAAACATAGTCCAAGCAAGGTTTAATTTCCATGAAACATAGTCCAACCTTGGGCCGCATCTGCGCCCTAGAAGGACGGCCTTATTCCGGAACACTAAGCTGATACACTAATCGCTTCCCTCTTCAACTCGAAATTTGCCAAATTAACAGCTCCTCCATACAGATAGACACGGCGCGTGGTGCAGTGATCAGCAGTGTTCCATTCCCGCCCAGGCCAATGAACCCTTCCACCCCTCCGGCGTAGGACGACTGTTACCAGATCAATAAAACATTGATTTGTTCACCGTTAAATCATTGCATAGGCCGAATACGCATTCAAATTCTTTTTCGTTCGTCTTGACAAATTGCTGAGGTGTAGGATGTGTGACGTATCCCGCACAGGAATTCATTATCGCCGTTGTTTATCTGTACGCATTTATATGGCCTATGCAATGACTTGGGGCCCGTGTAGCGTAGTCGGAGGAGGCGGTCGGCCGTCGCGTGTATCCGATAACCCGACATCAGGTTCTTGGTTCGGATTTCCCGCCCAGGTCAACCAAGCTTTCCACCTTCGTGGTCGGCTAATTTGTAGCAGACTTATCCGGAAGGGACAAAACACTCATTAGTCCATCGGCTGGCCACGCAAGTCATTGTATGGCCAAATACGCATTCAAATTGCCTTCACGACATTGACAGAAGTAGGATGCGTAGCGCATCCGAAAAGGGATTGATTAACGCTGTCCTTTTTCCTTATTCCTGCTTTAGCAACACTGCCATTCAACGCCATTCGTTGCTCATGGGCGATGAGCTCAATCAGACTTCATGAGAAGGAGAAAACATGGAGTTGTACAATGTCTGGGCTCCCATTGTGCAAAAACGACCTTCGTGATGTCACTCTGTCATTCGTGAGCGACTCGATAGCGGAAATGGACATCTAGGCACTTCTTTGAATTGCCCTCCTCACAGTGGTCTACTACATCGTTTCAATTCCTTGGTGTCACCATTTGACCACCTTCTTGTTGGCAGGTGACGTGGTAGCGCAGTCGGGCCAGTTGCATTCTAATTCAAGGTTCTTGGTTCGGATTTTCCGCCTAGGCCAACCAAGCCTTCCATCCTCTGGAGTCGGTGAATTTGTACCAGACCTGTCTGGGAAGGATAAAGCTGACTTCTTCATCGGCTGGCCACCGCAAATCATTGTATGGCCAAATACGCATTCAAACCGCCTCCAGAAATACAATGCGTGGCGCACCCCAAATAGGATTGAGTCCTTCATTCTTCGAAAGATAATGTACTGCCTTGTTCATCGGCTGGCCACCGCAAATCATTGCACAAGCCAAACACTCGTTCGAACTAATTCCGCGATATCCCTTAAAAGTAGAATGCTTGGCTTCACCCGCAAAGGGATTGAACAACCGCGACTTTTATCCTTCGTATTAGCCTTGTTGTTAGTCAAAGTCGGAGACCCTACCAGAATTTGAATCGTTCCCAGCTGAAATGGCAGTTGATTCATCCATGTGACGAAGACACAGACCCATCAGTCGTCCTTCTCAATGACCGGTCCTGAAGGCAGAGTGTCAGTATAGAAGGACCGGTGTGACCGGTCCTTCTATACTGACACTCCGCCTTCAATAAACTGCACCCACACCAAGCAGCTGCTCATTTCAGCCGGTGAAAATCCTCGACTTCCTCGCCGACCACCTGCGCCAAATCCCCGAGAACCTTCTCGAGGACATCATCACTATCGCTCTACAGGAACTGCCTGCATCGACGACGTGCGTTCACTCGTTTTGTTTTTGCTGTTTATGCAGCGTTTGAGTGAGAACTTCCGGCCGTGGTTTATCACGTCTGCCATTCTCCCACGCTTAATTGTCGCTGTTGTCTAATACGTGACGGATTTCCATAGTTGGCCACACCTCACAGCACATAAAGCAGTTGCACTTCCTTATTTTTCGAGAATCTAGCATTCTGAACGACGTGGAGACGTAGAGGCAAAGGCTTTTCTTTTCAAAAACCGTAAATCACGAGCCCTTTTCACACACATTTAAGTGTGTGACACACGTTTTTATCATTTTTTGTACACGAAACTAACACCAACGCGTTTATGTGAACTTTGCTGTTCGAACCGATAAAATACAGGTACAATTCTAGCTTGGGTTTTTTGTCCTTGTTATCCTTAATTATTAGTTACCAATTAGGATTTTTGTTTCGTTACCCTTAATTTTCTGAACAGCACAGTGTCTCTTTATGTACTTGAAGGATAAGGACTGTTGGGAAAAGTCAGACAGTGCTACTATTTTATCAGACATCAATTTTTTAGAGTTTTCAAAGGATGTCAAAATAATGATTTTAACGGTGAAATTTTTTGGCCTTCTTTTCTCGAAGCACCAGTTTTGAGTTGGAAGGTGTTCAACTTGATTTGAATATTATATGATGGAAACAAATGGGTTGTACAGATGGGATGTCTATGTCTGTTTGTTTCAGTGCAATTCAGATGTGGGGGGGGGGGGGGGCAATCCGCAACTTCTAATGTCCGCCCACTCGCTCACTTGAAATTCTCGAGCCCACTCACATCGAAAATGATCCACTCTTCAGTTCGCTTTAAAAGGGGTCAGTGTGACGTCGAAATTGTATAATTCAACATTGCTACCTATTCAGTACCAATCACCTAACAATACGCCCTAATTGATAAGCGACTTCAGAATCTACCCTAGTCGGCAGAGAGGCGTACGATGTTTTGCCTCCTCATCACCTCGCTTAAACGTGTCCCAGGGTTTCAGCCATCGGTAATTGACACGGTAGCCCTCTTGCGAATTCACAAAATGCGGTGTATCGTGGGATGCTGGACACAAATTACCTTGGCATGGCCTCCCGATTAGGATTGATCCCGACTTCATTCAGGACAATGAAAGTGAGCAGTGCAAGCACAGGAAAATCCTTAGTCATTTAAACCAACAAAGTCAACACAGCAAAATCCTTAGTCATTTAGTAGAAAGTATGGTTATGACCAGGTTCACATTCATTTAAAGACTCTTACAAAGAAGGGTACCTAACTCATGGTGAGCTTTTGCAATGCTATTTTGAAAGGATGTAGGGCCGTGTGAGGGGAGTCCAGCGGCCGTATGCTCGTCTACCCCGAGTCTCCCCGATGGGGGATTGCAGCGTGATAAGAGATGTTGATATTGATTGGATTTTCCTCAACGGGGGAACACGAGCATACAGCCTTAGGATTACAGATAGTTTTTGCTGAACGCCTTTTTAAAGATCTGGAAAAGAGGTGTAAAAACGTGTGCGTAACACTCGCCAACCCCTATGACACCCTTTGAGATGTGCCTCAGTGGCGCAGTCGGTAGGAGTGTCGCCTCATGGGAGCACGCCGACGTGCTTTTGAGTAGTCCGCGTACTACCGAAATTTTTGCACATATTAGTTTGTTGTTACTACTCTTTCTACGTCAATTTTAGACCACCACTGCATACAAAGAGCCAAGACTGTCTATTGGCGCCTTCATATGCACCAGTTTTCAACGATATGGCTCGGGTTCATAATATTCAACCGTAAGGTATGCGTAATTGTGTGGAGTTACGATATCCTTCACTGGTGATGTGGTATGATATGTTGTGCTGCAGATACGCATCACTGAAAAACTAGCACATATGCAGGCGCAAATAGATAGCCTTGGTTTGTTGTAAGCCTTGATGGTCTAAGATTGACTCCCGAGATCATGAGGAAGCCTAATAACAACAAACTAATATGTGCAAAAATGTTGGCAGTACGCAAGCTCAAAATCCCGACGGTATGCTCCTATTAGGTGGCACTCCTACCGAACGCGCCATCGAGGCACATCTCGTAAGGTGTCATAGAGGTTGATGATTGTTGCGCACACATTTTTTCACCTCTTTATCGCAAAAGCTCACCATGTGTTGACTTTTCTTTGTTAACCGGAGGGATTCCTAGTTTGGGGAGACCAGACGGTCGTCCCATCTGCTTCCCTTATCTTTCGTGAGAATCTAATAGTTTCCACAGTTGGTGGTAAGGCTTTCCAACAATCTCAAGGGAAGCGTGATGTAGGGAAAGCAATTAGGGAACTGGGGGTTGTCCCTCAAACTAGGACTAGGCACCTTCTTCCCCTTCAATACCATCAAAAAACTGGTTCCTTTCAGGACTTTCCATGAAGACGCGCTAGCCATAATCGCGAAGCCTCTACAGCAAACGCACGACACCTACATCTCGTACCGGGCATGGAGCCAGATGATCTTCGTGTTCATTCGAAAAACACACACTCGCTTTGCCACAGGTCAGTCGCTCAGTTAAGGATAAAGGATGAAGGATGGCGTTGGTCAATCGTTCATGGGATGCGCCATGCATTCTACTTCTACGGAGTCATGCATAATGGTGCAAATTTGAATGCGCATTTGACCAGTATGAGGGCTTACGATGGCCAGCCGATGAACAAGTCACAGCTTTGTCCCTACCCAGACAAGTCTGGAGTCAATTTTCCGACCCCGGAGGGATAGAACGCTTGGATGTCCCAGAACCAGGACTGTCGATTCGGGGTGCAGATGACAGCAGGTGCCTCGCACAATTACGCGCTTCCCGATCAGTCACTCAGCTACTTCGACAATTTTGAACGCCATTGGATGATTCTTAGCTAAGGGTAGCATATGGGGCAATAAAAAAAAAGGATAAAGGACGGCGTTATTCAATCCCTTCTGGGATGAGCCAGCGCATTCTACTTCCACGGGATGTCGTGGAGGCGATATGAATGCGTATTTGGCCATACAATGAGTTGCGGTGGCCAGCCGATGAACAAGTCAGCACTTTATCCTTCCCAGACAAGTCTGGTACCAATTCACCGAGGGATGGAAGGCTTGGTCGGCCTGGGCGGGAAATCCGAACCAGGAACCTGGTATCGGGTGCACGCGACAGTCGCGCCTCCTCCGACTGCGCTACACGCGCCCATATGGGGCAATATCTCTCAGAAAATATGCCAATTTTGACAACAGGCGCAAACCCCAGGAAGAATTCTATAACTAGGAGAAGAAAAAAGGAATCCCAAGTGCTAAGGAAGGGCTATACCTATAAGCTCTATCGCGTGCACCTTTCTTTCCTCACGTGCATCCCGAACCTACTATAAATTGGATCTGTTCAAAATTTTCTTACCGCTAATACGACCCCGGATTTTCCGAATGATTCGAATAACGGCGATTTTGCAGGCCTCGGATTTTAGTATGATTCAGATTGGGACATCTGAATCGGACATCCGAAAACGAATCATTCGGATCCATGTATGTATGGAACCCACCCAAGTTCTAGCCACTCTCTTGTTAATCGAGCCTTCTATTTCCCTTGGGTTAGCGAGCTGGTTCCAGACCCGTTTGGAAAAGAAGAAGCAGTGGCTTGCGTAAGGCAATGTATACGCTAAATACGCATTCGAGTACTTCCACGATATTTCGTGGGAGAAGGACGGGTGGCGTATCCCACAAAGGGGTTAACGCCTTTATCCTTTTTTGCTCTGTTTCGAACCTTATCAGCTAATCACCACTGGATTACGAAGGTTCATATGCTTTGCTCGGCAAGTTATAATCCATTCCAGACGATCAATATTTTGCACAGACCGTATGGACAAAAACGCCTCGGTGTGGCTTTCCGTTGAGACAGCTGCACCAACATGGCAGTTCGCGGTTTTCTGTACCCACCGTTTCACACCTCTGGCCATGATTACGCCATTGGATTATTTAGAGACTTTATGTAGTAGGATCCGCTTGGAGCACTCGTGATCCAGAAGTCTTCATAAGGAGCCAATAAAAAGTCGAGGTGCTATGCAGCTACGGAGGGGATTGGGGTAATTACCTCATAACTCCCCCATTTAGAAAATTCCAGATTCGGTTCATGTCGCGAAAGGGGGCTGCATTGGGAGGTAGAAACCCCCAAACCGATTAAACCGTATCAAATGTTCGCACAACTCAGATAGGGATGTACGATCGGTACCGTGATTGCATGGCGCCTGCCCATCGCCTAGCGTTGCCCATCTTCGCGACATGGACCATGTTCCACACGGTAAGCATAGAGAGGTGGTTCGTTTTGCTAGCGATAATAACATCTACAGGATTCTGGTGCACGAGATAGAGATTTCAACCAGAACGGCTCACTCAGGATCCTCATCGTTGTGACAATGGAATGGCGGTGCAGTGAGTACCATCCGCTACTGGTTTTCAGGTTCCTGGTTCGGATTTGCCGCCAAGACCAACCAAGCCTTCCATTCCTCCGGGGTTGGTGAATTGGTACCAGAGTTGTCTGGGAAGAATAAAGCACCGGCTTGTTCATCGGCTGGCCAGCGCAAGTCATTGTATGGCCAAATGCGCATTCAAATCACCTCCACGACATCCCGCAGAAGTAGAATGCGTGGCGCTTCCCAAAAGGAATTGAGTAACGCCGCCCTTTATCCGTTTATCCTAGTTTCCAGTAAACGAAACGATACATCCCGTTTTTCTCGTTGCCCCTTATTTCAACCTTCGATAGCATCGTGTCAGCGGCCTATCCAGAGTTTCCTTGCCGTTTTTAGTAGTCATTCGCCACTACAGCGGAAGCCTCCTTGAGCACGTAGAAGAGGCGGGTGCAAGGAAGGAATCGTCCAGTCACACACCGGCGCTACGTGGCTCCGCCATTCTTCATGACACTTGAAAGTATACTTCTGTGCAAGTCGAGGCAGAGCTCCACTCTGTAGCTGCTCAGCAGTAACTTTAGGTTATCGTGTGCATTGAATCCGATTAAAAATCCGGATAATTGGATGAATCAGATAACGCTGTTTTCGCGGACCCCGGATTTTGGACGAATCCGATATTCGAAAATGATTCATTCGGCTCCAATGAATAGCGATCGGCAAGCAACATCAGCGTATATGTCCTTCTACAATTACAACCGCGCCTACAGCCTATTTTTGAAGGGTTTTAGATTCTTTCCTCGAATTCTCTGCATGTCAGGAACGAGAAAGAGGTTGGATCCCTGCACCCACCTATACTTTTGCGCGGATGAATCTGTCGACCAAAGGTGTTCGCTTCAATGAAAAGTCTAAAAGCCGCTTATGACTTCGAGAAAGTAGAGAGCGCGGCATATACAATACACGGACGCAAAGCAGGGCAATTAAGGTTGGGTGGAGCGAAGATGTCTGAGCTAACATAGCATGAGGCAACAACGGAAGATGATAGCAACTCTTCTGACCTCTTGGGGCCTGATCACGCAACTCCAGTTGGCTACTGGAGCAAAGAGAAACAGGTTCACCCACCCCACTCTAGGACGTCACCTTACAAATCGGCACTATATTCCCTCCTGATTTCAGATCCCATAGCCAAGTTCGTGCCGGCGACCACGCTGGCCAAAGTCGTCAGGACAAAGGGTGCAATCGGCGTCTGTCTGCGTCTCTACCAGCGATGGACCGTCATCATCGGCTGTCACCTTACACGTATGTCTTTCTGAAGGGATTATCCATCTGCTGTCTGGCCATTTGAGGCCTAGGCCTCCGTTTATACTTCCAACGACGCAGTGACGCGATGGCATGTATCGTGGCCAAATTGACGCTTTCCAAAGCAAACTGGACATTTGTCACATCAAATTGAACACTCTCGTAAGCAAGTTTGAGGATTTTGAAAATAACTGAAATTAAACCACATCTTCCATATTGAAGCGAGCTCTTTCCGCATTGCACTTGAGACTCTTCAAAAAAGAATAATTTCTTGTCCAAGGAGAATTTAGTCTGATTTTTTTTTTTTGATATTTTTTACTTCAGTTGCCGTAATAAGTGATCGAAACGTTTGAAGTTTCATGAAAATCTTGTTTTCAAGCAAAAATTTTGGTTTGAAGCTTGTTTTCATGTGCAGGAAGGCGGTAGTCTTCAACGACAAAAGAAGAGCACGCCATTTACTCTTCCAGCATGCCACAATTTTCATTTCACTGAAAGCGAAATTCTGTTTGCTTGGTGTACAGACCTGATGATAAGGTCTAAGGGACGGCGTTACTCAATCTCTTTTAGGCCACGCACTCCACTTCCACGGTATGTCGAAAAGACATTTAAGTACGTGTTTGGCCGTAAAATAACTTGAACTTGCGGTGGCCAGCAGATGAACAAGTCAGCGCTTTGTCCTTCCCAGACAAGTCTGGTACCAATTCACCAGTCCCGGAGGGATGGAAGGCTTGGTTGGTGTGGGCAGGAAATCCGAACCAAGAACCTGTATCGCGTGCACGCCACAGCCGGCACTTCCTCCAGTTGCGCTATATGCGCCGACACCTGATAATAGCACAACAACAAAAAATTGTAGAAAACACACATGTCTTCACGTCGCTGTTTGAAACAAGTAACATTCACACTATCAATCAGATTAAAATTGCGATGAGTTAGATGAGTGCATGGCGCGATACCTTCTTTTGAAACGATAAGGAATTGCTACGTTTCTGTACTCGGCAATAAGTTTTAAACACAATTTTCTTTTGAAAAAATGAAAAAATTGTAAAACTTCAAACAGTGCGTTCACTTACAATAATGGATGAAATTAAAAAATCGGAAAAAATAACACAATGTTTTACTTGGAATAAAAAAGATTCTAACTTTCTCGGAAGGTTCCTAATACACTGTAGGAGAAGCTCCTATTGACATGGAGGATGATCAGTTCGATTTTAAAAGTGTCACGCTTGCTTAGAAGAGTGTCCAAAGAGTGTGATTTGAAAATCGTTGAATTTTATATGAAAAGAGTGCGTCAAAAACGTCAAGAAATAAAAATGGGGTTTAGTAAGGGAAGAGTCTGAGGCGTATGTCTGAGCGGAGAGAGTGAGTTATATAGGAAGAATCTCCACCCCTCAATTAGCATAAAAATGCGTTTATTTTCTGTCAAGTCGTTAAACCCAAGGAGTAGGGGGCCCTAGAAGTCGCATTGGAATCGGCGCCTCACGAGTGCTGAGGGGCTCCTATACGCCCGCGATGCTACCACCGACTAGCGGTTCGGGGCGAAGTGGGTAGTGGCGGTGTTTCAAGCGAGAGGTCGTAGGTTCTCCTGTGCTGCGGTAATTTTGCATTTCAACTGACTGGTTGAGATTTGAGGGGTCCTGACGTCTACACAATTTTCAGTCGTTTTCTGCAGAATTTTCCACCTGTATGCTGCGGAGAGTAACGTTTCTATCGTAACTTCAAGGGGCCCTACTTATTGGTTTTAGCGACTTCTCAGAAAAATATACTAATTGAGGCGTGGAGATTCCTCCTATATAACTTGCTGTCCCGTTCAGACATGCGCTTCAGACCCTTCCCTTGTAGGAGTGGCTGAAAACAGGAAGCGTGCGCTACACGGTTACGTCCCATATAGAGGGGAACCTCATTAGCACCTCCTTCACACTTGGTTACCTACCTGGCAATTCCTCACTAGATTCCCTCTGCTTCGTGCTACTTTTCTCCTTTCTCCTAGCACATGCCCAGATGGATGAATCACCCGCGGCATCAGCATTAACGACATGTCAGTGCAATCCAATTACGGCTCTCACACGCTAATCAGCTAATAGGCATGGGACCACAGGTCATAAAGGCATTCCTCACACTCTACTGCTTGTCACGTAGTATACCAAAAGCATCATCCACAGCCATCATCAAAGATTCGAGCTAAGCTTCACGTTCCATAGCATCTTTTACGTTTAAGAATCAGCACACTCGTACGGCAAAACTCCGTAGAAAGGGCGCGAAACACTAGCTCTGACGCAGGCGATTACAGCTCTAATCCCTCTGCATTTACGCATCATCCAAAGGAATTCTTGGGATTAGTTTCTTAAGCCCCTGAAAACAAAAGCACATAAAGACACTGACGTAGAAAAGGTTTAGCTCGACGCTTCCATTATCCTAATGCTCCCACGACTGGCACTTCTTTAAGTAGCCGAGGTACTTGCCAGCAGGGCGCGTGTAGCGCAGTTGGAGGAGGTGCCGACTGTACACTGTGCACCCGATACCAGGTTCCTGGTCCGGAATTCCGGCCCAGGCCAATCAAACCTTCCATCAAACCGGGGTCGGTGCGTTGGTAACAGACTTGTCTGGAAAGGTAACGCGCTGATGTTGTTCATCGCCTAGCCAGCGCAAGCCATTGTATGGCCAAATACGCATTCAAACCGCCTCCACGACATTCCGTAGAAGTGGAAGCATCCCAAAAGGGATTGAGTAACGCCATCCTTTATCCTCTATCCTTCTACTTGTCTGCAGGCAGCATGAGGTGGGACGAGGGATAGTCATCTGTGCAATACAGACATTACCTCTAAAGTTCGAATTTTGACCACGACTCCCAGTCTTCCACTCTGCAAACGATGCAAAGATCGACTACCTAATTGTGAAGATCAAACTTTAGGAAAGAGTAAAGATTAATGAAGGCCTTACCAGGATACTATCGCAACAGTAGGTCGGAACGGCCCAACTGTTGTATATGGGCAGAACCGTCTCTCCTTGGAAAGTAACAAACTGCAGGTATCTCGACCCCAATACAACTCTGCGCAGAGTTAGGGGCGACGGAATTCGCGTGTTGGCGCCATGTCGATTCACGTGCTCCGCAGCTGACGGGGCGCGTGGGATGAGGGCTCGTATCGCGACTCAGCGCAGTGCACAGGTGGCGTAGTAGAGAGGCGCCCGGACTCGTGAGCGAGGGGCGGGAAGATTGGATCCCGCAGACTGCGTTTGTTTCGCACTTTTGCCAAATCCATGTGTATCATATATGTGATCCACCTAGAGTATTATAGTATGTTATAGAGCATGATTACATATAACATACGCTTCAAGCTACAAGTTAGCTGAAATGTTTACTTCTAAACAACCGAGGCAGTTCTCCATGCTCCATAATCAAAACAACAGACCGTTACTAATATTAAGACCAATTCACGTCTCCTATCCATTAAGCAGAGCCATTTTAAAGCTTATTCTTGCAGAGGTTGACGTGCGGTAGTGCAATAGGTAGAGGCGTCGCCTGCCAAGCGCAACCCAAATCTAGTTAATGGCTCGGAAACTCCTTGCTGCTCCGCAAAGGGTCTTGTTTTCCTGCTAGTTATTCCATGAAAAGCCTTATTTACTACTAGTTCTTGTAGGGTTTAATTATAAAATTATCAGGTATCGCGTTGGTATTGTTAACAAGCAATTGTTCATTCGTATTCGAGCCGTAGAAGAACAAGAAAGAACAAGTATTCCTTTCAAAAAACATTCTAAATGAAACCCTTTCAGATGCCACGGCGCTGCAACGGATACAAGACTACCACAAAGTCATGAGGACACTGAAGTTCCAGACGCTGTGCAGTTTCAAAGGAAGCGACGACATATTCCATGCCGACGTAAGCCAACTTCTCCTGAGACTTTTGATTCTAAAGCTACGGCTTTCTTTGAACAGAAGTCTGTTGATAAGCAGGACCTCAACGATGACCGAATACTAACGCGCCACGTCCGTTCAGCACTGCAACGAAAATCGACTAATCCTTCACTTTAGTGCGTGCTGTGGTTGGGCGACCTGAACTTTCGCATAACGAAGGACACCGGCGTCAACTGGAAACTTCAGCTTCATCAGCCGAACGTACATGACATCGAGAGCACTTTGCAGAACGACGAGCTTGGCCTAGTTCGACGGAAGGGTAGGCAATTCGTCATGAGTAGATGTCCAATCCTTAAACATCGACATGTCCTCGTTCAGAGCTGGCCTTCGCCGAATTCAGGGAAGCGCCTATCACCTTTGCTCCAACTCACAAGTTCGAGCTGGGATCAAACGACTACGTGCCAAATCGTATACCCTCCTTCACGGTAACATTTTACGCTCTAGAACAAACTAACTAAGGAATTTGCCCTAGGGAGCAGATTCTGCACTAGAGTTGATCTGTTGGACACTTACGCGCATCGCTTCGTTGACTATTTAAATGCTTGGTAAATATCCATTTACACATGTTTAAGGGAAATATATATAAAACCAATATAAAATATAAGAACGGTCATAAATAAAACATATATATATATATATACCATTTGCACGAAATGGACACTTTTCAAACACAGTTGAACACTTTTCAATTAAACTGGACTACTTTTCACATAAAAGTGGACACTCTTCTATGATAGCCTAAGGCTTTGAAATCAAAGCGAACTCTTTCAAATCGAAATGGCCTTCAGGCAGGCTAGCCTACAGACTCAACAATAATGTTTTGTTCAAGAAAATACAACTCTCTTTGAAATTTTTGGTCACCTGCCCCAATAAATGTAATAATTTTATATGAACTTTATGTTTTGAGAAAATACTGAACTAAATTTTTAAAGCACAGCAAAAAGGCAGTCATACAGCGCAATAAAAGATCAGATCGCGCCATTCGCTCGAAAAGCACGTCGCGATTTTTATTTAGTTGGCAGATTTAATGCTGTTTATTTGAAACATCTAAATGAGGATACGTGTGTTCTTCACAATTGCTTTTGTTGTATCGATTACAAATGTGAAACTCCATGCAAGCAGACATTTCGCTATCAATCGAATAAAACTAGCGACGTCTTGGACGAGGGCATAGCGCAATCTTTTTTGTCACAAAAAAATACAACCTTCCTGTTCTTTAAAAAGAGCTTCACTTTCGCTCAAAAAATTTTTTTTTATAAAACTTCATACAATGTCTCCACTTACTGGGCAGTGAATTAAAACTTCAAAGAAAGTTATACAAAAATCTTCCTTGAACAAAAAATTATACTAACCTTTTTCTTTTGAGAGTCTCTACTTTAATGTAGAAGAAGACTATTTCGATTTGGAAGAGTTTGCAAGGATTTCAAAAGTCTTAGCCTTGTTCAGAATTGTCCAATTTGACATGAAAAGGGAACAATTCGGCGCGAAAGTGATGTATTTGAATCGGACTGAACTCATTCTTCCAACTCTTTCCCACTCCTTGCCACTAGCAGTGTTCACCATCGTTCGCCGCCTTCCATAACATCCTACTTCACTGAAGTCTAATAAATCCGTCCGTTGTTCAGTGTAGACGAAAACAAGTACAACCAAGGGGAACTCTAGACTACACCACCACTTCAAGTCTAAACGATGCGAATACTTCGAACAAATTATGCCTCTTGGACCATAAAGATATGTAGATACGCTGCTTGGCACGAATTTACCATTTTTGGGAGTTTAGGGATCCATTCCAAATTATAAAAGGAAACTGAAGCAATCCTTCACAGAACAACGTGCGGCAATCACAACTAACCAATAGAGGAATTAATCATGGATCGTATCCGAATACCATATTTACTGCCCAAGAAGGAGCAGGGAATGGATTCCTAAGGGCCTGTTCATACTTCGAGCGACAAGAGCGACAAGAGCGACTGAAGCTACAAGAGTGACAAGAGCGACTGGAGCGACGAAAATAGTGTGGTACTCGTGAATAATTACGTACTCCATACTCGGCCCGTGACGAATGTAGTATGGAATACGTAATTATTTACATAAATCACACTACGTCCGTCGCTCCTGTTGCACCCGTCGCTTTTGTCGCTCGAAGTATGAACAGGCCCTTACTAAATGTCGTGTGCATAAAGGACCTTTCAGTGGGAAATAAGCACTGAAAGGTCCTTTACTCACACGGGTTCCTCCGATCGTTGTTTTGCAAAAAAAAACTTTTTTTAAACAATGAATGGCGCAAGCAGGTTTCCCGCCGCTCACCATAAGCAGCTGTTCATCGCTTAGCACCGCGCCAATTCATTCTGCGGCGCTATTTGCCAAGTGCAGTGCTCCAATTTCCGCAAAATTAAGTCTTTTACGACGGCGAATTACAAACTCGCTCCCCACATAGATGCATAAATAACCTGTAAATATATAAATGCCAAGCCCCTCTGCGTAAAAATCATCTATACTGATTATGGTGCAATACAGCACTGCGGCGCGAATATAGCCTATGCCTAAGTCATATATCCGCCTTCATGATCCTCCTTTAGGACCGAGTACTCTTCTGGACGAAACACTCGAACTGGATGGAGTGTACAGCCTACAACTGCATACAAAAGCCTTCACAGTCCGACCACAGACCGGTTTACGCCACTTTCCGGTAACTTCTTTGAAATACTATCATACCTTCTCAGCCCCATGCCCATCCTGATCTTTTCAGGCTAGAAGTGATCAACAAGAGAGCTCCTCGGAGATTCAACAGTGATCGAACTAGCAATAGCACAGCTGGTAAGCCCAATAATCTAACAACAAAAGGCTTGGAAAAAGTTAACTCATAGGATAATTAGGCTCGTTAAGGCTTACGCAATAAAAACCAATAAAAAGTGGTTCAAGAGTTGTTTTCAGACACCTCGCCGACTTCGGAACATGCGAGAAGTATACTGCTCAAGGAGAACTCAAGCCAAATGTAAAGAAATCGGGAGACGGGAAGCATCAGATGTATAAATAGACCTAGTAAATTGTCCAAATAAATTTTCTGCATTGACTAGACTCACCTTCTTCACCACCAGACACTCCACATCCGACATAGAGGATTCCACGTTTGGCCAGTTCGTCGTGTCGGCGCTTAAACAGTTACCATTATTACATTCAAAGATCCTACAATCTGACATCAAAGTGGAACAGTGACTCATTTTTTAATGAAACTGAGGAAAGTGGACTCTTTTCTCGGGTTTAAATCAAAAAAAGATCAAGCATGCTTCAAATTTTAGACTTCTAGTCTGCTAGGATGTCTCCAACCTACTTGGAACCTAGAGCAAATCAAACGATTTGCCCAGAACCTTATCCGTCCCAATATCTACAAAAAAGAAACGGCTGTATTAGCTGTCTACATAGTTAAAACAAGTTTAAAAGCCGGCGGATGGTTCCAATTCCAGTTACTTGTTTGGACAAAACGGATATAGCACTGTTACCTGATATAATGTCTGACAAATTTGAGCCAAAACCAGTCCCTAAGCGTATTTGCACCAAAAGAAAGACAACTAACATTGGTATCGGTGTATTCCGAATTGCCTCCGTCGATGATTATGTCGCCTTTCTCCAGATGCGGAACAATATTCCCAATCATGGAGTCAACAGCAGTTCCAGCTTTCACCAGCAGCATTACGCGACGTGGCCGCTTTAGTTTCCTGAAAGTTTTATTTCCATTATGAGGAGAAAGCAGATAGGATTCGTTGGCTACAACAACTCTTCGCTGCAATGCTTAGGTCTGCACAGACATAAAGGCCAGGTGGGCAGGCACCTAGCTAGCTGTAGAACATGGATGTCGAGATTTATGCGAAAATCAACCGAGAGCAACAGTGTTTTCACGGCAAAACTAAAGGCTCCCACGGTTTCTAAAACCCGTAAGTGTGCGATGATTGGAATAACTGAGTCCACGTTAGACGGCGAAGGAGCGTTATTTTAATGAAAAGAAGCAGACGATTTGCTATTGAATCCACAAGACAAATGCAATCTTTTTTCGATGAGTACTCGCTTATAAAATCTACCACGCCTTTCGAGATTCCAGGCTCATGAACTGGTGCCACCCTTCTCTGGGAAGAAATAAACACTGATAATTGTACTAACATCAGCGAATCACAATGCTTCCTACGTGCAAGAATGTTGAGATAGTCAGCGTTGATATGACCACTTGTCCCTACTGTAAAATGAAGGGATAAAGTGCTGAAACAGCTGGATAGACTTGTATGGCAAAGGCGTCTATAAGGTGAAGTGAAAATCTTTGTTATCTGTTAGGAAGGAGCGAAAGCTTGGCTCCACCATCGAAAGCCAGCGCTGTATTTACTGAGGCTACTGCGTAAAGGATAGCTCCAGCTGGTCCAATCATAACGAGAAAAATGGAGAGGAATCGCTCGACGTCCACCCGGAAGCCGGATTCGTCATCGACCTAACTCGCGAGTGAGCGTGGTATAAGGAGTAGAGATACCCACGACTAATCACTCATTCATCAACTACTACAACCGCGGATATGTATAAGGGGTAGAGATACGACTTCACCGAGGATATCTCTACCCCCTAAACTCACGAGTTTAATTGTTGATGAGTCCGGTCCCAGCATAGAACGTTCGCGTGGATGAATTCGAATTACTAGACTTACTAGAAGACAAGCAGAACCTATCACTCTCGCAGGAGAGGGAGAAGCGGAGCGAAACTGGCAGCTATTTCCCTCATCCTCGCAGCAGTAAAATACTAACAAAATCTGTCGCTAGCCCCCCACGAGAGCAACAAGAAGAACAAAACAGGTCCCACTTATTCGCCACTCTCAGCCCTCACACACAAGGAATTTTTAGGGGAGGCATTCACCGAAAATGAGTGCTGAGCCGCCATGGTGACACCCTTTCGAGATAAATAAGGGATCTTACAGAGGCAAACACTCTTAACCCTAAGCTATTTTCGTGCAGCTTGTAGTCTTGGAAAGAGAGCGCTGACCCAGCCACGCACTATACTTCTTCGTCATGTCTTGGAGGCAATTTGGATCCGTATTTGGCCTATAGCCCTGCCTTCTTCACCTGCCGATGGATAAGTCCATCTTTTATTAATCCAGGCAGGTCTAGTACTAATTTACGGATCCCGAAGTGATGGAAGGTTTGGTTGACCTGGGTGGGAAACCCGATCCAAGAACATGGAATCATGGAATGGGGTACACGCGACAACGCCCTTACCAACACCACCTATTGCTAAGGTTTATTATTGTTTAACAGATTCCTCAACACAGATTATTCATTAAATTCATATAGTAAAAACATAAGGTAAGAAAAAGTGAGAAAACTTGTTTTGGTCAAGCTGAGAGGATCGGTAGTCAGAACTAATACTATGACAAGTATTCTCTATGTTCTCTCTTCGCAAATCCTCGGCATGCTTCGCAGAGCGTTAATGCTTCTGTGCCGAACGAAGCTGCAGGAGGATCAAATTTATTGAGCGGCCTAATATTTCAAGCTGTTCTTCGCCTTCAGAATCTCACTTATCCACCGTTTAGGCTCACAAGCATTAACACACTATGGTAATAAGTGTTGCAGAATGGGAGAAAAGCCATGAGTACCACGACTATTTAAAACCGGCAGAACAGGAAACGTTGGTGAAATGCAAAGTAAGCAGTAAGATAGCAGGTGAATATTTTCTCAACGAAGAATTAAATGGAGAGAAAAAGAAGAATGGACTGGTCCATCCAAAAGTTCGCCTGGTTTTAGCCCTTGATAGATATCTGCATAAAACCACAGAGTAATCGAAAGATGGCTGTGTCTCCCAAACCTCCTGTGCTGCAAGGATGGTTGCAATCTGTTTAGGAAAGGCTGACTTAAGTCTTCGAAGAAGTGGATAAGACAGTGAACGAAAATTATCGACGGTAGTCATTATTTATAAAAGAAAGGATCGCGACAAGATCCCGTATCCCATATATGAATGGAGAAGGAGCATTAAAAGTGTATCTATTGCTTAGCCTTCCATGCACGATACAGCTGAAACAGAAAAATGGTCGAAAATTTTTTAGCTCGGTGCTTTAGAGAGGTGACACGGAATGCAAACCTATATCTCATAGCTTTCAGGAAAAGTTATCCCATTATACCACACAGGCTGACCCTTCAGAAACTGTGAACAATTATAACCGATCTCCTCTAAAAATTCAAAGCAAAAAGAAAAACTGAAAACGCTCTTACTTGCACATCTCTTCGATGGAATGCGCGCCGATGATCTTGGTACCTTTGGCTTCGTTAGCCAAAAAGTCGTCGACTTTGGAGACCGTGCGGTTGAATGCGCAAACCTGAAATCGCAGAGAACAGGCTTAGGAGCTTTGTAGCGATATTCACTTCAAATCAAACGATATGCACCTTTCTACCATAAGTTCAACATTCATTGATAGGTATTCTACCTTGCACCTTACACTACAGTGGTTTAGGCAGTTTCAATAGCGGTACGGATCCATCGTTGAGATAAGGGCATTAATTATGGTGAAATGCGCGACGTTTTTTACATCTATGATGTGAGAAAGGCAAGGTTAAAGCGGTGCCTAGAGCAGATAAGGGCCTGAGGAGCCCTGTCTCAGCAGACAACGAAACTTGCGTGCACCTCGAGCCTATTCAAGGTACGGTCCGGCTAGGGCCAACTAAGCAATCTGTTTACCGAAGCCGGCGAATTGGCAGCAGGCCTCCATCGCTCCATCGAAAGAATGAAATACTGACATGTTCGTCAAATGACCACAGTACGAGGTTGTATACGCCAACTACGCATGCAAACGGCCTCAGAAAACTACTCTGGAAGTGGGTGTATCCAGTAAGATAGTGAGAAATCGACAAACACGGTACTTTATCCCTTCTATTTCTTGCTCTGCATACACAAGAAATTTAAGTGGGCAGCTGATGGACAAGTCAGTGATCCATCCCATGCCCACCTATGCCCGACAATTATGACGCCAAATTGTGCAGAATGTCTACTTCTTACTTCTACTGACCAGGGAACGGTCTCAGGCGTAGGTCACGGTGGAGATGGATAGTACCTCGAAAATCTACACATAGTAGAAAAACATGCTTCGTTGAATCCTTGAACCAAAAAAGCTACGGGCCCTCGAAGGCGGGGTACCAGTTACGCACCATCAGCGCGTCCAAACGTGCATGTGTGTGCGCGCTGTTGTATGGAAGCGGTGAAAGGCTCTGCGGCAAGCGAGTCGGTGGCTCAGCAGGTTGCGGGGCTGCTTCAAAGGTGTTAGACCAGATGTTCGACCACTGTGCTATGCACTATCTTTGCAGTTCTTCATAACCGCTGTCTCCTTCACGAATTTGCTTCCTACACATCTCCTACACATTTATTTCACTCTAAATTGTCAAATAAGGGTCAGATCCGTGATCAACACCCTATGATCTCGACAGCCCTAGCCATCCGTAGCTGCTGTATCCTACCATAATCAGCCGAAATTTCAAAAACGAATGTCAGATTCTTGATCAGCAGCTCAAGTAACCCGCTAGGAGAAGTGTGGACAAAATCGGTGATTATGGCCGGAGGCATACTTCCATCGCCGCGATGCCATTGCGGCGTTCAGTTCACGGCCATTCCGCCGCACGCGGTCGAATAATCAAAGGAAACTTCGCCGCGGTCGCCGCAGCAGTGGCGGTCGGCATGCGCGATGGCTTCCCGCGCCCATCGCGGACATGGCATACTTTTTCGCGCTGCGCGCGGTGTTTAGCTTTGGTCCTGGACGGATCGCCGCCGCACTCCCTTGCGAAGCGATGAGCGATGCGACGAGCTCTGAGAAGTTCAAATTCTCTCGCGTCGCTCTGCAAAACCCATCGCCGCGATACCATCGTGGCGACGGGAAGTATGCACGAGGCCTATGATGTTTAACATTCGCTGAAAAACAAAAAAAAAGTATAATAGAAAAAGTGAGGGAAGTGAGTGACTCAAAGTAAACACTAGTTTGAGAATTTAGAGTGAAATAAATGTGTAGGAGATGTGTAGGAAGTAAGCTAAAAACTTTAAACTGTCATCAAGGCATATTGTACTTTCACGACCAGAGGTCGAGGAGAGGTCGGAAAAAATTTTCGCCCAAACATCCCCAGGGGTTATTAGGGGCGCTGATCACGAATCTGACATCCGCTTTTGAAATTCATGCTGATTACGGTAGCTAACAGCAGGTACAGGTGATTAGGGCTGTCGAGGTCATGGGATGTTGATCACGAATCTGACCCTTTTGACAATTTAGAGTGAAATAGATATGTAGAAGATGTGTAGGAAGCAAATTGGTGAAGGAGACAGCGGTTATGGAAAAATACAAAGCGGTGCATAGCGCGGGAGTCGAACATCTTGTCTAGCACCTTTGAACCAGCCTCGCACCTGGCTGAGCCACCGACTCGCTTGCCGCAAAGCTTCTCGCAGTACTATCCATTTCCTCCGTTCAGTCCTACGCCTGAGACCCTTTCCTGGTGAGGTTAATTAGTTTCTCACTCTTAGTTTTCTTCAGCACACAAATATAAGGCTAGGGAGATAGTCGCCTCCGACTGCTGTGTTGTTTCTGTACAACTTTCTGCTTTAGCGGAATATCAAGAAGCGACGACAAGCGCGCCCATTGTAAAAGCTGGTTTAATGAAGGAAATAAGCAAAAATGTTAGCCAAATCACAATAAACGTACAGTGAAACCGTGGTCGTTCATGTTCAAGATCAGGTTCTGGCCCATGACAGCCAAGCCGATCACAGCAATATCAGCTTCGCCCATATTATCTCGCTTGTGGAATGTTGAAACACCTGCAAGTAAGCGTTTTTATATCACAAAGAAAAACCACAGAAATTCCGCAAAATTTGAAAGGAACGAAGATACCGCAACGAAGACTCAACGAAGAGTGGAAAGGGTGGCAAAACTGGGTAAAGCTTTGAATGAGTGCGCATGCACTTGTGTAGCTGCCCACTACGCAAATTAAAACTGCGAACGTTTTCAATCAAAGATAAGGGCTTCAAACTTCAAGAATAGACGTCGTCAAAATAGCCGCCGTAGTTGCAGCCTACACACCGAGACAGGCGTCGTGAGCCTTCGTCGCACACTCCCATTGCCGAGTGTCATTACTCGTGGCTGCTGGTAGGGCCATTCTAGACGGATAAATTGCGGCTTGATAACCGTCTAATACTCTACGGGGTACTAAGCGGACTGATGCCCGCTCCGAGATTGCACATGGGCGTGAAAAACGTATGACAGAACAGAACAGAACAGAACAGTTTCTGCGCTCTAGAACTAGGCAGGTCTTACCCAAAGGAACTCCGGGGTCCGGCAGATCTAACGTACCCGTGAAAGGTTGCCTGCCGGCGTGCATCGGCCACCAACCCGCCTAGAACCCTCTACGGAAAGTGTGTAGGTGTGTAGATGTCCATCAGAAGCCGAACGACTGGCTTTGACATAGACGGCTCGTTAGAAGCATTAGAAACCGAAGGAACTATCGGCACTTGCTCTCCCGAGACTCCAGATATTGAGAAGAGGTCAGAAGAAATCGCTCAAACTTTGATTAGAGCACGTGGATAAATCCTAATCGGAGGCGACATGTAGTGGTTTGGGTCTCCAACGCGTTGCTTGAGTTTCTACGAGTTTCGGCTGCTGTTCCATGATATGAGAGCTTTCATTTCAGAGGCGTGGTTATCTGGCATGGAAGGACATACGAAGCTAGCACTTAACAGTTGCCTCTCCCGATTATGATAGATCCGATCACTTATTTGGAGAACTAGGGGGCAGATTCATCAACGACCTACAGCAATTTAACAGAAAAATTTGCAGCCGTAATCCCTGATAGCGCGGCTCATCAAGCGATATGGTGAGCGAGAAGCCGCGTTATCTGAGCTTTTATGCTGTGAATTCTCTGCTAAAGTTATGTAAGTCTTTGATGAATCCGACCTCCGATCTCGAATCCGACATCAAAGGACTCGTACTATACCGTATGCTGACCGTTGTGCTGCCCCATTCAGTGGTCGAAATGACAATGGTGAGAGGATGTTAGAAGTCGGAGGGGAATGAAACTATCGCTATCTACCAGTTTTGTAAACACAACGAAACGTCGTGGCGGGTATTGAATAACAATTATCACAAGTAGAGAAATAAAAGCTACAAATTTTACTTATGTTTTTCACTGGAGCTTCAAATAGCACATTCTTGATCAGCATCCCAAATAACCCCTTAGGTAAGGTTGGACCAAATCAGTGACACTGACACGAACAGCCTTTCTCATCCGCACCTAACGTAACCTATTGTAATCTGTCGACGTTTCAAAAACGGCTGCCATATTTTTGATCACTGATGACAATTCGTGATCAAATTCGTGAAAATCGTCTTCTAGACAAAAGAACCAGTTAAAAATCGATATGTAAAATTAATCAAAATCTCAAAGTTGTTTAACAGTTCTTCTAGACAAAAGAATCAGTTAAAAATCGATATGTAAAATTAATCAAAATCTCATAGTTCTTTAACAGCTCTTCTAGACAAAAGAATCAGTTAAAAATCGATATGTAAAATTATTCAAAACCTCACAGTTCTTCAACAGTTCTTCTAGACAAAAGAAACAGTTAAAAATCGATATGTAAAATTATTCAAAACCTCACAGTTCTTCAACAGTTTAAAATTCAATGCCACAACACCCGAATAGGATTAGATAGAATCAGTCGCATAATTATATCCAAATTCACTCGAATTTTTATAATTCCTCCACAACATAAACTCAATATGACAACAATCACAAGCAAAAGACAACAACAACCAGAACAGAACAACGACAACCGTACATTAAACATATTTTCTTTCGCCTCTATCTTCATACAAAACATGCTTATAGACAGTTACCCCGAGGCTCATTAGTGAAGAAGGTAACTAATTAATTCAGTTGTTAGTACTGTATTAGATGATATATTTTTTGAACTTATGATTTTAACTTGTATAAGCAACTAAATTTTACAAATGAAAATATTTAGCACTTGTGTTTTAATACAAGTGCACTACTTTATCAAACCACTAACCTATTGTTATTAGTCACTAGCCTAATGTTTTTTTAATATATACGCACATATACATACACCTACACATACACTTACACATGTATATATACATATATATATTTTAAATGCTTATTTATTTATTTATTTATTTTCATTTCTAATTTTTGTTTTTATTGTTATTTTTCTAATTTTATATATTTTAATTTTTTTTACATTATTTTATTTATTTAATTATTTATTTTTCAATTTTTAAAAATTATAATGCTTTGCAGTTTTGCCCACCTCTACTCCGCCCTTTGAGTCGTAGGGTCGGAACTTGAGAGGATCACGAAAGGCCCACTTAGGATAAGGATAAAGAATAAAAGGCGGCGTTACTCAATCCCTTTTGGGATGCGCTACTCATTTTACTTCTACGGGATGTCGCGGAGGTGATCTGAATGCGTATTTGGCCATACAATGACTTGCGGTGGCCAGCCGATGAAGAAGTCAGCGCTTTATCCTTCCCAGACAAGTCTGGTAGCAATTCACCGACCTCGCAGGGATGGAAGGCTTGGTTGGCCTGGGTGGGAAATCCGATCCAGGAACCTGGTATCGGGTGCACGCCACAGCCGGAACATTCTCCGCTGCAGGCGCCCAACGGCCCACTTACTGTTTTTAACTCTACTCCCAATTGTCTTATGTAATCACTCTGGCTAATATTTCTGCGAGTTAGTTTTCTATACCTTATTTTGCTATTAGGTGATAAAGAAACATTTAATCGTGTGATTGCTCTAATAAGGCTGCATATATGAAAGAATGGGTGGAGGAGGCATAGACTATCTCTGCATCCAGGATCGAGGTTTCTAGTTAGAGACTACGGCTTAGGCTAACCGTCGTTTTCCCTCTAGAGTCGGTAAAGTACCAGACTTGCCTGGGAGGTATAAAACGCTGACATGTTCGTCGGGTGGCCATCGCATAGCCTTTGAGCTTATGTATGCGAAATACTTGTTGAAATCGCCACCGCTATATCACATAGAAGTAGATCGCGTGGCGTATTCCACAAACGTCGAATAGCGACGGCCTTTATCGTCAATTTTTTGTTAATGATCTATTGTGTTTTGATGCCAACTGTGCACGGTCAACTACAGGTGATACAAACACAAACTTCTGGATTACTTAGATGCCGAATTTCACAAAAACTTCATGGGAATCTCCACAAACTATCTGTCTCGAGGGTATTTCAATTATTACAATCTCCCTAACACAAAATTTCTGCAATAAGGGGGAAATGGCTCAGTATTGTATTCATAAGCAAATGATTGCTGTTTTCATGTTCGTTAGCTATGTTTTGATTGTTGTTGTTGTTTTTCTGATTAATGGTTCCACTATGAACGCGTAGGTTTGCCTGTGTAAATAATAATAATAATAATAATAATAATAATAATAATAATAATAATAATAATAATAATAATAAATGCTTGTGTATAACAGCAATTTTGTCCTAAAGGCTCGTAATGCACTCACGGTTACATTTGAAGCGATAGGAAAGCAAATTGAACTAACGAGGAAAGATGAGGAATCGTTGCCTAGAGCCGGATTGAACAGGTGTTCAGGTGAAGTCGAGAACAACAATAAACGGTGGTTGTTTTCAGTGCCCGCGACTAGGCAGTGTTATAAGTTCCTTAAGTGGCCGCCCACTAGAACAGGTTTCAGAAGTGAAAGTTATTGGAATTCGAGGCGATAATGATGTCCTTTTTTGTTGATAGTAATTGGTGGGAAGATATGAACACAGCGGTGACAGTTAGGCATTATTTATTATTTGCGCTTATTAGAGATATCTCGCTTTTACATCCATTTATAACACTATGAGATGATTTGAATTTCTGGAATCAGTTCTGGTTTACAGGGTGCGTAAAAAGTATTGACGCAGTAAATGGCGGTTGTGGAAACAGTATTGCGCAGTAAGTTTTAAAATATTCACTTGGGAAATGTGGAAAATGATCTTGCAAACACGACAGAATAACTCGTAATTGACATCGGCTCCTTTACTGTGAATACAGGAGCGAAAACGGCGGAAAAATTCATGAGCACGCGCCGCAAGTGTTCGCTTGCATTTTGTTCCGTGCTTCGAACAGGGTAGCCTTCTGCGACTGGTCACTTCTGTTGAAAGTAGCACAGACCTCATTCTCCAAAATCGCCTAAAGAGATCAATCCAGCTGATTCACGTTTAAGCTGTGCTCGCCTGAGAAGCTGTCCACACCTGCGCGCGTTATCTGTTTACCGTTATCGGACAGAGGTTGATAATTTCGGATTTGAACGTTAACGTGCGTGAACCTCTTGTAATCATCATCTGTTATGACAGAGCCGTGGCTGACGTTTGGGTTGCTGACCTCTTTCCTTACCAACCGTTTCGAACAGCGCCAAATTCTCTTGTTAAGGAAGCATTCAGCTGTCTGGGTAACAGACAAAAAAAAGGCTACCGTAACGGTGACGATCATGTTTCTTCAGTTTTTTCGTGAGTGTTTTTTTGAGCACAATACAGACAACAAAAATAACACATAAAGACCTAGAGGGGTAGAAACAGAAAGCTGGAGCTGAAAGAAAAAGTAGGTGCGTCAATACTTTTTACGCACCCTGTATATTGTAGAGCGGCAAGCTTATCGTTAGACGTGTTTTCTTCTTTATGCTTAAGCTGTATAAGATTTCCTTTCTCTACTGATGACCGCCGAGGAGATTTCTCCATTCAAAGAGCCTTGTCTGAAGGCAATGGCAAACCATCAACATTCATTTAATTAAATCACTCATTTTTCGTCACTTTTTTAAATTTGAAGTTCTTTGGAACTGGAACAAAAAAATAGTGCAGTTGTGCTTTTGCTTGAGTTTTTTCTCCGTCATAGAAGAGAGAGGTGAATTGAGAAGGTTATCCACGACTTCCACTCTGATCTCTTCGATAGCCACGTCCACTTGTCCCCATGCTATCTTATACTGAAGTATTTCATTCCTCCGTTGTCGCTGAGTTGGTAGTAGACGTATCTGATGAGGATAAAATAGGTCTCATGCATTAAACGGCCGCAGGTCATTTCAAAGAAAAAATACGCACTCAAATCGACGCGACGGCATCCTGTAGAAGCAGAATACGTGGAGCATCCCAGAAAGGCTTGATTGGTACCCTTTATCAGTTGTCTTAATCCGCGTAAATTTTTAAGCGCGTAAATTTCCTTCCTTAACTACAACTCCACTAAGATTCTCAAGAGCTTAAGCATCCGCGTATGATGTGAAGGGTGTCGTACATGTTCAGGGGAGGCGGGGTTACAATATGAGAGTGAGGACTGATCTGCAACAACAGGGCTCACAACCATCTACATACATATAAAACAGAATTTCTACGCATAATCATATACCCGTTTATTACAACTAACATTTAATTTAGTTTCTGTAAGCCTCAAGCAGCCGGTATCGAGGTTGTGAGCACTCATAACAATGTTTTTTGCGATAAAAACTCAGGCGCCAGGCGGGACTCGAACCCGCACCTCCTGCTGACTGGGCGAGAACGCTCCACGCCATCACGCCGCCGGCGCTGATTGTTCGAATGCAATATCTCACGGAGTGGGTTCTCACGGAGTGAGCATTTCAACAGGTGTAAAGGACCTTGGCATTTCCTATTCAAACACTCTTTTATTTGACAAATATGTGGATGATATAGTAGCCGCTGCACATAAAAATCCAACTTCATTCTGCGAGCTTTCAATATCAGGAATAGTTCTACACTTTATAGACTTTTCACTGTGTATGTTAGACCGTTGTTAGAGTACTGCACATCAGTGTGGTTACCATCAAAGCGGGTGCTCATCCAGAAAATTGAAAAGGTCCAGAAACGATTTACTAAGCAAGTCTTCATGAGAAAGAGCGCGTTTGACGCTGGATATCGCGAAAGGATGACAATTCTTGGTGGCACATCCTAGCTGCTAAGGAGAGTCATATACGATCAAAAACTAATTTTCCAAATAATTGCTGGTCGCGTGGATGTTGATATCAATGATCTGTTCAATCCTCTAGATTTTAGCAATCGAACGAGAGGTCACCCATGGCGATTGTTCTCAGGAAGTGTTCGTAGCCAACAGTTTTCGGATTCATTTCTGGTAAGAGCTGCTCGAGTTTGGAATGGCTTACCGTTGGCTGTAGTCTCGTCATCCTCACCAGCTATTTTTACCCGGAAGCTGGAGCGTCATCTCCAACAGCAGGGGTTTTTCTGAGCTTGATTACAAAACTATTTCGTCTGCATAAATTTGTAATGTTACAGGATCAGTGCTTTCGCAAATGTTTCCTTATGTGCGGTACATTCATCACCCCATCGACCGCTCAATCTACAGAAATGTTCCTACCGCTTTTGCCAGGCCAAGACTAATCCCAACTTCTTTTCATAGTTCGTTTCTCTGCACTGTTTGCTAATGCGTCCTCATTTTTTCTCGCATTAAGTTACGTGTTTGCATTGGCTAAGAGTAGTCCCTGATTACAGTTAATATTTTTTGTACGATTTTTTGATTTTTTCTTGCTTTTGATCAACTTTTAAGATTCTCATTCTCCGTACTGACGTCTTGCGTTCGAGAGTTTCGGTATGTGCTCCTCCCTTCTATGCTACCGCCTGAGGTGCGTACTAGTTTAACGAGGTCGTGGGGTCGTGTGCTTAGAAGGTCGTAGACCTGCCGCATCGCATGCGGCAAGAATTTTATAAAAGTTTTATGCTCTTTGTATGCCTTCAACAACCTTTACAAATTATTTTCTCCCAATATAGGAGACAAGGACGGACTACTCTGCGCCAGTTGCAGATATCAGTCTGAATACTTTACATTTTTTTCGACTTCTTCCATAGCCAATCGTAGATTTCTCATTGTGTCTGTTTTTTGTATTGTTATTGGCTGCAATAAATATAAATAAATAAATATCCACACCTGTTGTGTTTTGATCGCAAAAAGACATCGTTCTGAGAACTAACATTCTGTTCTCTGAGGCTTTCAAAATATAAAATTCGACCAAAAGGTCTGCGGTAAGGAAAAAAGACCAAGACAGTGAAGTCTCACAGACACGATAGATATGAACAAAGTGAATAACGGCACCAAAGGTGAAAAATAAGATCGTAGTTGTTGGCGCTAATAAAGATTTTCATGGAATGTACTACACATTCTAATTCTACGCTACATATAGTGTACTATCGTTCAGTGTCTTTCGTTAGTGAAACAAGATTACAAGTTACAACCTTGTGTTTTATCCCTTTCATAAATACCATGTACCAATTTCTCGACCTCAGAGGAATGGAAGGCTGGACAAAAGCTGAACAGTGAAAGAATATGCGGTGCACGCGACAGCAGGTGCCTTGTCTGACTGCACCCATGGATGAAGAATATAGGGACAAAATTCGCTTGGTACTAATCGGGCTGGTGCCCGCTCCATTGTGAGACCATGGTCGTGGAACACTCAAATAAACACGGTTTTCCTTCCCTTTTTTCCTTCCCTTTCCTAGTTCTGTGCTCTTCTCTGCTGGCGCGGAGGAAAGCACAGAGTTAGGCAAGGAAAGGAAAAAAAGGGTAGGTAAATCCGTTTTAAGAAAGCTTGCCGGTGAACAGACGGCACCAGCCCGCTTAGTTCCGTTCGCTCTCTAGGATGGGTTAGATAGGCGGAACGATAAGCTACAACAACAGAAGAATATCATCAGAAGGTTAAAGCTCTTAGGTGTCACATCTATGAAGAAGCTTAGCGCAAAAAGCGATAGCTGTCTGCTGGTACAACATGCCCTTACAGACGTGCCATCATGTTGTCTTCAAGTCAGAAGCAATTTGAATGGTTTTACAGTGCACTGTGGCACTTGAGTAAATCAGAGCACCAGAAACCTGCTAGACGAACAACGGCAAGGAGAGCATCTGTGGGAAGAACACAATCTAGGCGGCGCTCCCACGCCACCTTGGGAGGAACAGACTCACTCAATGGCGCGATAAGTGATGCGTGGTGTGAGCATTGTTTTATCATCGAATGTTTGCGCCGAATACTGCGACTGCTGTTGCGATTAGGGCTGCTTCATCGCAGCAATTCTGGCGCCATAATGACCTTTAGAACCAGCACGCTTCTTCTTGGTAACCTTGACACCGCTTGAAGTTAACGAGGCCTGCTGTGTGCTGTGGAAATATTTGGTTGCCCCATAAGTCTTTGCCGTTTTTTTTTTCAACGATTCACTGCAGATTTCGCAGGCGGTCTCCTGCATAGCGCTGCATAGCTTTCGAAAGAGAATGATTTGCTCTATCAGAGCATGTATTGCATTTCTTCATCATGAATTTTGTCAATTTTTAGGCCGTTGAAGTGAGAAGTGAAAAAGTGAAAAGTAGCCATTTGCGCACTTGTTCTCTCCGCTTAGGTTTGTAATTTTGTGCGCAGTTTTTTGCAGCATTTGGAAGACAATGTTCTGTACTACAAGAATATGTGTTAGTGCTATTTGCACATTTGTCCTTTATTGATTTTTAGGTCATCAAATTGGGACGTCCGAAGGAGGATGGTTATTTTTGCCGACAGCTCCTGCTCTGTGGTTGGACTTTTTGGGTTGGTGTTATATGTCGTTCGAATGAGAATGTCTTGCTCTATAAGAATATGCGTTGCGTTTATTGATTTCTGTTGAATATCAACAAAATGCCAAAAAGAGAAAAATCGTCTCGACCGACAACTCCTTCTCCTCCTTCAGTTGTTGATATTCGACAGAAATCAGCGGGAGCCAATAAACGCGACACAAATTCTTACTGAGCAAGACATCCTCTTCCAAACGACATATGACACCAAGCAAAAAAGTCCAACCACAGAACCGGAGTTTTGGTAAAAATTCGGACGGAAAAGTCGAATTCCCAATTTGATGGACTAAAAATCAATAAAGGGCAAGTGAGAAAATAGGACCAACACATATTCTTGTAGTACAGAACATTTTCTTCCAAGTGCTATAAAAAGCTGCGCAAAAAATTACAAACCTAAGCGGAGAGAACAAGTGCGCAAATGGCTACTTTTTCACTTTTTCACTTTTCACTTCAACGACCTAAAAATTGACAAATTTCATGATGAAAAAGAAATGCGATGCTCTGATAGAGCAAATCATTCTATTTCGAAAGCTATGCAGCGCTATGCAGGAGACCGCCTGCGAAATCTGCAGTGAATCGTTGAAAAAAACGGCGAGGACTTATGGGACAACCTAATAGTTCGTGCATGGAATCGTGTGAGTTGGAAGAGACCGAAGATGTTTGAGAGGGCTGCATAACTACGCTTACAATAAAGACATTCTAAATATAGTATTTTTACTTTAAACTGGACACAGGAGTTCTCTGCGATCTCCTCAAGTACTCAGAAGATTCTCGAAATTCTGCAGACTACTTTCCGTCACATAAAATATCTTAACCACGTGCAGAATAATTCAGTTGCACGGTTTAAAAAGTGGATTTGAATATACCATTTTCACGTCGAATGAGACACTTTTCAAATCAAACTGCACACTTTTCTAAGTTATCATTAAAACTTTTGAAATTAAAGTGAACTCTTCCAAATCGAAGTGAGCTTCTGAAAGATTGTACTACAGACCTAACAAGATGGTCAGAATAATTTTTTGTTGAAGGAAAATTTGGTGTAACCTTTTTTGAAATACTTTAATTCACCTGCCCAACAACTGTAAAGATTTTATGAACGTTAAATTTTAGAGAAAAATAATGAATAAAAATTTTTCTTAAGGCACAGTAACGAGTTAACCATATAGCTATTGAGAGATGAGATCGCCCATGAACTCAAAATGTTCGCCAAAACTTCAATTTGATTTATAGTGCAGTACCACTTACATAAAAGTGTGGATATGTGTGTCCTTTACAGTTGGTTTTGTTGCATCGTTAACAGGTGTCAAACTCCATGCTAACAGAAATTCTCCTATCAATTGAATAAAATCGCGACGCCTTGAAAGAAGGCGTGAGACCGGCACCGTTTGATCGAACGCAACATCCACACCTTGTGGGACCGATCAGCACTCACCCGTATCCGGGTTGGCGTAGAGCATTCCCGGCCGGTCAGAGGGAGGTGCGGTTTCGAGTCCCGCCTGGCGCTAGAAGTTTTGATCGGAGCAAAACATCGTTATGACAGCTTACATCCTCGATGCCAGCCACTTGAGGCTTAAAGAAACTGATTCGAATTGTTTCTATCAAGACCGTCAGCTTAACTGGTTCCATGCTGATATCACCTGCCGGCTCAACCCGGATACGGGTGAGTGCTGATCGGTCCCACGAGGTGTGGATGTTGCGTTCGATCAAACGGTGGCGTAGAGCATTCCCGCCCGGTCAGAGGGATGTGCGGGTTCGAGTCCGGCCTGGCGCTAGAAGTCTTGATCGGAGCAAAACTTCGTTATGAAAACTTAAAACCATTATTTTTCCTCAAAAACTTAAATTTTTATAAAATTTCATAACAATGTGTTCACTTAATTAGTAGGTGAATTAAAACTTCAAAGAAAGTTATACTAAGATTTTCCTTGAACAAAAATGATTCTAACGTTTTTGGAGAGTCTCTAGTTTAATGTTGAAAAAGCTCATTTTAATTTGCAGGAGATAGATTTGATTTCAAAAGTCTTAGGCTAGCCCAGAAGAGTGTCCAATTTATAATCTGAAAGGTGTCAATTTGATTCGAAAAGTATCCAGTTCGACGCAGACACAGGGATAATGAAGCGAAGTATAATGAAAGGAATGTGATGTGCTAGAACATCGTGAGCTGACGTTTTGGGGTTCACACTCTTTGTGACATATTCCTATGATTAGACGGATCAATTAAAATTTTAAGGTAGAGGCGAACCAGCAAATGGCAATGAAATACAAGTTTTCTGTGACAACTCGGAAAGGTTTTTCTGCATTAGCTTCTACTAAGTTTAGCCAGTGCTCATATTTAACAGCCACACATATTGGTAGAGATCTGACAATGGAACAGTCTGATCAACACCGATTACTTATGATCTGCAAAGCTGCTAGAATGGTGAAGGCTCTCCATCTACTCAACGGTCCCACTTAATGCTGTCTCTATCTTGCTCTAGAAAGCGGAAATTAAGGCGTCGAGTCATTTGAAACAATGACGCGGTAGAGTTCTTGCAGTGCGCTCTAACGTCAGAAGCTTTCTACGGTAGTAACGGAAAACTACTCGTGCAGGGAGCGACGATTTGCACATGAAGTTCTTGCTGTAGATAGATTTATAAGGGATATATTCTGCAAAATTGATGCGCGGCATGACGATCGTGTTCCCGAGCAACTTTGCTTTGGAGGGGGTTTTTTGTAAGATGGTTTGTTTCCATGCAACGCCATTCTCCACCTTGTATCTTTTTTATGAGTGCGTGGAGCGCTGTCGGCGAGGTGCCGGCAGTGTCGAGCACCTGATACCTAGTTCTTGGTTCGGATTTCCCGCCCTGACCAAACAAGCCTTCAATCTCTTCGGAGTCGGAGAATTGGTACCAGACCTTCTTTGGAGCGATGAAGCACTGACCATGAGTTCCACAGCTGGCAACCGCAAGTCATTCTAAAACGTTGGGCTAGATACGCATTCTGATCGCTTCCACGACATTCCATGGAGTGAAAAGCGTGGCGCTTCCCAAAACGGAATAGTAACGCCGCCCTTCATCCTTTCCTCGTTATCTTTCCTGTGAATAGTAGCCGAAAACTAGTCGCTGCAAACCTAGGTGCCCTTCTACTGTTATAGTGCATGAGCAACCTTCCCTAATCTTTTCGGTTCAACGTTTTCCCACGAATTCTCTGGATTCTATGAAGGATGCAAAGAGGTTCCCTCTCTGCACATTTACCTTTTTTGGTTTCTTATAGGTTTTACGGCAAGGCATGCCGCTGGTATGCGTGAAAGGGTGAGGTGCTGTGAACTCGAGGAGAACAAAGCAGTAACTCATGCTCTTACGTAGCTGACACCTAATTCAGTCTGTACCGCATTTGCTGATGAGGTGTCTAGTCCTGGCTACGAGAGACTTTCTAGTCCCTTCCTGGCAAACGTTCCGGCGAAACGAACTTTTTCAAGGACCTCAATGATACAGAAGATTAGCAGAGCTAAACGACCAATGCCTCAATGAAGCCTTGCAGAGAAAGAAACCAGTCTCTACTGTGGAGACTCAATTGATGGACCGCAAAAACCAAAAATCAAACTGCAATTAATCGGTCAACTTGGAGGGTGGGCTACCATTAGCTGGGCTGCCGGTACTTTAAACTGCACCCATTCTTGTTTGTGTTTAAAAATATGGTCTATACACAGAAGACACCGCTTTAGCACTATTCCATTGGACATGGTTGCGACCCAGCCCTATTCCAGATTGATTTTGGAATGAATGTACCGTTTTCGCCAACAGCAGTCTCCAAGTTGCAAGAACTAACAGAAGAGTGAGGTGGAAACGGAGAAACAGTGAATGGCAAGATTTCTATTCGGCATTGTCCTCCCGGAGCAGCGTTGTTTGCCCTGCACCGCCTACCTTCTCCTGTGGTGCGAGCGCCCACGTGTTGTCTTCACTCGATGTGAAGGAAGCAAGGAATAAGAATGTGCGAGGCACATGTGAAGGAGCGGAAAGATGAGGCGAAAACTAGACTAACGTACGTTGACACTGCAGACTAGAATAGTAGACTCTCTTAACCTTAAACATCAAGACGACGACTATCTTTCAACACAACCGTCTCTCAAATGTAGTGCTGCTCGGACGCACCAATGCGGCAACTCGTTTTTTTTTCTTCAGCAAAATTACGATTCCAGCAAGAAGGAGATGCAAAAGTACCTCTGGCAGACGACATTATATACCTTACTTGCGACATTGCATCGGCGATAGTTTGAGGCGAGGTAAATTATTAAAAATTATACTGATTACTCCCATATCCTACCATATCTTTGAATAATCGAGAACCACATGAAAAGACGGTAAACTATGGTGGCAACTTTAATTGCTAATGACTACGTAACATTAATTCAAAACTCGAAAAAGGACCAATGGATCCGAATTATTTTTTTCTGCTGGGACCTCATAGGTCATTGAGAGAGCTATCTGAAGGAGTTGTAAGGAATGCTTCCTTAAAAAAGCTTCACAAATGACAAGGGCTTACTAGGGACGAATATTGTAGATCGAACAACTATTTCATTTTTTCAAACTTCCTAAACGATATCTGTAAGAGATAAAATATGCGGGATTAACTAACGATTATATTTTTCCCTGTGCTAGCAGTAGGTAGCACCTCTAAAGACAGAGGTTTTTAATCGAGAGTATGCTATTCCGCGATTATATCGTGTGAAGATGATAAGGAATCAATCTGATCGTAAGGAAATCTTAGTGCTCAGAAATTTTAATGCATTCGTTTTTCATTCCTGTTTGATGCATTTTTTTCATCCGAAAGATTGAGTCTATAAGGGTTGATAGCTGAAGATCCGCGATCAATTATTGATCTGATGAAGAATTTAAGGAGAAATAGGAGGATGTATGTTTGAAGTCGAAGGTTGTACATAGGTACCTTAATTTTAAGGGTTCATCTATTTTTCTCATCGTAGTAAACTAAGGTGTTAACGGTTGACTAAACCACTTAAAATATTATGTGACAACATTTACTGGAACCTTACTAGAATGGACTGCTTAATAGTTAAAGAGGAAAAGTGTGAGAATTAAGTGGTATGTGGAACTAGCCTACACTCCCCTTCTATCCCTACAAGCAACATTGCGTATAGTGTTTGTATAAGCAATTCAGGAATTGCATTCACATGAGCAAATTTAGGCATCATCGCTAACAGGAACCCTAAATCGAGGTCATTACTGTGGAAATCTGTCTTACACTAGCCACTTTGATTTTTTAACAATAAGATCTGATAACCTACCAAGCCGAAAATGAGAACGAATTATACTGTTCCCTAAAAGTAACCAATACCTTTCGATCTTTGAGCGGAAATCGCAAAAAGAAGCGTACTTCCGCCGATTTTTGATAGCACTATTCAAATTGTGTACTTTGAAAAACGAATCCGATATTCTGAATAAGCACCAAATAATCTATCCGATAAATAAAAATACCTGTAATTGTTAAAAATGTTGAAGCGATTACCAATATTTTGGACGGCGTGGCGGACCCATTCCACGCCGGAGGTAATTACACTTAATGATCACTTCCTGAGTATAAATAACCGAATCAACCTTTTAAACATTTACTGGTCATTTTCACTTCATCGGATAGATCATTCGATGCTGATCCCAAATATTGGATTTATTTTCCAAAGCACGCAGTTTGAAGAGCGCTGTCAAAAAGCGCCGGAAAATGCACTCTTTTGCACTTTTCCACCTAGAGACCGAAGGATACGCCAGGTATTGTAATTAGTCGCTGTTTCTATGATAAAACAGCAACAATTGGAAAGCGCAGAAAATTTCCTAATACCAAAATAAATTGTCATATTCAAAAGCTGAGAGGAAACCTGAATCAAATTATGGCCTCAACTAGGCTCTGAACATCGTCTGTAAAAAATTGGTAGAGTGCATATCACTGAACCAGTGCTGCATAGCTTCTGCGGAGAAAGCTACCAACGTCACCACACAAGCTATAACAAACACTATGTCCCAATGTTCAAATGTTTCTGTGTCATCAGTGCTGCCCCAGCACAAACAGTAGGACAAGTGAAACACAGTCCTAATGGCGGATTTTCTCTATAAAAGCTGGTTAGAAACTGATCACAGCAAGCACCTTCTTTTAGGGGTTCCAGCACCATCAGAGTTTTCTGAAATTCGTTCCAGATGAGGCTTCTAGTCCTCGCACTCCTAGCCATTGTGGTTGTCCACGGCGGTCTCATAGGCGAAAAAGCAACGAGCTTCTTTGGCGATGCAAATGTTGGCGAGAGGATCAAGAATATCACCGTCGGCGGCTTGAAGAAGGTTTAGCTGGTGCCAGATTGAGATGGAACCTTCCCTCTGATGCGATTCATTCAGGTATTCGGTACCGCTGGTTTCCTGAAGCTTGGTGAGAAACTGAAGACGTTGAAGGACAAGTTAAAGGCCAGGCTTGCTCTAACTCCGGAAAGGAAGGCGGCTCTCATGGAAAAGTTGAAGGTTACCGCAAGTTGAACATATCTCAGGCCTCTTTGCTGTTATCTAGGGTGACACGAAGGGGTAAAGTCGAATATTTCAGCTGCTAAAAGATATCAAGCACGATCACGTAGAGACCGCTGGCGATTCCATTGTGGAGGTCAATGAGAAGAACCACATGGGAGAAATGCTCTATCAAAGCGACATCGTTCTTACCCCGTACGGTGGTTTGGAGGCATTTCGCGATGTAAACATGATATACTAAAACTCGCACATTTGCAGCGAACAATTGAAAGCGATTGAAGACGACATTACCGGAAAGCGCTCTAAGCGCCAAGCTCTTCGCCTTCCACAGACACTTTGGAAAAATGGAATCGTCGGATACAATTTTCACCCATCGACAAGTACTGTTCTATTCACGCAATTGCCGCACTTCTTTCAACCCTTCCGATTCAGCTTCGAAAGCAAGAGAGGTCTTCGTGAAGGCGGCAGAACTGTGGTCGCGCAGCACTTGCGTCAAATTCCAAGCCACTACTTACGGTACACACACCATCTTTCCCCAACTGGTTCAAAATAATGTAGGCCACTCAGGTGATTTCATTGACGTGAAAAGCGAGGACGGGTGCTACTCCAATGTCGGGAAAGTCGGCGGTGCTCAGAATCTCTCCCTCGGAAGTGGATGTGAAACGGTAAGGAGTCAGTTGGAAAAATAAATTAGGTGATTAGCTGGAAACGCGAAAAACTCTGTAGCTTTGTGGCGGCAACACAAGGCAACGACCTATTTTTATTAGCCGACCAAAGCTAAAGAAGACAAGGGTCTCAGCAAATAGCGATGAACAGATCGTTTCGTGAAGGTAATCGGAATTTAAGTGGCCATGATCTTTAAAGAGTGTCTAGCCCATCTGTAAAAGACGGGAAACATTTCCCACGGATCTTCGCTTTCGCCTGGAATTTTACTAACCTCTCTATTTCCATACTCGGTGTGAGTTTTTGTGATGCAGCAGTGAACTGAACATTAATCCAGCAGGATTTATGGCGAAATGACATGTCATGAATAGAAAACACAAGAAAGGAAAGTCAGGAAAAAATTGTAAGATAGCTACAGAGAAGAGATAAGAATGCAGGAGAGAGGAGAAGATTAAAGAAAAGTCGAAAAGGTTCTTTTCGCCACTTTCTTCAGACGAACCTTTGTTTTGTGCTCCTCCCGTGGCTCTTCAGTAAAGAAGAAGAGCACTGAATGAGACTTCGTTTAAGTCTGTCATAAATTTTAATGTTAATAAATAATTATAATTATATTTTTTATTTCAATTTTGTTTTTACATAAATACATTTTAATTATCAATTAAAAGATAAAGGATAAAGGACGGCGTTACTCAATTCCTTTTGGGATGCGCCACGCATTCTACTTCTACGGGATGTCGTGGAGGCGATTTGAATGCGTGTTTGGCCACACAATGACTTGCGGTGACCAGCCGATGAACAAGTCAGCGCTTTATCCTTCCCAGACAAGTCTGGTGCCAATTCACCGACCCCGGAGGGATGGAAGGTTGGCCTGAGCGGGAAATCCGAACCAGGAACCTGGTACCGAGTGCAGGCGACAGTCGGCGGCTCCTCCGACTGCGCTACACGCGCCCTCAATTATCAATTTAATGAGTGATTTTTTCATTTTTCAGTAATTTTATTTTAATTTTAGTAAAATTAAAAAAATAAACAAATAAGTAAAAAAACAGGTAAACAAATAAGTTTAAACAAATATGTATCTTAGATTAATTAACATTTATTTAATTGTTTTAAAAATTTTTCATTATATAAAAGTGACTCACCATACACATTCAGTACATAGACCACCAGTGCACGTACTTCTATATCATTTCTTACTCTCTGATAGTATACATGTGTCATATGTGTACCATGTGAATCTGTGTACTGAAGTACACGGTATCGGTGGTACATAAGTGGCTTCGTGTTGCTAGTAGTAGTTAAGGTTGGCACAGCCGTGCATGAAATTGGACACGCCTTGGGACTATTCCACACGATGTCTCGATACGATCGTGACCAACACATCACCATCAACTTCGACAACGTCAAGGTACCTATTTGGAGTGATAATGTGAAGTGTGATCAAACCACTGTCAATTGCCGTGAATTCAGACCGACTACCTTGACCAGTTCACACTGCAAACACCAGCAACCACCAACAACTACGACGTTCCCTATGAACACGGAAGCGTCATGCACTACGGGGCCAGCAGGTTATTCTGCGTTCGCTTCTGTCAGTCTGTTACTTATGGTCGGTCCAAATAGCCGGACATTGTAGCGGATCAAAGAACTATCAAGTCACGATGGTCCCTTCGGATGTGGGCTACCGAGAGACACTGGGGTCGGCCATTCTCTCCTTTTACGACATCTCGCTGATCAACGAGCACTACGGCTGTAGAAGTGGGTGATAGAGACACCCTTTATTTAATTTAATCTCATTTATTGCACTAACTGTGCGCCCTGAACAACGAACGAAACAAATGCAATGCTTCAAATCGCTGATTAGACTCTAAGCCAGGCTACATGACAGATGTTACAGTCTGAATGTTTGTCAATCCTGTGATGAATGTTTGTCAATCCTAAACATTGAGAAATGTTCTCCATGAAAAACCGGATGCAGAAAACGCAGACGTGTATGCTTATTAAGAGGCCTGCAATTCACAGTCATCTGCCCAATGCAAAAATGGTGAATACCCCAATCCAAACAAATGTCAGGAATGCGTCTGTCCAGGAGGCTATGGAGGAAGACTGTGTGACGAGCGGGTGAGAGGCCTTTCCACTTATGGAATTGACTCAGCAAGAACTGCAGGAGCTCTGTATTTGGATGATTTTCTTCGATTCAGCTAGGGTCTACGGCAGTTAAACACTTACAACAGCACTTCCTTCTCGATGCTTGAAATCATAGATGGTTACAATTTGGGCTTTCTTTCTTTAGCCCAACGACGGTGGAGAAACGCTCAAGGCCATGAACGACTACAAAAAAGTTGACAGGATCTTGGGGACAGGAAAAGAGGAGTTGGAATTCACCACCCACACGTACTGGATTGAGGTGTGTACTGAAAAAAGTGGCTGCAATTCTGACACAATGTTTTGCAGCCACTTCAGTAGTCCTTGCATGTTTTATCCCCATTTTTAAAACTGCAAAGGATTTTTTTATTATTTAAATACTTGCTTAATTTATTTAAAAAACTGTTCGATTATTTAGTCCCCCGAGGGAACCGAGATTGAGGTGCAGATTGACAGCCTAGCGATTGGACTGTCGGTCGATGGATGTGTATATGGTGGCCTTGAAATCAAAACTCAGGCCGACCAGAAGATGACCGGTTACAGGTTAAATTTTAAATTACTCATGACGAATGCACGAATAGACACATCTAGAAAGCAACTCCTTTCAGGTTCTGTTCATTCAGTAACAACGGCAAGGTTCTTAGATCAAAGAGCAACCGTGTGCCAGTAATCATGTACAACAGACATCCTTCTAATTCAATGGCCTTCAAGTATCGCATTGGTAGGCTTCCTTTCTGAAAACCTTGAAATGGCCTACATTCTCCATGATTCCCAAAGTACGCTTAGAGCAATGGAGAATTTTTCAGCTCCTGGCAGCCAAGCCTCGTCATTTTCCAGCAGCGCCAACCTTGCACCGATGGACAAGTGCGTCGACGAAGCCAGGTCAGAGATGCTTTTCGGTCGAATATTTCATCATATCTACCCGACCTATAAAATCTGCTCTTCAGCTGCGGAGCGAAGAAGCTGACCGGATTCTGCAGAACTCAGCCGATTGAGGAACAGAAGAGGCGCTGTCCTAAGGCCTGCGGTCTATGTGGAGACGCAGCTCAAGGGTCAGCCCAGAAGATCTCTGTGCCAGCGGGACAATGTCAGGATCAGATGAGGTAGGAGCTATTCAAATTCTTTCCAGGGAAGCGTTATCCATTCGTTTCAGCTGTCTATCACTGAAACTGACCGGGTTCTGCTCAAAACAGCCAGTGGAGGTGCAAATACAAAAGTGCCCCCGCACATGTGGTCATTGCTGATGTTTTGGATTATCTCACAACTCAACGCACATTCAACCGCTGTTGAAATTTGATGAATGCAGCAATAAAATAAACTTACGTTGAACTCTGTACGCGTGTCCTTTGTACGTCCTGATAGACATTGAATGTCTCGGCCTGTTGCCAAGGGTTGAAAGGAGAATTGCATCATAATCCTACTATATATAAAGCAGCAAGCGTGTGTGTGTGTGTGTGTGTGTGTCACTGTGTGTGGGTGTCACACCGTCACACTGTCCGTCCGTCCCACTTTGAGTTGGGGCGCGGCAGCCGAACACGTCGACAACCGTGCATGGCGAGCCGTAGACGTGCCAAACACGTCGGCAACCGTGCATGGCGAGCCGTAGACGTGCCGAGCACGTCGGCAACCGTGCATGGCGAGCCGTAGACGTGCCGAACACGTCGGCAACCGTGCATGGCGAGCCGTAGACGTGCCGAGCACGTCGGCAACCGTGCATGGCGAGCCGTAGACGTGCCGAACACGTCGGCAACCGTGCATGGCGAACCGTAGACGTGCCAAACACGTCGGCAACCCTGCATGGCGAGCCGTAGACGTGCCAAACACGTCGGCAACCGTGCATGGCGAGCCGTAGACGTGCCAAACACGTCGGCAACCCTGCATGGCGAGCCGTAGACGTGCCAAACACGTCGGCAACCGTGCATGGCGATGCCGTAGACGTGCCGAACACGTCGACAACCGTGCATGGCGAGCCGTAGACGTGCCGAACACGTCGGCAACCGTGCATGGCGAACCGTAGACGTGCCAAACACGTCGGCAACCGTGCATGGCGAGCCGTAGACGTGCCAAACACGTCGGCAACCCTGCATGGCGATGCCGTAGACGTGCCGAACACGTCGACAACCGTGCATGGCGAGCCGCAGACGTGCCAAACACGTCGGCGGCGCGAAACTTCGGCCTTGGGGGTAATCGAGGTCGCTGAACACGAATCTGGAGTAGGATCAATCGATATCGATCGATATTATCGATTTTTTGAGGATGGCGTTCAAGTGGCGCGAAACTTCGGCCTTGAGGGTAATCGAGGTCGCTGAACACGAATCTGAAGTTGGATCAATCGATATCGATCGATATTATCGATTTTTTGAGGATGACGTTCAAGCGGCACGAAACTTCGGCCCTGGGGGTAATCGAGGTCGCTGAACACGAATCTGAAGTCGACCAATCGATATCGATCGATATTATCGATTTTTTGAGAATGGCGCGAAACTTTGGCCCTGGGGGTAATCAAGGTCACTGAACTCGAATTTGAAGTCGACCAATCGATATCGATCGATATTATCGATTTTTTGAGGATGGCGCTCAAGTGGCGCGAAACTTTGGCCGTGGGGGTAATCGAGGTCGCTGAACTCGAATTTGAGGTCGACCAATCGATATCGATCAATATTATCGATTTTTTGAGGATGGCGTTCAAGTGGCGCGAAACTTTGGCCGTGGGGGTAATCGAGGTCGCTGAACACGAATCTGAAGTCGACCGATCGATATCGATCGATATTATCGATTTTTTGAGGATGGCGCTCAAGTGGCGCGAAACTTTGGCCGTGGGGGTAATCGAGGTCGCTGAACTCGAATTTGAAGTCGACCAATCGATATCGATCGATATTGTCGATTTTTTGAGGATGGCGTTTAAGCGGCGCGAAACTTCGGCCTTGGGGGTAATCGAGGTCGCTTAACACGAATCTGAAGTAGGATCAATCGATATCGATCGATATTATCGATTTTTTGAGGGTCACGTTGAGGAAGATCAGCCGATCCATCTCGATTAACATAATGGTCAGGAGGCCTAGGAAAGAATAGGAAACCCGTAGCGGCCATGGCGTCCTATTCTCGGGGTTTGGGGGCGAAGCCCCCAACCAGTCGTAGGCGGCCGCTAGGCCGCCGAACGACTGGTATTTTAAATAAATGACTGTCTGGTTTTATTTTACCAGTGTCGGGATAGTTATGTTGTGATAATGTTGTACGTGTAAAAGATGAGTTCTCGCCTTCATTTCTTGTCGACATACAATTGAGTATGTCGACCAATGGTCCAAACAGTGGGAGCTCCCACTGCCAGCATAGAAAAGAAAGTGCATGCTAATTGGTCCGAAAGGTGAGACATCGGTTCCATACAAACTACAATCCACAACCCTCATGCCTGTAGGGGAAGTTCGAGACCTAATTTTCTTGATTAATACTAACCAGGACTTCAGCAGTTACTACCGAACACTTGCGGGGAAAGCGAACTACACCATCTACACTCTGTTCAGGCTTCTACGACCGAAGGATCCCCAAGTGTATTTACGGGCTTATAAATCCTATGTTCGACCGATATTGGAATTTGGAATAACTGTTTGGAATCCGTGCAAAAAGAAGGATATTGATTTCTTGGAAAGCGTTCAGAACAGTTTTACCCGAAAGCTATATTTGAGATGTTATGATGTCAACTACTTGCAGCTGCCCAATGGCCTAGAAAGAGCAAAAGCACTTGGAATTCCAACGCTGGCTAGTAGAAGAAGAAAGGCTGATCTCACCATGATGTTCAAAATTCTAACTCAGAAGCTCTCCATAGATCCACTTTCGTTTTTCGGTGTACCCTTGACTAGATCTGTGCGAGGTAAACCACGGCTTAACGTCGCGGTTGCAAAGACAAAGATTAGGACAAATTTCTTCACCTATAGGAACCTCGGCTAATTCAATACGTTACTAAGTGGTGACAAAATGTCGTTGGGGTTGTCTGACCAGGCCTTCCTTAAACTTATTGAGAAGTGACCTGTTATTGTCAATTCTTAATCCTTTTCCTGGAATATGTCCCTGATTGTACTGTTTTGGTTACATTTAGCAGACATCACTTTGCAGTTATTTGTTCATTGTTTATCCAGACTTTACTGTGTAGTTATCTGTTTATGTTTAATTTCACCCGGTTTCTTAATTTTACACGTGTGATCATATTCCACGTCTTTAGATCAATAAATAAATAAATAAATAAATAAATAATGTCTAGGCGCATGGTAGAGCAATCGGAGGAGGCGTCGGCTGTCGCATGTACCTGACTCTAAGCCCAGAAGTTCGGATTTCCCACCATCAAACCAAACCTTCCATCGGGTCAGCTAAAGATCGCTACGCTTCCTTCCCCGCTACGCCACGAGCGATCTGTGCAGCGTTCACGTGGCAGTCTTTGAAAACGATGGTATTGAGGTAAGTCTACCTGCGTCAGGCATGGCTGCTGATCGGTCGATAGCCACCGTTGCCGCCTCATAAGTGAAATGACCACAATCACCCATAAGTACCGTCGCATCATTTAGCAGTGGCTGAAGATTTTGGCCCAACTCAGCGAGGAAGATGGAGAGGAAAAACGTCACATGCTCTCCTACGACTAGAAGATATTCAATTGTGGTTTGCGCCTAAATTGTCCTTTCTCTCGGATGCAGTCCCAGTTTGGTTGACGTGAAGAGGAAGGAGATGACCGAAGGTTCTTTGTTTCGTGATCCTTTCCCTGGCTCTTCGACAGCTCGGCAGTTTACATATTAGGGGTGGAGGCTTGATACCCAGTCCGCTCATGCGTAAACAGTGCGGGACTAGAGCTCCGCTGCTGGCGATTTTGCAAGGGAGAAGAGAATGTAGAGAATATAACCGAAAAGAGTTCCTCAAATTAAAGGCAGCTACCAGGAACGCTGAAGAATGTTACACAACTAAAGTACCTGTAAGACAGCTTATAGGACCAGCAAATCATGATTATTCGAGAAACAGTGAAATATGTACAGTGAGAAATGTTATGGACTAACACGCAAATAAATTGCCTCCACTACAACCCATAGAAGTATGTTATAAAGTCCTTAAGTGACGTTGCTATTATCAATTGCCCAGCATGTTCTAATAGTTATAGATTTCTGTGCAGTGCAAGAGACGAGGTGGTCCTGCCGCAAATTAAGGGACATAGGAAGAGGCTTCAAGGCCGTTCTATGTGGAAGACCACCAGTGATGTCGGAATAATCGTTCACGAACGGTTTCGTAACTCGATTGTAAGTGTCGAGCGGTTCGATCGATTGATGAACATCGTTGTCGCCGCTAAGGAGCGACTCTTCCACATCTCTGCGTATGCTCCGCAGACTGGCTGTTCAGGTCAAGCCAAGAATGAGTGTTTTGAAACCTGCTTGAAGAGAAGACAACAGAGGTATCGTCGAGAGACGCAATCGTTGCCGCTGACGACCTTAATGGGCACGTAGGCGCTGCGAACTATGGGTACAGTTGTCAAGGTGGATTCGGTTACGGGTCGCGTAACAGAGACGATGAGAGTATCCTTGAGTATGCGGAATCGCGTTGTCTTACCATTGTGAACACCGCCTTTCGTAAACGCGGCTCCCTCCTCATCTCGTTCTATAGTGAGAACACGAAGACGCAGATAGACTTTGTCCTTGTGAAAGATCGCGACCGAAGTCTCGTCACAGACGCGAAGATCGTGCCGTATGAAACAGTAGCCGCACAGCATCGTCCGCTGATCTGCACGTTAAAGATCGCGCCACCGAGACTGAGGCAGGTCGAGCGATGCGGTGCAGCAAGAAACAAGTGGTGGCGAATGAAAGAGAATGAAGCAGCTGTGATTTCTCGTGTGTGGTTACCGACAGTCACATTTGTCGATAAAACTTGGAGAAGGTCTACCGACGCGATACTTCAAGCTGCGGGGTCAGAACTTGGCATTACGAGGCCTGAACGACGAATGGTCGAAAAGCAGGGATGTCTACGGACGGACGATGTTAAAGAAAAGGTCTGAGAGAAGAAACCGCTTTATCATGTGTTTCTCGGCGACAAGACAGCCGATAACCGGTAAAAGTACCACGAAGCGAAAAAAGCTGCCAAGAAGGCTGTGGCCGTTGCAAAAGCCACCCATTACAATGAGGTCTATGAAAATCTCGAGTCGCGCGATGGTGAGCGGTATTTGTACCGACTTGCGAAAAATCGCCATCTCCAGTCCGAGGATGTAGAGAAGTTCTTTGGCATCAATGATGAGAACGGTCATCTTCTGAAAGAGCACAAAAAGGTCATGAAGCGATGTTGCGATTATTTCGAGGGCATTTCGACTGTAGAGTTCCCTCATCCGGCCGTTCCTTCTGTGGCTGCTATCCACGGTCCCATCCACAAGATCACCGTAAAGGAAACCGATGCGGCCCTGAGGAAGATGAGATTCGTCAAGGAGACTGGTCTAGATGACTTGGCAGCGGATGTATGGAAGTCGTAGTTCTGGTACCTTGCTGAGTGGTTGGCCAACTTTTTCAACAAGATTGTAGCGGAGAAGAAGGAGCCTGATGGTTGGCAAGAAAGCGCGACCAAACCGATATGGTAGAAGAAGGGCAGCCCTGATGTCTGCTCACAATTATCGTCCGATTCGCTTGCCTTCGCACAGCATCAAGATCTTCGAGCGAATCCTCGATAGACGGAATCCGTGAAATTATCTAGCTTCCCGACAATCAGTGTGGCTTCGTGGCTGGTTGTGGCACCATCGATGCCATTCATGCCGCCTGCCTTCTTGTGGAGAAGCATTGCGAGAAACAGATGTGATCTGTGCATCTTGCCTCTCTCGACTCGGAGAAGGCCTTCGATCGCGTGCCGCGTGGTGTTATATGGTACGCCCTACGACAGCGCGGTGTTCTCGAAGAACTTGTAGAGTGTGTGCGAATGCTACTCTTGTCCAAAGATTCGTGCAAGCTGCAGCAAGAACCTCGACGGAGTTTCCCATTTCTTTCGGGGTACACCAGGTGAACTAGAGCGACAGGTGCAAGCTTAGTGCGACCGCTTGGAGATGTTCGGACTCAAATTGAACGTCAAGAAGACCGAGTATCTAACGACTGACGTAAACGAGTCCGGCTCCATTAAGATTAATGGCACTGAGCTTGCACGCACTTCGATGTTCAAATACTTGGGATCAGCAATAGCATCTGATGGCAATCTGGTGGTTGAGGTGAATTCACGCGTGAGTGCAGCTTGGTCCAGGATGCGCTCGTTGACTGGAGTACTCTGCGACAAGAAGATGCCAGAGCGCTTATAGTCAAAGGTCTATAAAACCGTCGTCCGGCCGGTAGCGATGTACGGAGCTGAGTGTTGGCCTGCGACCAAGGAACTTGAAACGCGCCTCAGCGTCATGGAGACGAAGATGCTGCGCTGGACGGCCGGAGTCACGCGCATGGACCGCATCCGAAACGATGCCATTCGGCAGAAGTTCGGTGTCGCGCCGATAGCTGACAAGGTGCGCGAAGGTCGTTTGCGATGGTACGGCCACGTTCTGCGTGGAAAGGAAGACAGCGTCCGCAAGATAGGCCTCAACTTCGAGGTAAGAGGAAAGCGGCCTAGAGGGCGCCCGAAGCAGCGCTGGTCCGATACGTTACATAAGGACTTGAAAGTAGCTAGTGTCCACTCCGATCTAGCGCTGGATCCGAAAAGGAGTGGCGTCATAACACCAGAATAGCGGACCTCACCACAAAGCAACAAACGCTGAAGAAGAAGGTGTTCTAACAGTTCTACAGGTCTCGGTTTTTTTTGCTGGCAGAATTAATGAAGAGCAGCATAATATGTGAAAAACGTGTCTATATCCACGAGAGATGTGGTACACCTTCGAATTATTATGTTGATTCATAAATAATCAAACACTTAGTGCTGTTTGGAATTAGAATCATTTTTCCGACAATATATAATTTGATCCAAACAGTTAAGAAGTTATTCGATAGAGAGGAAAAACTCCTATAAAGCTTTCACCAACATTCACTTCAATAAATCTACTGTATGCTGCTATAGCTCTGGCACTAATTCCCTCCAAACCACACACCCACCACGTCATGCTGATCTTCCTCTTACCTGGCCACAACGCGAACCAGACACGCGAACACTTGAAGGAGGGTTATAACGGTTATAACGTTTTTTTTTTTTGTTAGTAACGCTGTCTATGAATGATCCTCAGAATTTAACAATGGCAATTTACCCTCGATAGAAAGAAATGAGGGAACACCCGACGGAGTTGGATATGGACGTGCTAAGGAACGAGGTTGCGGGAGATCCATATGAAACCACTCGTGATGTTATTCAGTCGCGGATTGAAGTCGAGCGGCAAAGTTAAAAAAAAACGATCGATGGATGTCCCATGCATTGTCCAACCGCAACATGGATCGCAGTGTAGACGTAGCGCTTTCTCTCCTCACCCTCAAGTGCACCTACGCCTGGCCCAAAATTATAGCCACAAGCGATGAGAATTGGATAATTTAGACTAACCACCGCCGCCGCGCCCAGCGGATCGACAAAAGTGTTAAGGCAGAAGGCGTCCCGAAGCCTGGCGTGTATGTGGAAAAGGTGATGCTGCACATGCCTTTAGTGGTGCGTCAGTGGCATATAGTATTATGTAGGTAGCGTTAAATGAAGCGCCATCGGTGACGGCAGAGGTCTACGTTTGTCAGCTGCAGACATTGATGTTCCTCTTCTAAATTCTTATACATACGAGAAATCCAAAGGCCACTTAAAACACATAAGCGCTAGACCCATATTGCAAGGTTGACGAAGGCTGAACTGGCGAGTATGGCTGGACCATAATTGCTTACCCTCCGTACTCCTTCGTTTATCACCTTTTCTTCACCCTTCAACACCATTTGAACGGTCATCATTTCATGAGCCACTGCGATATCGAAAAGGTTGTCGAGACGTTCTTCAATACTCGGCCAGCTACGTTTGGCAGCAAAGGCGCTCATGCCCTGCCACGTTATGTTGGCAAAAGAATATTGATGTTAATTGTGCTTATTTCGATTGATGATGTTGTGAAATAAACTATTTCGTGTCACAAATGTCCAGTTACATAATAAACAGTCTAGTAATGCAAATCGATGCGATGTATAGGAAAACTATTGTTATTCTGTGTTATACATATTTCAGGCCACGTTTTTGTAACAAAGATAAGATAGCTTGAAAAACGGAGACAGCCGCTGCGTCTGTAAAGAGAGGTCTTCTTTTTACAGAACATTTTATATATCAACTTACCACTATCCGAGTGTTCCTCTTCATTTCTATATGCTCGCTCTTGTTTTAGTTAGTATTGTAATATTTAAAAACACCGACATTTCAACGGCTCTTAAAAATGGAGCTACATCAGCCATGTTGACCCTATGCTAACCTCGGCATAGTTGAGTCTTTATGTTGATCTGATAAGTTCGTCGAGATGTTGAGAAAGTCAACTGTCATCGAAATCCAAAAACTCTTTGTCAACTGGGTCTTCTAATGACGAACGCCAATAAGGCGTTATCTCATTTCTGTCTATAGTTCTGCATTAGCAGGAATATTCCATTGCGTGTGGCCTGGATCGCATTGGGGTCAGCTTTCGCTCAGATCAACCAAGCTTCCCAAAACCTTCCAAACCATCAGTTCGGTGAATTAGTGTCAAACTGTCAAACTACATAGTGTAAGGGGGCGTTCAGAGCAGCATCGCGGCGCGACGCGATGAGTGTCCATATCGATTGAGCGACATCGCGTCACCCCATCACGAGGTGTTCACACCTGTTATGCAGCGAACACCTTATCGCACGCAATTATCAGCATCGCCGTACGATGACGATATCGCCCCATTTCAAACAGCGATGAAGTCATCGCGCGGCGATGCAATTCTTTCTCTCCCCAAATATAGCCAGCATCATACGTCTATCCGAGCGTGAACCAGGTCTACAACTTGGATAAAGCAGTTATAACGATGTTTTGTTGCGATCAAAACTTCTAGCGCCAGGCGGGGCTCGAATACGCACCTCCCTTGACCGGGCGGGAATGCTCTACGCCATTACACCACCGGCGCTGTTTGATCGAACGCAACATCCACACCTCGTGGGACCCATCAGACTCACCCGTATGTCGAGATGAGCCGGCCGCTGATATCAGCATGGAACCAGCTAAGCTGTAGGTCTAGATAGAAATGATTCAAATCAGTTTCTTTAAGCCTGAATTGGCTGGTACCGAGGATATAAGCTCGAATCCGCACCTCCCTCTGACAGGACGGGAATGAAGCATAACGAAAGCATAACGTCTGCTGTTGGGAGAAGAGAAAATCGAAGGTTTTTAGTGCTAGATAAGATACGAAACGTCACTTCGGAAAAAAGAAAGGTAAGAGCTACAACGGTGAGCAAGAACAAGAAGGAATACTGCAAACTCGATGGTTATGAACAAAAACAAACAAAAGAACTAGAAAAATAGAAGGAAACGAGAGCATAGAAACACAATTACACTTAAACAACGTATTCAATTATATGAGAAGTAGAATTAAAAGAGGACGAAAGAACTAGGATGCTGCCTCTAGGTGATGTCAGCGAGGTGCAGTGTTGAAAGTAGGTCTATTTTCTTCAACCATTTGGTGACTCTAATAGCAGCATTTGTAACCAACGAGCACCTTGGTAGAAAAGAGACTTACAAACATTTTCACGGTTTTTCCACTTAATGTTTGGGAATTGAAAGCGGAACCTATTACTATGACTCCATGTAGGCAAAAAGACCCAGTATTTGGAAAGTTTCAGTCGAGAATCTCCTTTAAGGACCTTGAAGCAGAAAACTAAATCGCTAAATATACGTATGTGAAGAAGACTTTTAAGGTTAAAACCTCAAGTCTTTTCTGATAATTTGGGATTGCCCTCATGCCACAAGAACCTGATATAGATCTGCAAAATAGAATTTTTGTGAAAGACTTCTGAACCCTCTCAATTTTGGCTTGGAGTTTTTTTTTGAAAAGGACTCTAAACTCTAATACAGGGGTTTTATATAAACTTTCAGTATGGAACTTTCATTGCATTTTATGATTCTACAAATTAAATGCATAATGGAAAAAGCTTTCCGCACTACATTATTGAGGTGCTTCTCAAACTTCAATACACTATTCGTGAAAATGAGAAGATTGCAAACTTCAGATACAGAAAGTAACTCGCATCCGTTAACTTTATAATCCATGGCAGATGTATTACCAATGTAAAAAGAATAATGGAGCTGATGTAGCTCCATTTTTAAGAGCCGTTGAAATGTCGGTGTTTTTAAATATTACAATACTAACTAAAACAAGAGCGAGCATATAGAAATGAAGAGGAACAGAAACCTTTTCAGATGATGGTCCAACTCTTCACATACTTTTTTATACTGTTGGTGGAAGAGTTTGTTCGACAGTGAGTTGAAGAAACGCAACTTCTGCAATATAAGGTTAAAAATTTGTTTCGGATAATGTTGAACTGGAATTCTCATTGTATCAAAGGGAACATGAATTGACAACCCCGTATAGACAACGCGACAGAATCTTTTATGTAAATCGTCAGTATTTTGATAGCCTTGGAAAACCTTCCACCAATCTATGCAGCTAAAGTGTTGCTGTAAACCAGTATAATTCGCCTTGTTGAAATTAGGGAGGGGCAATTTTGATAGCCTTGAAAAACCTTCCACCAATCTATGCAGCTGAAGTGTTGCTGTAAACCAGTATAATTCGCCTTGTTGAAATTAGGGAGGGGCAATTTACGTTGGCTAACTGTCGACATCGAAATCTCGAAGCCAACAACATTGTGGTCAGATGAAGAAGCAAAAGGCGGAAGAGTAAAAATATTTTGAAGCGATCACTTCTGAAGACTTGAAAGGGAAAGTAGCAAGAAGTTCACAGTTAGATATCTTATCTGAAAGCCACGTTCCAGTGATGAACATGAAATCAGGGTTCACAGTACTCAAAAGTAGGTGCAGCTGATGAACTTTGTTCACAAGACTGCGACAGTTAAACACACTTGATTGCTCTGCACTGCATACCATGTCCATTCAGGCGCTTCGCGAAAACCTACGTTTTGGGAGGTCCTCGGCTCGTCTCAATTCGCCACGGTTTACAACCCAGACATGACTGTTTGGCTGTTTGTTGCGTTCACTGCATTCTTGCCTCAATTCATAGTCGCGTTGCCGCTCCTCAGAAGTCGTGCTGCTGCGTATACGAACTTTCGAAAAGGTAGTGCTGTCACGAATTCTCCTTGAGTTAGAAAGAGCAATTACCCAGTGTGACTTGGAAGAAAACACTACCTTCACGTTGCGGTTCCTACTTGCCCATGCGGTAGACCTCTAAAGGGCGGCACTCAAGATGAATCTCATCAAATATTTCGCTCACCTTTCCTTCGAGGTCACGCTGCTTCGCAGAGCGGGTGAGTTCAGCAGGAATGAGAAACTCTGGAAGCCATTCCACAACAATGCTTCTTTCCTTTTTTCATCTGAATAGCCTCTGACATCTCTTGAGGCAACTTCGATATCAGAGCATACATCATTTGCTCTAAAATGAGATCATTATTTCTTACGAGCACGGCATTGATAATTTCATTTATAGAAAACTTGGAGTAATCCTCAGCAACGGCAGAGCTCGCGTTCATATGTGCGACTTCTTGGCTCTTACTAGCAAATTTACCCGAGGTTTCCGAAGGTTTCTTCGCCGCCTTTGCTCTCTGTGACATGATGATCCGAGGAGACAATCGATTGGACGCAGCGAAAGGAAGTTATGCAACAACAAGAAACGTCGAAACGAAGATGTTAAGGAAGATTTAACACGAAAACAACCGTTTAGTAAAAACTCAAAAAGCGAAAACTAATAGAAGAAACAATAGAGAAGAGATATTAATAGGTGAAAGCAAACTTCACTGAGAACGCTATAAAGGACCAGCCGCTCACGAACAGTGAATGTCGAGGATTATGGCCTTGCATAACCTCATGATCGGCAGGAATTCTATCGACGATGTAGTGGTACGCTTCCCGCCGCTGGACACCGCTCACTCCTACGCAAGGCCACAAATGTTCTCCAACGAGAAGCATAGCATCAGTAAGAACGCATGGTGTCATACTTTGCGGCAAGAGACGTTTACTGATAAGTTCTAGTGATGATTATGAAGTCTTGGTATTTCATGTTATTTGTTGCGTTTTTTCAATAAATGACTTCTGTTGCGTTGTCCAGCTGAGTAATATAAATTTATTTCAATCAACAATATGATCGAAAACAATAATAAAATGATTAGAATTAAACTGCTATTGCTGTAGATTTCCTCCCATTTTTAACTTTAACTCCTTCGATATTTCGAACTGTAATTCCTCCATCCTCAATTTCTATTATCCGCCTCTGGTCGCATTAAGAGCGGCTACCGCTCGCAAGGAGTGTGCAAGATTCATGCCTATGACATGATATCTTTTACAACGTTTAACCGTTTTTATTTAGGTGTGTTAATTACAAGCCACATCAAGTCGATCGAACTGTATACATCCACTGTTCGCTTAAGTGCGTTCGTGATAAGAGCGTTGCTTCGCCTTGCCTGTTGTCGCTCAGAGTTTGGTCGAGACCATTCAGAGGCTGTCGGACTGTCGTTCTCTTGGATTACTTCGATGTCGTTATCGTGCTCGACCTTCGTGTACCTTACTCTAAAAGCTTCGTTAAATAATACACGTATATGTAGATACAATGGATATGACATAATACCTCGCATCAGCCAACCAGGTCCAATCTATTTAAAATTGAAGGAAAACGATTAGCTAACCCTGTATGTATTAAAAGATCCAAAAAGTTTAAAATTTTCCAGTGCGACCAGTTCTCAGCTCTTCTTCGGACATTCTCGGCCCCTGCCGCGCCCGTGCAACGTGCAAGTGGCAGCCTTAGCGGACATATGTATCTTGCAGGTTTTTGAACTGCCCTTGAACGTTCCTCACTGAGAGTACTACAATACCCATAAGAAATTTGCTTCCTCTACCTTCTAGCCGAAACAACTAATACTCACAGTCCACAGATCGTTGTAGGTCTACCTCTAAGTCATCAATACCTTTCTCCAAGCAGAATTTCACTCAGATGCAACCTTGCATTCTAATGAACTCCCATCCCATAAACATGGGTAACGTCGAATTGCGTCGATTATAAGTGGTCTTTCGTCTTCCGAAAACGTTGTCTCCATTTTTGGTCTCTTGTATGCTGTCCCTTGACATACGAGACGTACGTTCCCTTCTGTTCAGCTTCTATAACTAATCCTAGTATATATAAAAGGATTAGCTATACCGCAGATTACACACTTCGGATTTAGAATTTATCAACTCTTTATAACCATGAAGAGAACGAGTACTTTGGAGCATCAATTGCATGCGTGCAATAGAGGAGGATAGGTCCAATAGTAGTTTTGAAGATTCTGCTCTACCGTACCGCACTTTAGTATTCCATATACCAATAACAATTTTTGTCTTAAAAAATAAAAAATAAAAAATAAAAATAAAAATAGAAAATAAGGAGGCCTAAAAAATGAGATAAGATGGTTGATGTGTTCTATTCTCAGGTTTGGAAACCTCCTCATGGACGTTTAGCGGTTGACGATTGCACATAGCTTATAGAAGAGAGAACGAAAACCTATAGAGCAAACTGACCTGACATTTTTCAGGCCTTTTTTATTATTTTCCTTTTTTTCCTGATCCTATTGAATGTTCGTAGTAGGCTCTTCTCCTTCTCGTTTGTTGACACAAAGAGTCGCCACCTACACAGGAACGCAACAGCTTACAAAGTAAAAAGGAAACATCTATATGTCTCCGATTATATACTAGACAACTTACATAAAGGCGAAATTCAAAAATTTGAACAGAAATGTCTAGCAGTTCTATCTCGTTCATATAATGATCGATGGAGGGCTTGCGTCCATCGCGGTTTCAGCACGAAGAGCGGTCAGCCAAAAATGAAAAGAACAGGCTACAAGCTCAATACTAAAGCTCTATGTGAGTCCATTTACAAACTCGAGAAAATATCGAACGACATAGTCTAAAAGTCCGATGATAGTTTCTTAACAGTCTCTTAAAATCGTCTCATTCACTACCCGTAGCAAGGCTTGTCTCCTCCTTGACTGTTGGCTCGAAGCAAGGTCGGCTATACATTAAAAGAGCTAGTTATAAAGTAGCACACAAAGCCAGAGAACAATCTTAATAGAAATTAGATAAATTCTAAACCGAGATAATAGAAAACCTAGAAAAAACTTACAAGAAATAGGAGTTATTGACAGTTTTCTGTGTTCCTTCAGTCTCCTCAGAAGTTTTGGAATTAAAAATTTACTTTATACAAGTCGTAGACCAGGTTCACGCTCGGATAGACGTATGATGCTATAGTTGGAGAGAGAAGGACTTGTATCGCCGCGCGATGACTTCATCGCTGTTTGAAATGGGGCGACATCGTACGGCGATGCTGATAATTGCATGCGATGAGGTGTTCGCTGAATAACAGGTATGAACACCTCGCGACGGGGTGACGCGATGTCGCTCGATCGATATGGATACTCATCGCGTCACGCCGCGGTGCTGCTCTGAACGCTCCCCCCTACACGTACGTACGCCTCCGTTTGCGTACAATGTGGGAAATTTCACGTCACCATATCCGATGATAGTGATAGGAGGGTGGGGCAGCCCATAGGCATCGACCGCTCAAGGCGGTCGATGCCTATGGGCTGCCCCACCCTCCTATCACTGCGCCGAAGAAGGTAATGTTAATGTAAAAACTAAACAGGAAATTTTTTTGAAACGCACGCAACGTGTGATACCTTAAATTACGAAGTGCGAGCATGGATTAGAATTGGAGCGCGATCTGAAGAAAAATACTCCATAAGCATGAAAAATAATTAACAATTTCTCATAAAAGGTAGTTTAAGGTTCCTTAACATGCCTTTTGCATTGCCAACACCATACTTAAATTTTACGAGCTTGTTCTTATTTGTTAAATAATTGAAAATGTACTTGCAATAGTATTACCTTTATAACCATTGCAGCACAAAAAGTAAAAAGTGTATCGATTCAATAAAGAAAATCATTTTAGACAAATATGCTCTAGATATCATTCCGTAGTGATCTAGGATATACAGGACGGCTTAAAAAATTGTATGCACCGTTTGAAAGGCAATAATTTTTCATAGTAAAGGTACTGAGGAAGATAAGGATTCATCTAAAAGCTTAAGAAAATAGAAATTTTCTGACATATGAGACGCATGGAATGCGCCACGCACTGGTCTGAAATTTTCCATTCAGCCCATGCACAATCAATCGAGCCTGAAATGCAACGTTTCAGGTGAGTCTCAAACATCCTCCAAAGCTTCACTAGCAGCAATGTTAGAACCTTTCACAAAGTATCTTTATTTTTTAGAATACTCTCCATTTTTCGCAAGCTATAATGTGTAATTAAGTTGTAAACTCTAAAGTAAGCACAAATAAATCAAAGCAGCCACTTTGTAAAAAATTAACGTGTATTTAAGCGAAACGCAATCAATCGCGTGTAAAATGGAAAATTTCAGACGAGTGCGCCTAGCGTTCCATGCCTCTCATATGTCAGAAAATTTCTATTCTCAAACCTTAGCTTCTTTAGTACCTTTACTATGTACAAAGTTATCACCTTTCAAACAATGTATTCATTTTTTGAGACACCCTGTATACGAGCAAGTGCAATATTTTGTAAATGTAAGGTAGTGGAAGTGTGGAAGGCTTCGCTTTAAATTAAATTCGACATCTTTATTGTGCAACTTAACAGAAATCCTATTTTTACCCATATTTCGAAACCCAAATAAGTACGTTCAAGAACAACAATTTTTTTGTGAATAGTATCCGCTAAATTTTACAAAATCACACGGATCATTTAGAATCCTACTAATATAAAAGCGTTAATCCGTCTGGCCGTATGTGTGTTCTTGTGTCGGTAACCTGTGTAAACCTGTGAAACGTGTCGAAAATGTGAAATAACATGCACGTACATTTAAAATCTGACAAGATTAAAAGGACGCGTGCGATTGATGACAAAAATTGGCGGAAAATAGATTCAAAGGAGAGGATAGTGGGATTTAATCAGAGGACCAATATCGTTGGATAATGTCAATTTCCGCCTCAGTTATCGGTTTTTGCCAGATTTGCTCGATTGGACTGTGAGTCACACGATTATAATGGCCTTCACAGCAAGTGGTAGGCTTCAGTCACCGAAAGCAAAGAATGTCATCTAAACGTGAAAGTAACATGTTATAAAGAAAAAACTTCTATTTGACTCCTATTATGCGGTTAATACCTTATATACTGCGTTCAAAAAAGATAGGTTCACCCTTGATTTTCTTGTTTCTGCACGAAATTCGGTTGCGGTCGATTCCAAAACTATATCAGTGAATTGAGCATAGCAAAAAATATAAGAGCAAAAAACTTGAGCGAAATCTGCAATGACAGCAAGAAGTGAGGAAGGATTGCATGAAAGCATTCAACTCGAGGTTGTTCAAAAAAGATAGGTTCACCAGGAAAGAACAGCTTTATTGAAAGGACATAAAACAATCAGTGATCACTAGTAATCAATTGGTCCTCCGCAATTCATTGCTACATCAATGAGTCGTGCTGGCATCGAGGCAACATGATTTTCCAGATTTTGAATGGGGAGGTCGTTCCAGGCTCGAAGAATCGCCATCCTAAGACTTTCGACAGACGAGTACGTTCTGTTCTCCTCGAATATTCTTCTTACAAGGTGCCCCCAAATGTTCTCTATCGGATTGAGGTCCGGAGAACATGCCGGCCAGTCGAGAACTTCAATTGAATGGGCCCTGAAGAAATCCTTTGTAGACCTGCTAGCGTGTACAGAGGCGTTGTCTTGCTGGAAGATCCAATTCTGGTCGGCATTTTCTTGAAGGAATGGAAGCAGGTGGTTTTGCAGCACTTGTTGGTATTCCTGGGAGTCCATCCTTGCCGACGTAAATGCAATAGCGACTTTCCCTCCTGCGTGAAATGCTGCCCACACCATCACTGTACCGCCTCCAAAATTCCTCCTTGGAAAAAACAACTTCTCTTTGCGCAAAATCGTGCCAATAGTACCGCCTTCCATCGGGCCCATCGAGGGTGAAGCGCTTTTCGTCAGAAAAAATTACCTGAATGACAAAAAAGCGGAATAGTTGACGTAACATCTAGCGAGGAGAAAAATTTTCCTTAGTCCAAATACGGCTTTTGTTGTTGGAGACGAATTCCAGCCTATTCTTCTTGTGTGCTGCAGTCAAACCTGGGGCGGAATTGAGCTGAGCGTGTAGAATGTTGCCGTTTCGTATTAGACAACTTCGAACAGTTCCTCTCGCGACTTTCTTAGTAAGGCTCTTGCGCACCCGCTCCAGGCTGACCGATGCATTGGATAACATACGCACGATTTGTCTCTCATCTCGAGAGGAAAGGATCCTGGGACGTCCTGAAGGCTTCTTCATCCCATATTGATCAGGATTCCTTAAGAATTTGCTGACCACATTCTGCGATCGCTTCAGCTGCGTCGAAATTCGGCGGTGGCTTAGGCCTGCTTCACTGAGTGCCTTGATTTGAGCTTGTTCTTCAGTTGAAAGCATTGAACCGCGGCCCATTTTAGTGTAAACACTTTGCTAGGAGGAGTATTGACTAACAAAGTAATTGCAACTGACCTGCCTTTCTAGCCGTGTCTTCTTGGACGGTGAACCTATCTTTTTTGAACAACCTCGAGTTGAGTGCTTTCATGCAATTCTTTCTCATTTCTTGCAGTTATCGCAGATTTCTCTCAAGTCTCTTACTCCTACGTTTTTTGCTATGCTTAATTCACTGATACAAATTTGGAATCGACTGCAACCGAATTTCGTGCAGAAACAAGAAAATCAAGGGTGAACCTATCTTTTTTGAACGCAGTGTATAAACTGAGTCTAAAACTCCGATGATAATTGCTTACCAGTTTTTTAAAACCCTTCCTAGAATGTCCCAAGCAGGGCTGGCCTTTTTATCATCTGCGGGAAACGACCAACGTTACCTAAACATAAGAAGAACAGGTTACAAATTTAAAAAAAACTCTATGTGACTCTCATTGTGAAGTGAACACCTTGAGTAATGATATGTCTAAAAATCCAGTCATAATTGGTTACCTGTTTTTTAATCGCTTACTAAAATGCAATCGACACAGCTTCTACCATTTTCGGCTGTGGGCAGCAATCAATGTAACCTAAACATGAAAAGCACGGGTAGAAACTCTAAAACAAATCTCCACATAACTCTAATTATAAAGTAAACATCTCATATAAAGATATAGCCCAAAACTCTTATCAGAAATTTCTCCTCAGCAAGAAGCAACGTCATCTAAGTATTATAAGAACAGGTTGCAAGCTCAAAAATGCTCTATATGACTTGTGTTATAATGCAGGCAACATATTTAAAGATACACTCTTAAAATCCGGCAACGTTTGCTTTCCAGTTTTTTTTTCCTCAGGAATGAGCGAAGGTGGGCTCTCTCCTCGTATTTGTGCTAATTAAGGCTACCTAAACATGAAAGGGTGAAAACAGGTTGGAACATTAGTGATAAGGCTGAACATGGTTCTTGCTATAAAGCTGACAATTTAACTAACTTAAGTAAAGAGGTACACTAAAGATCCGATCACGACAGCTTACCAGATTTCCTTATCATCCTTCGGAAAGCCTTTAAGGCAGCTTTTTTGGCAGACGTCGGCAGGGAGGATTGTCACCTTATGATTAAAACAGATGATTAGGAGAACAAAAATAAAGCTCACGCAAAAGCAGTCGCGGATGTGAAAAATAGCAAGCACAAGAGTAAAAAAACCCCTCAACACAGCGCTTCTCGCGGCATTGCGTACGCAATTTCACGTAATCGCGGTGTTAATCGCGTGCCGTTCATAGCGCCGGGACTTCCAGAGGAAACGTGATGAACGCGTCGTTCCGACAGTGGTCTTAGTGCCGCTACTCGAACGCTCTGAGCGCCCCCTAAGGCCTCGTGCATACTTCGCGTCGCCGCGATGGAATCGCGGCGATGAGTTTTGCACAGCGACGCAAATGAATTTGAACTTCTCAGTGCTCGTCGCATCGCTCATCGCTCTAGGGAGCGCGACGGCGAGGACCAACGCTAAACACCGCGCGCGGCGTGGAAAAGTATGCCATGCCGGCGATGGGCGCGGGAAGCCACCGCGCGTGAAGACCGCCAATGACTGACTTGTGGTAGTCATCCGATCGAAAATCAGCGCCTTATCCTCCCTCGGAAAGTCTGCAACCTACTCACAGACACGTAAGTAATGGACAGTTTTACTGGTATAGACGAGTCTCGCACAAATCGTGGTGCACGCAACAGCCAGCGTATCCATTGATTGCGTTACCACTCGCAGGCCACACTCGCTTAGAAAGGGAGATATACTGAATTCTTTACTGAAGGTGTACCGCAATTAAATATGTAAACGAATACATATCCGAACACTCCGCACGAGCGCGGAAGTAGAATGCGCCCACCTCATAAGGGAAGTGATTAGGGTTGACTCTCATAACCTTACTTTGATACTTTGATGCTGGTAGAGATGAGAACAATATCGTCGGCGAAGCGAGGGTTGCTGATCCGTTTACCGACAAGGTAGCCTTTATCGTCCCAGTTCAAGTCCTTCATGGCATCCTGGAGTGCCGCTGTGAATAGCTTAGAAGAAATCGTGTCTCCCTGCCGCACTCCTTTCCCGATAGGAATCTTAAGCTTCCGATCGAACAACTGGATGGTGGTCGATGTGTTCGAGAAGCATTCGTCGAGAAGTCGGATCTAAGGCGAAGGTTTACCAGCATTCACAAGCGCGTTCAGAACGGCGTTGATTTCCACAGAGTCGAACGCTTTCCGATAATCCACGAAGACAAGGACAAGTGGGAGGTGGTTGAATATTAGAACTGTTTTCGACTCCTTCCATGAGTCCGGAATCTTACCAAGTCGAAGGTAGTGGTTGAAGTGCTTGGCAAGAAGTAAGCAGAGAGCACTGCCACCTGCACGAAGGAGGACAGCAGAAATACCGTCCGGTCCGGGAGCAGTGCCTGGCTTCATCCTTCTGATGGCATGAGCAACTTCTGATTGCAGAAGGGAAGGTACTTCCTCAGCTGGTGGCATCAAGCATTTGGGAACAGTGCTGGAAGAACAAAACAGATGTGTGTGGAATTCTTGAACGATGGTCTCCATCGCTCCTCGAGACGTTTGCGTTGTTCCATCCTTATCCACAAAGGCTGACATTATTGCCTTCTGGTCGCAGAGATGTCATAACCTTATCCTAATTAATTTAACGAGTTTTTGCTTTCCTAAAGTAAGCGGACTTTCTAAGAATCCAGTCACAATAGCGGGCTGTGGGCCGACTGACGGCTTCTCAACAGCGTCGTCGTAGTAATAACTTCTGATCGTCAATTATAGCTGCTATCTATATCATGGTTTTCTTAGGAGGTATACCTTAACTACGTCGAATGGGGAAGTTAGAAAGGGCCGCAAAGATGGGCTGCTAAATGGGTTATTCCGATGTCTGTTGTATTCTGGTGAACTGATGCGTTCACGGTTCTTTCTTCTTATATATATATATATATATATATATATATATATATATATATATATATATATATATATATATATATATTCTTCTTCTCCTGAGCGTTTAGTCCCGCGCAGTCGCAGGGTCCGCTGTTCTTGTGATCTGTCGCCACCTCATCCTGTCTAGAGCTTCATCTGCCGTGGCACCGATTTCGGCGAGATCTTTCTTGATGTCGTCCTTCCACCTTTTCCTTGGGGCTCCTCTCGGACGGTTTCAGGTTGCCTCAAAATCTAGGGCCAACCTTATGGGGTGATTCTCTGGTTTCCTGAGAACGTGTCCGTACCACCTCAGGCGCTGGTCCCTCATCTTCAGTTGGATCGGAGCTGTCTCCGTAACTGCCCTAACTTCCTCTCTCCGCGTCCGCGGTGGACTTCTCGGGCGTGAAGGTCCACTGCACCTGGGAGATGGGAAGCATCTCCCTCAGCCTCGAGTTGACCAGTCATTCGTAGATCTTCATTGTGTGCGAGATCAGTTTGATCTCTCGGTGGTTGGAGCATTCGGAAGCCTATCTCTTCTGCTTGACGATGGAGACTATGGTGCTGCTCCTCCAGTCATCCGGCATCTTACCTTTTTTTGCGATTCCCTTGAGGAAACTGCGTAGCAAGTTGGTTCCGAGGTTCTCGAGCACCTTTCAAGCCTCAACTGACATACCGTCAGGCCCTGTTGCCTTTCCGAGTTTCATGTTCCCTTTGGCCTTGCAAACCTCTTCTCGCGTACAAGTTGAGATGGGTCCTTCCGTTGCTTGTTCTTCCTAGGCCTCCCGATGAGGGAACTCCTCGTTGAGGAGTTTCTTAAAGTACTACTCCCATCTCTCTCTGGTCTGACTTCCGCAGAACCCTACCGTCAGCACTCTTCACAATCCTCACTACTCGAATGTCGAGGCTAGCTTTATGAGCCCCCGCGCCTTGGGAAGACGGATGGTAAACTTCTCTCCCTCTGGCTCGTCTAGTTTCTCATATATGGCATCCATTTCCGCGTTCTTTGCCTTCGTTACAGCTGTTTTTGCCAGCCTCTTCAGCTTCCTGTTGGCTGTGAGACACTCGGGTGCCCTCGTCTTCTTCCACAGCTTGTACGCCTCCTTGTTCCTCTTCACCGCAACCTGCACCTCATCGTTCCGGAACCATGCAACTCATCCCCTCTGGTTCCTCTGTTTGCCTAGGGTTTCCTTGGCACATCTCAAGATTGTTTGGGCTACCCTCTTGTGTTCTCTCCTTACTTTGGGCCTGATGGGTATGCTAATGTCAGCTACCAAGGGTCTATGCTGTGAGCCACGTCTTCTCCCGAAATGACCTTCACATCCCTGACTGTTTTCAGGCAGGCCTTCGAACCAGAATGTGGTCGACTTCCGTCCTTCTTCCTCCGCTAGCATAGGTCACCTACTGGCTCTCCCTCTTCGCTAAGAAGGTGCTACAGAGAGCCACATTGCGGGCGATAGCCAGATCCAGAACTCGTTCTTCATCCGGGTTTATCAGGTCGACCCTTCACCCCCATAAACCCTTTCCACTCCCCTTTGGCTACTCTCCACATGCCCGTTCATGTCCCCTGCTATGGAGATGTAGTCGCCTTCTGGTACGGACCTTATGGCCTCCTCGAGCATGAGGTAGAAGTCGTCCTTGTGTGCTCGGGGTATCAGGTCTGCAGAGCGTGGACAGACATGGTGGTCCACTAACCCTTCTCCGTGTCCAGCTGCAGTGACATGATGCGGTCGTTAATTCCTTGGACAGCAGCTACTAAATCCTTGAGGGACTCCGCGACAGCCATCCCTACCCGCTCCCCTTGGTGTCCTCTCCGTTGTAGTACAGCTTGACCCCATCTCCCTGGCTTTCGCCCCTTTCTACAGCGTTTCCTGCAGAAACAGGACTTCTATCCTTCTGCGCTTCATCAGGTCAGCCACTTCCCTAGATTTTCCGGGCAGCGTTCCCACATTCAGAGTCCCCAGTCGAACTAGCTTCTTTAGCCGAGGTCGTTGGGCCCTCAGTACCCCTCGCATACTGACCACAGAACTCGGGCGGGGGTTTTGTGCGCCACTCTCGGACGACATCGTAGCCTATACCCTGATTCTATTGCGAGTTTTGATCGTGGTTTTGTGACGAGGTTTCTCCATCAGCCGGCCTATCAACCTGGGCCTGACGCTGGAACCGTTGCCACTTTTGCAATTTTTGCAGGGCATGGCGTGCCGGAACCGGGAGTCAAACCTACGACCGTTTGTGCCTGAAACTACACTACCAACCACTAGGCTAACTCAGCTCTGTTGGCCAGGCAGGAATGCCTTCTTATATATATATATATATATATATATATATATATATATATATGTATATATATGTATGTATATCCTACTATATATAAAAGAGCAGTGTGTGTGTGTGTGCGTGTTTCCGTCCGTCACAACTGGAGTGGGGGCACTGCGTATTGGAAGCGATTGCTGAACATCCACGTGCCTGGCGATGCCGTAGACCTGCCGAACACGTCGGCAACCGTGCCTGGCGAGCCTTAGTCGTGCCGAACACGTCGGGAACCCTGCATGGCGAGCCGTAGACCTGCCTAACACGTCTGCAACCGTGCATGGTGAGCCGTAGACGTGCCGAACACGTCGGCAACCGTGCCTGGGCATTTAGATGATCATCGACGGGAGGGGTTTTTGGAGGCAATCGATATCGATCGCTATTATCGATTTATTGTGGATGTCGTTCAAGCGGCAGGAAACTTTAGCTTTGGGGGTAATCGAGGTCGCCGGACACGAATCTGAAGTCGATCAATCGATATTATCGATTTTTTGAGGATGGCGTTCAAGCGGCCCGAAACTTCAACCCTGGGGTAATCTGGGTAGCTGAACACGAATCTGGAGTGGACTAATCGATGTCGATCGATATTATCGATTTTTTGAGGATGGTGTTCAAGCGGCACGAAACTTCAAACCTGGGGGTAATCTGGGTCGCTGAACACGAATCTGGAGTTGACCAATCGATATCGATCGATATTATCGATTTTTTGAGGATGGCGTTCAAGCGGCACGAAACTTCAAACCTGGGGGTAATCTGGGTCGCTGAACACGAATCTGGAGTTGACCAATCGATATCGATCGATATTATCGATTTTTTGAGGATGGCGTTCAAGCGGGTAATCGAGGTCGCCGGACACGAATCTGAAGTCGATCAATCGATATTATCGATTTTTTGAGGATGGCGTACAAGCGGCACGAAACTTCAACCCTGGGGTAATCTGGGTCGCTGAACACGAATCTGGAGTTGACCAATCGATATCGATCGATATTATCGATTTTTTGAGGATGGCGTTCAAGCGGCACGAAACTTCAACTCTGGGGTAATCTGGGTCGCCGAACACGAATCTGGAGTCGACCAATCGATATCGATCGATATTATCGACTTTTTGTGGATGTCGTTCAAGCGGCACGAAACACTACCCCTAGGGGTAGTTTGGATCGCTGAACACGAATCTGAAGTTCGTTTTTGAACTGTCGATCACCATCAATCGATATTGGGCAAATAAGCGTTTTTGTGGATGTCGTCCATTTTTTCGCTTTTTTTCTAACTTGCCCTAACCGACGTAGTTAAGATGTTCTTCCTGAAGAAACCATGACAAAGGTGTCAGCTACAATTGATGATGAGAAGTTGTTGCTACGGCGAAGCCGTCAAAAAGCCGTCGGTGCGGCCGAGAGGCCGCACGGACGGCTGGTATATATATATTGGAGTTCACGTCGGCTAAATGATGAAAACCGCCGTGGATGTAGTAAGCTTAATCGAAATAGGCATTCAGCATTTCTAGCACGAACTTCTAAAATTTTTATATAGTTTTTGTCCTCCTGCAACGCCAGCAATGATAGACAGAAAAACTTTCCAAGGTGTCTACTCATTAGCGTTGTTTTCATCCAGAAGGTGGATATAATTCTAAAGAAAATGCCCTTATAGCATACATTTAACAATACTGCGAGAAGCTGTTGCAGGTATGGAAACGGACTTCAGTGGAGCTAAGGAAAAGCGATTCTAATGTTTGCTGAAATCGTAATCAGACATTGATTGAACATGTTCGCTTGTCTTTGTACCATCAGCAGGAGAAATCCAAATATTAGAAGCCAGGCAACATACTGGCAAACCCCGATCTATCTATAAAAGGCGGTAAGGAAAGGTCGGCAGCAGACATTTCATCATTTTATGTTCCAGCAGCATCCACCAATTAACGGTTAGATGACCCTCTGTTTCAGATGAGGCTCCTAGTCCTCGCTCTTCTGCTTGTTGTGATCGTCCATGGCGGGCTCATAGGAGACAAAGTAAACGGCCTCTTTGGCGAAGGAAGTGTCGGTGAGAGGCTGAGGAATATCACCGTCGGTGGCTTCAGAAAGGTAATGCCAGATCAGCGCTGCGCTACTTCCTTCTGACACGAATCGTTCAGGTATTCGGCTCCGCTGGTTTCGCCAAGCTCGGTGAGGAACTGAAGACGTTGAGGGACAAGTTGAAGGCCAAGCTTGCTCTATCTCCGGAAAGAAAAGCGGCTCTCATGGAAAAGTTGAAGGTCACCGCAGTTTGAACGTATCTCAGGCCTCTCTGCTGTTATCTATGGTGACACGAAGGGATAAAGTCGAATATTTCAGCTGCTAAAAGACATCAAGCACGATCATGTAGAGGCCGCCGGCGACTCTATCGTGGAAGTCAATGAGAATAATCATATGGGAGAAATGCTCTATCAAAGCGACATCGTTCTTACCCCGTATGGTGATTCAGAGGAATTTTACCTCTCAGAAGTTTTGAGGCGCTGTAGGCATGACTTTTGAAGATCTGTCATTTGCAGGGAACAGTTAAAGGCGATCGAAGAGGACGTTACCGGAAAGCGCTCTAAGCGCCAAGCTCTTCGCCTTCCGCAGACACTTTGGAAGGATGGAGTCGTCGGATACAGTTTTCACGGATCAGCAAGTATCGCCTAAGTTATGTAATAACCGCATCTTTACTGAGCTTTCCAATTCAGCCCCGAAAGCAAAAGAAGTCTTCGTAAAGGCGGGAGAATTGTGGTCGCGCAGCACTTGCATCAAATTCCAAGCCGTCACTTATGGTACGAAGAGCGTCTTCCACCAAACGAGCCAGCATAAAACATATAATTAAGGCGACGTTATTGACGTTAAAAGCGAAGACGGGTGCTACTCCAACGTCGGAAAAGTCGGCGGTGCGCAGAACCTCTCCCTTGGAAGCGGATGTGAAACGGTAAGGCGATCGTTTGAGAAAACGGAGGGAAGACTCCATGCAATGACCCCTCGGCCTGCTGCTCTCCTTTAATTTCTTGGTGGTACTTGAATAGTCACATCCATGGCGTCTTAATCGCAGTTCTCTTATGATGGTCTATTTTCAGAACAAAGTTCGTGAGTCGCGTCATAGGCGTTATTAGTGTAGAGCTCTATATAAGAGAAACAGTTAGAAGAGATTTCAGGCTAACAATAGTATTAGGTTGTCAGGAAAGCACTCTGCGTTTTGTGCTACTATAATTCGTTTGTCTACTATTAAGTAAAAATTCAACTTGCATTGCGCACTAATGCTACGTTCTGTGAAGACTTCTTCGCTCTATCTGAATAAGTGGTTTCAACGTTGTTTTATATCTCTGTTCTTGAAGGGCTTGTTGAAGTATGCCGAACGAACAGCTCCGAACGATATTTACTTTAATTTCAAATTGATGCAATTGGCAGCAGAGACTGCTCGACAAATCAATCAAGTGGGGGCCTAATAGTGTCGGAAAAAGCACTGTGCGCCAGTAGCTCAGCAAATTTCGCACCTAAGGCTTCACCCTCGAAGATTACCCCCGCAGCGGTCGACCTAGAGCAATCCTGGACGACGAGTTGAAGGAACTGGTGGAAGTTGAACCATCCCAAACAGTCCGCGAAAGAGCTAGACGTCAGTAAAACTGCTGCCGCGAACGCTTCGAAACGCCCTGGGACGGTGAAGAAGCTCGAAAAGTGGGTGCCGAACGAGTTGAGTGAAAATCGCTGTCGCGTTTCGAGATTTGTTCTTCTCTACTTTTACGCATCAAAGCTTACCCGTTTACGTACCGAATCATCACTTGTGATGAAAAGTGGATTCTGTATGATAACAGGAAACGTTCCGGACAGTGGTTGGACGCCGACGACCCCCTCGGCATTTTCCAAAGGCGAATCTCCTCCAAAAAAGATATTGGTCACTGTATGGTGGTTGGCGACTGGTGTGGTCCATTACAATTTTCTGGCACGAGGCCAACCGATCACAAAGAGTCCTACTGTAAGGAAATCGACGCAGTGCACCGAAAATTGTCAACTTCAGCCAGCATTGGTCAACAGAAGAGACCCGTTTCTTTGCACGATAGCGCCTGCCCACACTTTTCGCAATTTACTATTCGAAAATTGAACGAATTAATGGTTGAAGTTCTGCTCCACCCGCCATATTCTCCAGACCTCTCGCCAACCGACTACCACCTTTTCAAACACCTTAAGGACTTCCTTGCTGGTAAAATCTTAACCAATCAGGACCAATCCAAAACAGCTTTCGTAAACTTTGCCGAATCTCGACCACCTAATTTTTTCGCTGATGGAATATGTTGACTAGTGGCCTGTTGGCAAACGTGTGCTGATTCGAACGGTGCTTAAAGGATAAAAGGATAAAGGACGGCGTTACTCAATCCCTTTTGGGATGCGCCAGCGCATTCCACTTCTACGGGATGTCGTGGAGGCGGCATGAATGCGTATTTGGCCATTCAATGACTTGCGGTGGCCAGCCGATGAACAAGTCAGCGCTTTATCCTTCCCAGACAAGTCTGGTAGCAATTCACCGACCCCGGAGGGATGGAAGGCTTGGTTGGCCTGGGCGGGAAATCCGAACCCAGAACCTGGTATCGGGTGCACGCGGCAGTCGCGCCTCATCCGACTGCGCTACATGCGGTAGTATAGTGGAACGGTGCTTATTTCGACTAAATTCGATAAGATTTGCGCAGCAACCTAACAGCAATTTAGGTGGGCACAGCTGTGCATGAAATCGGACACGCCTTAGGACTGTTCCACACGATGTCTCGATACGATCGTGACCAACACATCACCATCAACTTTGATAACGTCAAGGTACGAATACAGAGACAACGTGAGGGTTATATTAGCCTTTTGCCGATAGTCGTGAACTTAGACCGACTACATGGACCAGTTTACACTGCAAACACCAGCGACCACGAACAACTACGACGTTCCCTATGAACCCGGAAGTGTCATGCACTACGGAGCCAGCAGGTCAGCCTCTGCCCGCTTCTGTCCTTCTGTCACGTAGTCCGTTAGTCCATGCGAAGTAGTCAAAAATTGTAGCGGATCAAAGAACCATCAAGTCACAATGGTCCCATCGGACGTGGACTACCGAGAAACACTAGGATCGGCCATTCTCTCTTTTTACGACATCTCGCTGATCAACGAACACTACGGCTGCAAACGTGGGTTATGGTAGATGAGGACGTAATTTATGCAGACCGGAAAGAGAAGCGTGTCTTGTTCAGAGAAGTGCGACCCCAAATCGTCAGCTCAGTGCAAAATGGGTGGATACCCAAATCCAAACAACTGCCAGCAGTGCGTTTGCCCAGGAGGATATGGAGGAAAGCTGTGCGACGAGAGGGTATGAGACAGCTCCACTCAAAGAAACACGACTGAGAAGAAAACGAGAGAAAACGTGACGTAGCAATCTCATCACATTGTTACATCTGCCACATTATTGCAGAAGCTGGCTTTCGCTTTTCATTGTTTTTTTAGATTGCTCATGGTTCTGAGAAGGAGGAGAATATATATTAGTTCGCGATTGACTGGGCATTTTGTTTTACAGCCGAAGGATGGCGGTGAAACACTGCAAGCAACCAGCGAGTACCAAAAGGTCGACAAGTTCTTGGGTACGGGAAGGGAGGAATTGGAGTTCACAACCCTCACCTACTGGATTGAGGTACCTTAATGCGACGCTTAAGGGGCTTTTTAAAACTTGAAAATTTCTCAAATAAATATTTAGTCCCCTGCTGGTACGGAGATCGAGATACAGATTGAAAGTCTAGCAGTCGGATTGTCGGTCGATGGATGCGTCTACGGAGGGCTTGAAATCAAAACTCAGAAAGATCAAAAGATGACTGGTTACAGGTTGCTTCTGAATCCTCAAGATGCGCCAAGTTGCTGAAATGAAGGACTTAGTTTCCTGATTCAGGTTCTGCTCATTCAGTAACAACGGCAAAGTTCTACGTTCGAACTCCAATCGTGTGCCGGTTATCATGTACAACAGGCATCCTTCTAATTCCATGGCCTTCAAGTATCGCATCGGTGAGAAGCAAATCTTAGAAGAAACTTTGAAATAGCCTACACCAGTAGTGCTAAAGTTCAAATAACGCAATGACAAATTTCCAGCTCCTGGCATCCAGACCACGTCGTTTTCCAACAACGCCGATCTCGTCCCGATGGACAAGTGCGTTGACGAAGTCAGGTCAGGAATATTTTCTGACCGCTTGAAATTCTCAATTCACTTGACACTTGACATTCTCGTCTGTGCCCACAGGATCTGCTTTTCAGCTGCGGTGCTAAAAAGTTGACCGGATTCTGCAAAAGTCAGCCGATTGAGGAACAGAAGAAGCGTTGTCCTAAGGCCTGCGGTCTGTGCGGAGACGCAGCTCAAGGCGCAGCCCAGAAGATCACCGTGCCAGCAGCACAGTGTCAAGATCAGATGAGGTGAGAGCTCTTCGTACTGTTTTTGGTATAGCCTTATCCAGTCGTTTCAGCTGTCTATCGCTGAAACTGACCGGGTTCTGCACGAAGCAACCAGTGGAGGTTCAGATACAAAAATGCCCTCGCACATGCGGTCATTGTTGAAGTTTTGGATTACCTTACAACGCGTATTCAACAGCTGTTGAAATTTAAAGAAACAGACACTGAAAATGAATACATCTTGGACATTGTACACGTGTTCTTTGCACGCTCTGACAACCTACGAATATCTTAACCAATTGTCAAACGACAGGTTTGGGGGAAATGTTGCGCAACACACTTCGAGGCCGATGTGAATAGTTTTATTTTGTTACTGGCTGGGTTATAAAGATTAGGAAAAGTCATAAAATACGGCTTTTATCATGAATCAGCACTAGCACTCAAGCCAACAAACAAGGTTAGCGGGATGTTTTTACTTGGCAAGGTATTAACAACAATGCACCCCCACAGAAATGGTTATGTCGACAGAACTGGCATCTGGAAATGTGCTCAGCTTAAAAATTAGACACAAATTGTGTTATTAAGAAATTTTTTAAATGTCAAACGGTTAAAGTACAGCATGGTAGCTCGCTCTCCCATCTGCAGAAGCGTTGCAGCTGTAAGTATTCAGCTCCACTAAAGTCAAACCAAAAAAGTGCACTGGTCGAGTCTTACGGTTTGTCGAAAGAGCATCTGTATAAATGTATAATACATCGAATGAATGAAGGGGAGGCTGTTTCAACATTAAAGCTGCACTAGGATAGGCAGTTTCTCTCTACCAATAGGTCATTCTTTTCCCTACCATTGATCAGTGAAATAGTTGAGCTTTTGCGACCTAGAGCAAAGTTCTTTTCCTTCGCAACTCAGACGAAGACTCGAAGTGGTTGGAGGCGACGAAGTATTTAAAGGCCTAGTCTATGGCATCGTATGTAGCACGCAAGGAAAGCCTATAAAAGCAAGCACCGAGCTACGATCTGAAATCTGCGATTGGGCTCAGAGATGATCGTTCCGTTGAGCGAGAATGAGGCGTCAGAAACTTGTCTGTTCCTCATGGACATCGTCTTCGTAAGATTCAGCTGCAGTACAGCGTTCTCACATATACGATCGAAGTCGGCCAACATTCGCTCCGCCTGGGTAATGCTCGCTGCTATTAGGGGGGGGGGGGCAAAAGGCCAACACCCCATGCCGTGTACATATATCTCGTGGCTGGAGTCTGGTTTCGTGCTTATCGTATGTGTATGTTTGTATGCTACTTACTGAAGGCCACTTGAGAAGTTACCACTTCCGCCGTTTCCAGAAGCATGCCAAAACCCCAGTCTGTCTCATGCCGAAACCCCGGTCTGACGAGTCGACCTGTATCGCGCAAATCTCCCCCAATTCCCAACCCCGAGCAGCCTGGGCTCAATATTCACGCAAGATGAGAAGTACGTCTTCTACCTTAACCCTGCCAAGCAGCCAGTCTGGGCGAGGCCTGTTGACCCGTTACCGACCTTCGTTCGGCGGGATGTTCACGGCGAGAAGCACCTTCAGAGCTTTTGGGTCTGCGCCCTTGGAATGATATACTGGAAGCTGTTTACCAAAAGCACGACGATGGACTCTAAGGCCATGGTAAACGAGATAGAAGAGATGGAACTGCGACTGGAACTTATTCAGTCGCAGCGCGTCAAGAAGGTCCTCCTCTTCGACAACGCCGCATCCCATCGGGAACAAGTGACCACGGATAAGCTTGCCCAGCTGGGCTACGTTCACATGCTTCATCCACCGTATTCACCCGACATTTCTCCATGCGACTACCATTACTTCTTGAGCCTACAGGACTTCCTGGTCGGAAGAGACACAAGAACCCAAGCGGTGCTTGACAACCATATCGAGCAGTTGATCAACACCAGGTCCAAGCAGTTCTGCAAGGATGGAATCAGGAAGTTGGCTGAGCGATGGCAGCAAGGTCATTGCCCTTAATGGCAAATACATTCCTCAGCATCGTTGATTTGTAATTGAGTTATAAAGAGATAAAGATTTTTTCAATTTGTCTCATTACTTTTGTCCCCCCCCCCCCAATAGAAGGTGACGCCTTTTTAGAATGGTGAAGTCTTGGTCGTAAATCCACTGTGCAGCTTTGCAGCTTTCGAAAGACTCTGATGTACTTAGTAGGAACGATGAGCAGGGCTTCGACTACCGCTTCAGTCTCGACATAGTCGAGATTCTTCCGGTCGATGAACGTAAACATAGCGGCAGCTTGTACTCTCTCGACACCTCGATGAGCTACGTAATGTGTATAGCTTGTTTGCATGGCTGTCCTCGTCCAGCGTTCTGCTAATCCTGTTCAGGTTGACTCGGGTGAACAGCTTGTAGACTATAAACAGCAGACAGATCGAGCGATAGTTGCTAACATCGTGCACGTCTCCATTCTTCTACAACAAGACGGAACTGGTTTTCCACTAAGATGGAACCTTGCTCTTCAACGGGTAGCGTATGAAGAGCTGCGCCTGGGTGTTGATGAGCACTGGCGGGAGGCTCTTCAGGTGCTCGGGTCTGATCCTTTCGGGAGCAAGAGCCGTGTGTTCGTTCACCGGCGAGATGGCATGTCTGATCTCGGAAAGGAGGACAGAGGACACAACTTATCCATCCTGCGGAAGATGGCATGGGCCATGTGGACGTGACTATACAAAAGATCGGAGTAGCGGAGTAGAAGTCGTGGATGACCATCTGCACTGCCCTTCTGGGGCTTTCAACTGCATAGGTAGTCTGCTTTAGGTAGAAAATTATTTTATTCTCAAGAAAAATGAGACACCTTAAAGGAATCCCCCAATCACAGAGAGCAGCGGAGAAGCGTGTTTTTTTTGCCGTATGACACACAGGGCTTGTGTGAAGCCCAGGGCCTGGTTGTCCATTGGGGCGCCTTGACCGTACTTGCACGATATTGACTATATTTTGTCTCCTGCCAGTTCTCTGTTCTATTTATGTGTTCTCTCGTCTGGACCTCTCCTACTCTATAGTGGGCGGGATCGAACGAGCGACACGGGAACAATCCGATGGGCCGGATGCGGCGGGTCCCGCACCGCGCTCGGCCGGGCGCCCGCGGCGTGAGTCGAACAGTCCTTCGACTACAGGGATTGACAGCCGGTGGCCGTTTCGTTTTTCTTTTTAATCTTTTGGACTTTCACTAAGGGGAGCCGAGTTAGCCTAGTGGTTAGTAGCGTAGTTTCATGCACAAACGGTCACAGATTCGACTCCCGGCTCCGGCACGCCATGCCCTGCAAAAATTGCAAAAATGGCAACGGTTTACGCGTCAGGCCCGGGTTGACAGGCCGGCTGATGGAGAAACCTCGTCACAAAACCACGATCAAAACTCGAAATAGAATCAGGGTATAGGCTACGATGTCATCCGAGAGTGGCGCACAGAACCCCCGCCCGAGTTCTGTGGTCAGTATGCGAGGGGTATTGAGGGCCGAACGACCTCGGCTAAAGAAGCTAGTTCGACTGGGGACTCTGAATGTGGGAACGCTGCCCGGAAAATCTAGGGAAGTGGCTGACCTGATGAAGCGCAGAAGGATACAAGTCCTGTTTCTGCAGGAAACGCTATGGAAAGGGGCGAAAGCCAGGGAGATGGGGTCAAGCTGTACTACAACGGAGAGGACACCAAGGGGAGCGGGTAGGGATGGCTGTCACGGAGTCCCTCAAGGATTTAGTAGCTGCTGTCCTAGGAATTAACGACCGCATCATGTCACAGCAGCTGGACACGGAGGAGGGTTAGTGGACCACCATGTCTGTCTACGCTCCGCATACCGGATGCTCCGAGCACGAAAAGGATGACTTCTACCTCTCGCTCGAGGAAGCCATAAGGTCCGCACCAGAAGGCGACTACCTCTCCATAGCAGGGGACATGAACGGACATGTGGGGAGTGGCAGAAAAGGAGTGGAAAGGGTTCATGGGGGAGGTAAAGGGATCGGCCAAACCCGGATGGAGAACGAATTCTGGATCCGGCTATCGCCCACGACCTGGCTGTCTGTAGCACTTTCTTCGCGAAGAGGGACAGCCAGAAGGTGACCTATGCTAGCGGAGGAAGAAGGACGGAAGTCGACCACATCCTGGTTCGAAGGGCTGCCCTGAAAACAGTCCGGGATGTCAAGGTCATTCCGGGAGAAGACGTGGCATCACAGCATAGACCCTTGGTAGCCGACCTTAGCATACCTCTACCCACCAGGCCCAAAGTGAGGACGGAATCGAGGATCCGATGGCGGAGACTGCGGGGTTCACAACGGAACGTGCTACGAAGGGCAGTGCTCGAAGCAAGCCTTCCAGATCCAGCTGGCCCCGTGAATGAGACCTAGAGGAGGGTAGCCCAAACAATCCTGAGATGTGCCAAGGAAACCCTGGGAGAAACAAAGGGAGGAACCAGAGGGGATAAATCGGCATGGTTCTGGAACGAAGAGGTGCAGGCTGCGGTGAAGAGAAAGAAGGAGGCCTACAAGCTGTGGCAGAAGACGAGGGCACCCGAGCAACTCACAGCCTACAGGAAGCTGAAGAGGCTGGCAAAAACAGCTGTAGCGAAGGCAAAGAACGCGGAAATGGATGCCCTGTACGAGAAACTAGACGGTTCAGAGGGAGAGAAGTTCGCCATCCGCCTGGCCAAGGCGCGTCATAGAGCTAGCCTCGACATTCGAGTAGTGAAGACTGTGAAGAGTGCTGACGGTAGGGTGTTACGGAAGCCGGTCGAGGTCACAGAGAGATGGGAGGAGTACTTCAAGGAACTCCTGAACGAGGAGTTTCCTCGTCGGGAGGCCGAGGAAGAACAACCAACGGAAGGACCCATCCCACCCTGCACGCAAGAAGCGATTCGCAGGGCCATAGGGAAGATGAAACTCGGAATAGCAGCAGGGCCTGACGGTGTGCCAGTAGAGGCTTGGAAGGTGCTCGGGGACCTTGGAATCAACTGGCTGACGCAGTTCTTCAGCAGAATCACGAAAGAAGGTAAGATGCCGGATGACTGGAGGAACAGTACCATAGTCCCCATTTTCAAGCAGAAGGAAGACGCTTCCGAATGCTCCAACTACCGAGGGATCAAACTGATCTCACACACGATGAAGATCTACAAATGACTGGTCGACTCAAGGCTGAGGGAGATGGTTCCCCGTCTCCCAGGCGCAGTGCGGCTTCATGCCTGAGAGGTCCACCACAGACGCCATCTTCATCGCTTGTCAGGTGATGGAGAAATATCGAGAGAAACGAAAACCCTGCTACCTGGCATTTCTGGACCTGGAGAAGGCCTACGACAGGCTAGCTCGGGCTGTAATCTGGAATGCCCTTCGAGGGAGGGGTGTCCCGGAACGTCTGATCACGGTCATAAGGGACATGTACGAGGGCTCGAAAACGGCGATACGAACTCCACACGGGGTGACAAGGAAAGTGGACATCACAGTGGAGGTACACCAAAAGTCGGCCCTAAGCCCGTTCCTCTTCCTGCTGACACTTGACTCTATAGTGAACCACCTTGAGGAAGGCCCTCTCAGAACGATCCTCTACGCGGACGACATCGCCCTAGTAGCCGACAACCAGGAGGAGCTGGAGGAGAAGGTGCAGCTGTGGCAGAGCGCCCTCGCAGACAACGGCCTACGGCTGAACGTGAAGAAGACGAAGTTTATCAGCTGTGAGCAGTGCGCTGGATCGATCCTAGACTGCCAAGAGGAAACGGTCGAGAAGGTGGACGAATTCCGCTACCTCGGAAGTGACCTATCCGAGGAAGGAAGTGTGGACTAGGCGGTCAGGGGACGGAAAAACGCAGCATGGCTCAAGTGGAGGGAGTCCACAGGGATCCTCTGCGACCGTAGATGCTCCAGGGCGCTCGAAGGCAAGCACTATAGAACAGTTGTGAGACTTGCCCTCCTCTACGGCAGTGAGTGCTGGGCCCTGAGTAAGGCGCAGGAGCGGCAACTGCACGCGGCGGAGATGAGGATGCTGAGGTGGGCATGTGGATGGACCCGTCGAGACAGGGTGCGAAACGAGGATGTTAGGGCAGTGATGAAGACAGCCCCGATCCAGCTGAAGATGAGGGAGCAGCGCCTGATGTGGTATGGACATGTCCTCAGAAGACCAGAGGATCACTCCACAAGGTTGGCCCTAGATTTCGAAGCACCCGGAAAGCGTCCGAGAGCCCCAAGGAAAAGATGGAAGGACGTTATCAAGAGAGATCTCGCCGAAGTCGGCGCCACGGCAGATGATGCCCTTGATAGGATGAGGTGGCGACAGATCACAAGAACAGCGGACCCTGCGACTGCGGGGGACTAAACGTTCAGGAGAAGAAAAGAAGAAGAAGGACTTTCATTAAGGGGAGATCAACTGTTCTGCCTTCTGTTCCATTTACGGAGTCGTTGAAATCTCACGGGCTTCACACGTATTCAGCCGGGGTCGAAATAGCTCCCCGAAGATTGGGGTAAACGCTACTAATAGCTTTAACACATTTACTTAAGCCAGGAGCCGCTGGTAGAGAGGCTATATGCTGTTACAGGATGTTTTGTCGCGATCAAAACTCTTGCGCCAGGCGGGACTCGAACCCGCATCTTCTGCTTTCCGGGCGGCGATGTTCGCCTTACACCACTGGCGCTGTTTGACCGCACGTAACATCCGCGATATCCTCTAGGTCTGTCAGCACCCACTCGTGATATGGGATGGGCCGGCCGCTGATATCAGCATGGAACCGGTTAAGCTGAAGACCTTACTAGTAACAATGCTTTAACACATTTACTTAAGCCAGGAGCGGCTGGTAGAGAGGCTATATGCTGTTACAGGATGTTTTGTTGCGATCAAATCTCTTGCGCCAGGCGGGACTCGAACCCGCATCTTCTGCTTTCCGGGCAGCGATGTTCGCCTTACACCATCTCGAGGATGTCGCGGATGTTACGTGCGGTCAAACAGCGCCGGTGAATAAATTAAATGAAAAAAATTTAATTTAAATACGATTTAACGAAAAAGATCTTTGATAAACCGAAAATGCTGGTAAAATCGTTAAATGGGTAAATCAATAGTCGTTAAATACCCAACACTATCCCGTGCTTTTATTATTATCTAGAATATTATTATCTATAATATATAATTTCCACGGATCTCCCTCGATAGAGAGCCTTCGGGCTCTCTTGTTAAGAGGGATCTCGGGCCGCTTGTCGCAGGGCCACGTGGCGCGTCCCCGGGTGGTGGATAGGGGAATTAAACGCGAACCAAATGCGACCGTGTACTGCCCAGAGACGCAGGTGGGATGCAGGGGATGGACTCCTTGCTCCTGCTGTGTCGGGTCGATGCGTTCCTTGTGCGTGGGAGCGGCATGTTCGTGCACAGTGTGCGTGGATGTGTCCGTGACTGTGCGGATTGTAACTGTGTCGGCTCGGCCAAAAGCTTGCACTCGGTAGACTGGGAGTACATGTAAGGCGATTCGAGGCCGCCTTAAGTCTCGCCCCGTCCCTTCGGGCTGTCTGGCTGGCTGCCCGGAGTACCCCGCCCGCACGACAGAGCCTGACTAGCTACCCGTGTTGTATTCCAGTCAAACACAGCAGCACTAAAGGGCCTCATTCCCCTGACCAAGTTCTACACGGGATCGGACCACCGCCTCCTTCGCGCGAGGTTCCGCTTTTCGCGTCAAGGAGAGAAAGCCGCGAAGTTCAAGAAGAGGAGTCCCAGAACGACCATCAACTGGGATCTCTACACCTCTCTTGCCGGCCTTTGGGAAGATGCCGTCATGGACAACGTCGACGAGGAATACGATCGCTTCGTGCACCATCTCCACGATAGTGCTAAGGGAGCCGAGAGCTTGAAGACCACCAAGAGACGCCTGTCGCCAGAAACTCTCGAGCTGATACGCCAGCGTGGAGCAGCACGAGCGTCAGGCAACTATCAACTGACGTCCGAGCTTGCAAAGCTATGCAGAGCGGCGATAAAGGAAGATCTGAAGGAGAGAAGGGCGGAAGTGTTGGCTGAAGCAGCAGAGGCAGGGCTGAGCATCCGCAATGCCCGCCGGAACTTCGCCAACTTCAAGACCAAGATGACCGCTCTCCGACGTCCTGACGGAACCGTCACCTCTTCCAGAAGGACCATGGAGAAAGTCATCCACGACTTCTACTCCGATCTCTTCGATAGCCACGTCCACCTGCCCCTACGCCATCTTCCGCAGGATGGATACGTCATCCCCTCTGTTCTCCCTTCCGAGATCCGACACGCCATCTCGTCGGTGAAGAAACGTACAGCACCCGGTCCTGACAGGATCAGAGCTGAACACCTGAAGAACCTCCCGCCAGCGCTCATCAACACCTTGGCGCGGCTCTTCACACGCTACCTGTCCGAATGCAAGGTTCCATCTCAGTGGAAGACCAGCAAGACCGTCTTGCTGTACAAGAAGGGAGACGTGCACGACATTGGCAACTATCGCCCGATCTGCCTGCTGTCCGTAGTCTACAAGCTGTTCACTCGAGTCATCCTGAATAGGATTAGTAGAACGCTGGACGAAGGACAGCCATGCGAACAAGCAGGATTTCGGAGAGGATTCAGCACGATCGACCACATACACACCATTACGAAGCTCATCGAAGTGTCGCGAGAGTACAAGCTGCCGCTTTGCCTTACGTTCATTGACTTGAAGAAGGCATTCGACTCCGTCGAGACTGAAGCGGTCATGGAAGCCCTGCTCACCCAGGGCGTTCCTACTCAGTACATCAGAGTCCTTCGAGAGCTGTACAGTGGATTCACGACCAAGATCTCACCATTCTACAACGACGTCGTCATTGACGTGAAGAGAGGGGTTCGACAAGGGGATACCATATCCCCGAAGCTCTTCAGCGCCACCCTCGAAAACGTCATGCGCGAACTAGAATGGGATGACATGGGAGTGAAGGTCGACGGCCGGCAACTGCACCATCTTCGCTTCGCTGACGACATCGTGCTCATAACACCGAGCATCAGTCAGGCGGAGCGAATGCTGGCCGACTTCGATCGTGTATGTGGAAGCGTTGGACTGCAGCTGAATCTTACGAAGACGATGTTCATGAAGAACGGATGGGTTTCTGATGCCCCATTCTCGCTCAACGGAACGAACATCTCCGAATGCTCCAGCTATGTGTATCTGGGTCGCGAAGTCAACATGGCCAACGACCTAGCACCAGAGCTGAGCAGGAGGAAACGAGCGGCTTGGGGAGCTTTCAAGAGCGTCGAAGAAGTCGTGAAGAAAACGAAGAACGTCCGACTCCGTGCCCACCTATTCGACTCCACTGTTCTTCCTGCCCTAACATACGCCTCAGAGACCTGGGCTATACGAAAGCAGGATGAACACGCGATCAGCGTCGCGCAGCGTTCGCCGACGTTCGAAGATCAGAGACGCTGTCGCATGGGCCAAGTCGTCGAAAATTAGGTGGGCCGGCCACGTAATGCGATTCGCAGACACCCGCTGGACGAGAGCCGTCACAGACTGGATTCCGCGGGATGTCAAAAGAACACCAGGACGCCCACCAACGCGTTGGTCGGACTTCTTCGTGAAAGCCCTGAACGACCGATATGACGCTCTTCGTGTCCCTCGAGCGAGGAGGATCCATTGGACCACTCTGGCACGCGACAGGGACGAATGGAGACGCTGCTGGCGCCCGCTCGAGCAAGTCGATGATCAACGGGACGACAGGTGATACAGGTGAATATATAATTTGTCCATAATCAATTAGTAGTTATAATTAGTAGTTTGTTATATCAATTAGTAGTTTATTATAGTTTCTTTACAAAGTGACCTATCGATTTGTGCTTCTTTTAAAGTTTAAAACCTAAAAACGCACTATGCCTTGCGAAAAATACAGGGAATCCTAAAAAATACAGGTACTGTTTGAATGGTTCTAACATTGCTGCTAAAAATGCGCTCCGATGCTCTCCTGTCAACGACGTCCCCGACGCCGCCACAGAATCTTTGACGACGCCGCCGACGTCGGTGGTGAGGTCAGCGTCGGCGACGCGTCGTCGAAGTATAACATAGGCCATAGTGGAGACGCAGACGTTTGCCACTGTTTAAAAGGCGGGGGTAGAACGCCACTCCGCCCGGGAAATGATCCGATGGGCCGGATGCGGTGAGACCCGCACCGCGCTCGGGCCGAGCGCCCGCTGCGTGAGTCGAACAGTCCTTCGACTACAGGGATTGACAGCCGGTGGCCGTACGGCCGTTTCGTTTTTATTTTTAATCTTTTGTATTTCATTAAGGGGAGATCAAATGTTCTGCCTTCTGCTCCATTAGGGAGTCTTTAAAATCTCACGGGCTTTACACGTATTCAGTCGGGGTCGACCTAGCTCCCCCGAAGATTGGGGTAAACGCTACTATTAGCGTCCAGGAGTCGGTCTACTCTTGACCCTCCCCATTTAGCCTGCCCACTATTTCTTCTCCCCCATTTCCCATCCTTCGCCAGACTTAATTTGATTCTAAAATCGTCGGGTCACTTCATCATCGACCACCTTCAGTACAGCCGGTGACGGGTTCAGTTGGCTACCTTTTGTTAGCCGAAGTTATCATTGTAGGCTAAACGTAGTCCCGTCTCTGTTTCAGCGCTAGTTGCTGGACGAAGGTCCACTCTTCCAGGGTGAGTACAGGGAATTCCCAAAAGGGTTCTTGGCACTCGTCTCACCCCATATCGGTGCTCGACCCCCAGTAGCTCTTGTCAGGACTTGCCTTTTGACCCACACTTGACGATTTTAGTTGGCAAAAAATTACTTGCTAGAGAGATTCCCTTGGGTGCATTGCTGTGCTCTGTCGTCCTAGTTGAGAGTCTACATTTCCAGCAATCGACCGGCATCTCCCTAGCGGCGCTGTTGCAGTTGGACCTACTAGGTGGGCATCTTAAGGACTTATCGAACACTTCTAGCCCAAGCATCTCTCGGGTTCGGATAGGCAATATTGGCTCATGCGGGTTGCCCCTAGCTGCTAGGTGAGAGCTATCCCCGAGAATTAGGTAAGTTCCTTGGTCGGGTTCTACCTCCGCCGCGTGGCCGACCCTTCTCCTCCTTCGTCCCTTTTGTCCCTCGTAGTCCGATGAAACCCGGAAGGAGTCAAGAGCGTAGACAGCCGGCGGCTACCTTCTCATCGTTCGGCCGAGCCACATCTCACATTCTAACCACACTTCATTAGTGGCATTACTTTGATATACTTTTGAATCATCGTCCCGTTGTGTTGGAGTACTGTGTTTTGAATTTTTGTCGTTTGTATTTTGATCATGAATTTTATAATAAAAACAGTGTAAAAAGCCGTCTGACATACAGTCTAGTCGTTCAGTACCTAGTGAGGGGCTATAAAAGAAACTTAAGGGGACCTTATGTAAACCATTCTGAGTTGTCTAGTAGGAATCGGTTAGCAGTAGCAAAGGGAGAGCTTAGAGAAGTAAATAAACATGTCGGTAGACGTGCCCGATACAGCGAGTTCCTAGGGCCCCTGCCTGTTCCTATGTGAGCAGTGCAGAAGACCGGCCCAGTTCTCCGAGGGGAGAAGCAGGCAGGCCGGTGGTCCAATGTAACCATGCATCCACCTTCGAACAGAATCGGGAGACAGATCTTTCTTACTCAACACTATACATAATGCCGACTCAACCTCAACTCAAACTCAATCATCGATGGTACCTCCCACTCAAACGCACGACAACTTGACACTTGTATTTTTGTAGGGCACAGTTTCATACTCCGTCATTCATACTTTCAGAAGGTAGAAATTATTTCCGGGAGAAGTTTATTCTCCGCATGCGAACGACGAAATAAAAGAACGCAGCTACACACAGGCAAGTGAGCTTTCATTAGTCGGAGATGTCTTGGAGTCTCTGAAAAGTTCTCACAAGATACAAATTATAAAAATGTGGATTTTGTTACCTAAAAGGCAGGTTCTAAAAGGATGTCTTTTATTGAGGAAGGGTCCATTTTTGAGACGCTTCCTTTTTGGCAAATGACACATAACCGATACTTCTAATCAAGTAGCAGAAAAGCATGAATTTATCACGATGTTTTATGCGGGGGTTAAATTTTAGAAAGCGTAGTTTCGTTTTCTAATGCTGTTTCCTTCAAAAGGGAGGAAATTGTTGTTGCGACAAGTCCGTTGTCCATCCTTCGGTTCCAACTCCGTCATCGATTCGAAGAGCGCTTCAAGCAATCTTGTAGAGAAGTAGTTAAATCGCCATTAGTAGATAGCAATTAAAATTTTATAGGGCCTATTTTTTGAAGTGAAATCTAACTTTTCTTTTTGTAATTGTAATCGCTAATTGCAAATGACTGCAATTTCGGACGCAGATGTCGCTCCTTCAGGTAGAAAGCCGTCGTTTCCAAGACGTCCTGAAAAAAACTTTAAAGATTCAACTTATTGAATTGAAAACTATTGTTATTGTTAAGCACCAGTCGGTCCCGACTATAAACAGTACAGTACCTCGCCGTCACCGCTCCCACTGATGATGAGTCAAGCCGCGGCGGCGCCGCTCAGCGGTTTCGCCGTTCGCCGTCGCCGCTCAGCGATTTCGCCGTCCGCCGCCCGCCGCTCGCCGCTGAAGTCTGCGGGGGCCTTTAGGCTTTAGTGTGCGGCATGCCATATTTCCTTGGTCAACAGAGACCTCCGAGATATCTTTAGATAGCCATTCTGCATCTGCGGAGTTTATAGCTTCCGTATCCTGGCTGCCAGTGAGAGATTCTCTCGTTTTTTCGGAGGTTCCAGGTTTTTTTTCAGTGTAGATTTGGCGCTTACGAGGATCCAATCCTAAACTTATGGCTAATTTTTGAATTTTGTTGCGGTACTCATTTACGCGAGCTTCAAGAACGAAAATTGTGTCATTCGCTTTAGCAATTCTAGCGTTACCCTGACTTTCCTTATCGATTTTCTCGATTTCGGCTTCGGTTTCCTTCTCATTCCATCGGAGTTCAAATCTTCGTACAATTTCTCCAGCTTGTTTATCAGATTTTGTAAACTGTTTTGACTGGACTTTATTATCTTTGTGCTTCCTGTGACCAGGTTTATGGCCGTACAATATTCTTCGTATTGTGCCCTTTCTTCGCCTGTTGGGGTTGGCTACTACATTCTGCGTGATTTTGTTAATTTTGTTAATTGATAGAAATGTGGTCTGGGAGCTTAAGCATTAAGAACATTTCGTGCTCCGCGGCTAACCATGCGTCACCGACGTCGCACGTGGCTAGCGCGAGACGTCGCGTTGGAGTTAGGTCCAGGAGCCATGCTTGTGCGGTCTAATCATTCTACAGATTAATGTGTCGGCGATTGCTTTTACCATCACCGCAGAGAGCGACAATGCTTTCAAACTCGTAGAGCTAGTGAATTCTTTGGAGTCTGCAACACTTCGCTAGGTTAAGCAGTCCCATCTCGTTATAACGCAATTGAAGGGACCGGAGAAAATCCCCGTCATAACCGGGATCGCGTCTATACTGATGCTGATCTTTTTACACTCTTTTACGCGTAGACCCATTTACATAGAATTGTATACAATAGCTAAATATGGCTATAGTAATGAAATATGTGACCATGAGGAGAGTGTGAATGCAAAGAACATCATTAGATTACTAGTGAAGCTCTGTCCTCAGAGATACTCTCTGCTATATGCATAAGTATGACAGATGTGTGAGGAATAACGAGTACCAGTAGTAGGTTAGGCGTGATCAATAACGGAACTGTGTTAACTGATGTTATAAGATCTTTTGCCGGCATCAAAACTTTTGCGCCAGACGGGACATAGACTCACACTGTCTACCTTCCAGGCAGGATTCTAACCCATCACGCTATCAGGGCTGTTAAATCGAGCACCCTCGTTGCAGTGACCTCTCAGCACTCTTCCACGATATCGGGATGGTGGTCAATCAGCGCTGTTGCTGTAATCCTGCCTGGTAGGCAGAGGATGCAGGTACAAGTCCTGCATGGCACAGAAGTTCTGGTACCAATCATGTGACTGCACATAGCCTCTAGGCCTAGAACAAATGTGCAGGATATTTTTTTTAAATAATCTGACAATGAGCGATTCCACGCCTTCCGTCGTTTCTGATAGAGGACATCCTCCAATTTGCGGCAGCTTCTACGGCTACCGAGAGTCTTTTACTGTGCTTGACGTATTCCTGACTATGAATACTTTTGTAGACGCGAACGCATGAAAAACGACTATATACATCTAATTTAGTGTCGTACTCGCAACTACGAAAGAGGCCATTGGAGGTTAGGGTATCGCAGAAGCAGTCAGCATTTTGCTCCTCTTCATTTTGTGTATGGGACCGCAACTGAGCCCTGGTCGCGTTATGGCGGGAGTCATTTTTAACGCAGAGTTCCTCCCAGAACCGCGCTATAACGGGAGTAGCGTTGTATCCAACGATCTTAAACGGTGTTGATTGGTATTGGCGTAAAGGTAAGCTGGCCGGGGCCAAAGAAAATCTACGTCCAATCGAGAGTCGCGCTTTATCTGGCTACGTTATAACGGGACGGGACTGAAATATTAATTCTAAAATTTCCAAGCATGTGAAAGTTGTAAACCTGTGAAATGTTGATCAAGTTGATGTTGAAGCCGATAAGGTTCCATGTGCGTGAAATGCTTCTTCAACACGCTGTAACCATGGCTTTCTTACCTATTGAGGATTAACAATTTTGTCTGAACAGGTTGTGATAAAATGTCTTGGTATCATTTCCAGTATCCTTTTTCGATGGGTTCGCAGTCTGTCGGCCACAGAGGGCAGCATTGTCTGCTCTAGAAATTGGCTGTCATCATGCGCGAATTCTCCTAGCGCTCGGAGCACTTCGCTATGTTTCGTGGTGCATTTCTGTGGTCATGTCCCGCCCGAATCCTTTGCACTTAAGAGTCAAGGCTCTGTTTGAGATTATGCTGCTACAGTCTCACATATACTATGCTTCTGTAGAGTTCGTCACCGCCTTTACAACAGCATCAACACATCAAATTTCCTTATTCCTAGTGGGCAGAGGTGTGCATAAATGAATTTTCGTAAACCGTAGAACACAATTACGAAAAAACCATCATAAATCGTAAACCGTAAATCGTGATAGTCACTTGACCTATATTACTATACAACTAAATTTCCAGAAGGTTTTTTTTTGCTAACGTTAATTCAATATTTATTCGTCGTGTTATTTTCAGCTCAAGTTGTTTCTTACCAAACTACTCTCCTCTTGTTATTAGTAAGACATTTTTCAGATTAAACTTCACATGTTTTAAGAAAGTTGAACTGTAGATTCAAAGCTTTACTTTAGCCTATGCATGTATTCCAACAAAAGGCCTGCATCGTTTGAATATTCATTAATTTTTAAATGAATGCCAGTTTTTTAGCATGCGTTCAATTCTGGTTTTTTGAGGAAACAACAGCGAAGAAGTCGCTGTGAACCTGAAAATTTAAAATTCATTTCACCACTGACCAGTGCGCCCAAGACAGTCACTGTGTGTGTAGTAATCCAACAAACATATTGAGTTATACGATGGGATTGCGCCATGCTGAGTGAACACATGGCGCAATCTCTTCGTGTGACACACCGAAAGATTTGTTAGTACAGTGCCTTCTGCCACAGTAACACATTAGATCATCAAGAAACAACTTTACAGGAAAGTGGTAATCAGTTATAGGAGTAGACCATTAGAGTGAACAAATCTTTATAACCCGGTCCACTAAATTTGGACACCAGCTGGTTGTTGATCAAAGATCACATTTACGAAAATTTACGACTTACGAGCCAAAATGGCGTAAATCGTAAAAAATTTCACAAAACAGCGTACATCGTAAAAGCTTAAGTCGTAAATCGTAATTACGCACACCCCTTTTAGTGGGATGACCATTTATTGCCGCACACCACTTTTACGTCGGCTTGAACACCTTTCAAATCAACGTTAAATTCGATTCAAATGCTATCGCCTTTTAATCTCAGTTGCTGAAGAAGAAGAGTTAGAAAATGCAGAAAAACAACAATAAGAGCAATAATAATAATGAAGACCAGATTAATCACAATGAAGAGCATTTACGCTCGAAAAAAACGAGATCCAGAGATATTTGATTGATAACAACAACTCCTTCGTGTAGAATTATACACTCATCAACGGTACAGCAATAAAAAATAAAAGAAACTCATGTCTTCATTTCATTGCTTCTACACTATCAATCGAACGAAAATCATATCGTGCTAGACGAGTGCATGCCGCGACCTCTGCTTCAATATGCTAAAAAATTGCTGCTTTTTGTATCTAACTTTATACCCCACTTCTTCTGGAATATTTTTAAAATTTCGAACACCATATTTACTTAATGAGGCAGGTGAGTTAATAATTTTCAAAAAAAAATTATGTCAAATTTTCCCTAAACAAAAAATCATTCTAACGTCACTGAGAGTCTCTAGTTTAATATGAGTATGATCTCGCTAGTGATACTTACATGCGATATTTGAATTCCAAGCTTTCTTCGAAAGAAGTCATTTCTAAGGAGAAAAAGCATCATAGCCGTAAAGGACGATCCAGTCTTTGAACATTTGGCGTTCGCCTGTTAGAATGATAGTAGACTACGGTGTAGTATCACTGCTGGTCGTCGCCTTATCAGATCAACATTGATTGCCCAGGCGCACATGTTCCAGGCTGTGTATATAGTCACTTTTTTGCCTGCTTTTATTCCTTCTGATCGTAGCTGTTTTCCTTTTGATTTCATCGACTTCGACAACTCATGTGTTTGGGAGCATTCATCATGTGGAGTGCTTTATTCGAAAACCCATAGTGGCTCTTCGTGGAAGATTTTATAAGCTTCGGTTTTATTGTTAGTACAAGCTTTTCGCTGCTCTCAGCAGCTGAACATATTTCTACATCAACAAGGAAAACTTACTGGATATTCCAGTCTGTCCATGTACCTGAAATGCCACCTAACATATGCCCGTATTTTCATATATGCATGTCACTTGGTCGGTCGTCCTAGTGATGCCCTCCGTTTCGAACAAATATTGGCTGACTAACATTTCCAACTCCAAGAATACCGTATACCGAATTTATTCATCGTAACCTCCATCAAGACAGAATCTTTTTTTGCATCTACGGACATAAATTCTTCACATTTAATATGACGAAATACATTCATTTTCAGAAAGGTAAACAAGGTCAAGAGAAGCCTCCAGTTAGATTTCAGCTGCTGGAAAGGGAGATACGATAACCAAATGGAACCGGTAACGGCCTCAGTAAATAGTAGCAACCATGAGGAAAAAACTCACCCACTAGCTTTGCAGACCTTGCCCTGAACGTGAAGGGCTCACCCGTCCGAGAAGATCGAATAAAATCGGAGGGACTTGGGGGGGGGTCACCTTTCTAAAGAGCGAAACGAGACTAGCGGTGCACTTCTCCGCGTCAGCAGAGTGGAGCACAGATTTGGGCAGGCCAAGGGACTACGCGGTCTTGCTCGACTAAGGCACCCTTGTTACAGTTATCCACATCCTAGAGTTTCTTCCCCTTCCGAAATAAAATAAAAAGATAAAGGATGGCGTTACTCACACCTTTTTTGAGATGTGCCACGCATTCTACTTTTACGGGACGTCGTGGAGGCGGTTTGAATGCGTATTTGGCCAAACAATGACTTCCGATGGCCAGGCGATGAACCTCCGGACAGATGGAAGGCTTGATTGGCCTTAGCGGGAGTATGAACCGGGAACCTGGTATCGTTTGCACGCCAGAACCGGCACGTCCTGCGACTGCGCTATCCACTGCCAAAATATAGGGGCAAATTAAAGTGGAAATGTGGTTACGAAGGGGAAATAACAGTATATTAGCATTCCAAGCAGAGTAGTCTTTAGGAAGTTATGATGATATGTTAAAGTTCTTTTTTTGTTACAGTGGTCGCTTCCGGGGAAAAAATGTTTTTGTGCTCCTTGTATATAAATCTAGTCAGCTATATATTTTCCTGAAATCTCAGCTTTCCGCTATTCCCATATTGCGCCGTCTTTCTTAATCTTGTTTACCTTTATTGAGCATAGCTGCTTTTCGAATCAGGATTTTGTACATAAATCCTTACCCGATTCTTTTTTGTAGTGGTTGCGCTAGCATGCTGGTTTATTTAGCTGTTTATGGTGCATTCTTTTGTCTAAAATAGAGAAATAAATATTGACTAGACCTATTTCTTCTTGCTTTCCTACACTTCTTCATGACGTCTTTCTATTTTTCTTCATACCTTTGCGGGTAGTATAGTATATGAGTTCTCGGTGGTTGACCGCTTTTAATTTTGCAATGCCGCTTATGCAGGAGTAGTATGCGTTGTCCACTTCGAGAGAGAGAGAGCTGTGCCGAACTTATTATTCCTTATTTCCTTTTTTCTATTCTTATTTTCTTTTATTTCTTGTTTCCTTCTTATTCTTTACGCTTATTCTACGGGCTCATAAATATGGTGCCGTGCCATTCCATGTGAGATATACCAAAACGGCTCTTCTTCAGTGCTTTCATGAAAAGCATGTCCTCTCTGGACAAATATCGTCGCCTGGCCACCGTCAATTGGAAGGAAGTGAGGCTCGTAGTAGAAGGCGAAGATCACGTGAGAATTAAGGTATGAATCACTTCTGTTTTATTACTGGAAAAAAGGGTAACATGAATAGTTAATAACGAGTGAAGCCTGTATGGATGAGTCAGGTTACTTGTTCAAGACTAATTTTGAAGGACCAAATCTACAGTACACTCGAGAAGGAACCGCTTTTCGCACGCAACTTCGACCGACCGTCTCTCGAAGAACTTCGGGAATTGAACCATCGACGATGGAAGCGAATTATCGAGTTGGATCTGCCTGTGGATGTAGGTGTTTTCCTTTCATACAATTTTATGTCATACCAAACCTTTTCATGCCAAATTGAACATCGTTCGAAGCAAACTGAACATTTTTCAAATCAAAGCGAGCGTTTTCCGGATTAAAGAAGACACTCTCTAGAAAGGTTAAAATAATATTTTACCTTATAAACATATACTTTTACTTTTATAGAAAATTTATCTCTCATCTGTGCCAAGAAAGCGAACGGGGTTTGAAACCTTTGAAATCACTACTTCTCCATACAGGGTGTCTCAAAAAAAATGTATACACTGTTTGAAAGGTGATAACTTTGCTCACAGTAGAGAAACTGAAGAAGTTAAAAGCCCATATGAAAGCCTGTGAAAATAGAAGTTTTCTTTCATATGAATGGCATGGAATGCGCTATGCACTCGTTTGAAAGTTTGCGTTTTACACGATTGATTGTGGTTCACTTGAATACATGTTATAATTTCTTCACAAATTGGCCGTTTCGGATGATTTGTTTTTCTTTTAGGGTTTAAAACTCAAAAACACACTATGACTTGCGGAAAGTGCAGAGTGTCCCAAGAAAGCGAACTTCCTAAAAAATCCTTAAAAAATCCTAAAAAATCTCGCATCCTAAAAAATGCGGGTAGTATTTGAAACGTTCTATCATTGCTGCTAGTGAAGCATTTGAAGATGTTCCAGACTCACATGAAGAGGCAGGGTAACGAGATTACTGTGGCGTGTAAATAGTCAAGACTGCGCTATGCTCCCACTCGAAACCTTGCACTTCAGACTCGACTTGTTGTGCATGAGCTGAATGCCCGTTACAATGTTGTTACTACTTGGATTGATTAACCTGTGCTGTGACTCTTTTAACGTTTCGAACTTGACAATTACGTAAAAGGCACGTGACATGCGAGATTATGGATATCACGGTTTAAATGTGGGCAGGAGCCCCATTTTACATGGCGCACTCTGTGGACTGATGAGGAAACATTCAAGCTGAATGGAGAGGTTAATCGACAAAACGGCAGTTACATAACTGGATGACGCATAACGTTAAAAGAAACAAAGCACAAGTAAATTGGCCAAGTGGTAACAAGATTATAACGGGCATTCGGCCCATCCACAATCAATCGAGTCTGGAATGCAAGGCTTCAGGCGAGCACATGGCACAATCTTGACTATTTGCACGCCACAGTAATCTCGTTACCCTGCGCCTTCATATGAATCTTAAACATCTTCAAATGCTTCACCAGCAGCAATGTTAGTACGTTTCAAACACTACCTGCATTTTTGGGATACCCTGCATTTTCCGCAAACCATAGCGTGTTTTTAAGTTTTAAACCTTAAAAGAAAGGTAAATCGACCGAAACGGCCACTTTATGAAGAAACATTGTAACATGTATTCAAGCGGAACAGAATCAATCGTGGGTAAAATGCAAACTTTCAAACGAGTGCATGGCGCATTCTATGCCACTCATATGTCAGAAAGTTTCTATTTTTTCAGGCTTTCGTGTGAGCTCTTAACTTCTTCAGTACCTTTACTGTGAGCAAAGTTATCATTTTTTAAACAATGTATACTTTTTTGTGACACCCTGTAGAAGATGGTGACGGCTTAAAATTTGTTTTAAGCTTTTTCAGATTTGTTACTTGTCTAAGGAAGACAATGTCATAAAATTCATTTTGAAGTGCAATAAAGCAGCGATTTTTGTGCACGACAAAAAGAGATCGCGCCACGAGCTGTTCCACTACGTCGCTTCATTTGAGGGATAGTATAATGCTACTTACTTTAGACTGCGAAACGAAATTGTTTCTGCTTTCTACAAGTGCTTTTGCTGTATCGTTCGTTAGTATATGTAGTTTTGTGCGAATTACATAGTTATTAATATTTTTACAGTGAAACTTTTCCAGGGGGTTATTTGGAGTGCTGGGGGAGGGAACTTTTCCCAGGGGTTATTTGGTGTGCTTATCACGAATCTAACATTCGTTCTTCGTATTACGCTGGAGTACGGTAAGTTACAGTAGGTGGGGGTGATTAACTATGGTAAGGTCATGGTCATCGTTTTCGCCTAAGCTTCACCTGGGAGGGGAAAGGGGGCTATCTTAGGTGTTGAGTACGAATCTGACCCTTATTTAACAATCTAGAGTAAAATAAATGTGTAGGAGATGTGTAGGAAGCAATTTGCTAAGGGAGGCAGCGGTCATGAAAAATGCAAAAATAGTGCATGACACAGAAGCCGAACGTCTAGCCTAGCACCTGTGAAGCAGCATCACACCCAGCTCAACCACCTATTCGCATGCCGCAGAACCTTCGCCACGTCCCTTACGTCAGCACGCACCCACGTATGCATGTGGGCACGTGCTGACGGTGCGCCATTGTGCACCGCCTTCGACGGCCCGTAGCTGTTTTGGTACAAGGACTCAGCAAAAACGAAACAGGTTTTTTACTATATGAAGAGTGGAGATTCTCGCAGCGCTATCCATTTCCCCCGTTCCGACCTACGCTTGAGACCCTTCCCTGGTAAGAATACAATTACTTTGAAGCACGTCAGCGAATTTTTTTCAGTAACTGTGTAAAAAACTTTTCAGCAGTACAGCGACACAGAGGGTTACCAGTGCCTAATGGAAGTGCTGGAGACGTATGACCAAGGTCTATCAGCTCGACTATCACTTCACACTTCGGTTTGACTGAGACATAGGACCTGAGTTAGCCTCGTAATTTACAATGAGAATTCCAGGTTTTCGGCATGGCAATCGCGTCAATGGCTACAAAACGACACGATGATATTCTCCAGAAGACGAAAAGACACGAGGTGGATTAACAGAGAAAACATTGCACCTTAATGAATAAGATAGCCTGAGTGGCCTCTGTGTCGCTTCTAGATGGTTCTCCTGTTCGATATCCTTGTAGGTGGCTCAGTTTGGCAAGAGCACCTCAATTTTTATTCCAGAAAGAAAAATTAAGATGCCTAAAGCTTTGAAGCACCTACTTCCAGCTCTGAAGAAGCTCCTGCGACTTACCATTTTCACCTAAATTGAACCACTTCAGATCAATTTTTCAGATCAAATTGAATATCCTTCTTAAGCAAACTTGACATTTTTGAAATCATCTTGATCATTTTCCAATTAAAATGGGCGTCTTCTAGTTTTAACTAGAGACTAGGCGGGAAGCTAAAATAATTTCTTGATCAGAAAAAAATTTATATAACTTTCCTTCAAGATTTCTGATTCACCTGCCTTAAAAAGTGAACACACTGTTTGCAACTTTGTAAATTCTTCATTCTTGGAAAAAAATTAAAGGACTAAGGCTTTTTTAAAGTACGGAAAGGCAGAATTTTTGGTGACGAAAAAATAGATTGCGGCACGCACCCCTCCAGGGCGTCGCGACTTTCCTTTGAATGCTAACAACAGTTTTCTTTGCGTGGAGTTACACACTTGTCGACCACAAAACAAAGAAGATTGTAAAAAACACAGAAACAAGCGTATCTTTGCATAACAAAACCTATCCTCACCTCATTGTTTTAAACAAGCAGCATTTGTGCTATCAATTAGACGAAAATCGCGACGTGCTAGACGAATGAATGGCATGATTTTTCCTTTTGGCATATTTAGAAAATTCTAGATTTAATGCATGTTAAAGATAGCTTAAACTCGTTAATTTTCTTTAAAAACAGAAATTATAAAATTTTCGAAGAGCGCTCGTCACATTTTGAGGCAGGTGAATTAAACACCATTTCGGATAAATCTAATTTAATTTTTTAATTAAAATTTCAAAACTTTTAACTGTAATTTCCTACTACATTATCTGACCATCCAGATGATAACTACATATTTTCTAACTTATAAATTTGTAATATTCTATAATAATCCGCTAAGCGATGAGTCACACTATCGATCGACGCGATGAGTCATAAAATAGCGGAAATTACGGGGAATTTACGGGGCACAAATTAAGGCAAGAAAATAGCGGAAAATATCAAGATGTCTTCTACGTGCCTGACGACTCAGTAGACGAGCTGAACACGTCGCCAAACGTGCCTGGCGACTCGGTAGACGTGCTGAACACGTTGGCAACCGTGTCAGGCGACAGGCGATGCAGTAGACGTGCCGAACACGCCGGCGACCGTGCATGGCGAGCTGTAGACTTGCGAACACGCCGCCAACTTCAGCCCTGGGGTAATCGTGGTCGCTGAACATGATTATGAAGTTCGTTTTTGAAGTGTAGATCACCATCGATCATATCGATCAAAGTATCGATTATGTATGGATGTCGTCCAAGCGGTCCGAAACTTCAGCCGTGAGGGTAATTGAGGTCGTTGAACATGATTATAAAGTTCGTTTTTGAGGTGTAGATCACCATCGATCGATATCGATCAAATTAGAGAAGACGTGCCGAACACGTCGCCCACGTGCCTGGGAATTCAGAAGGCGTGCCGGAGACGTTGACCGGCGTCCCTGGGGGTTCAGAAGACGGGCCGAACATGTCATCCGGTAAGAAAGATCATTAAGGGGGACCAATAGTAATGGGGGACGGGTTCTACTAAGGGGGAGTAATGAGTGACCACCAAATCGCCCTATTTATAAAAGAGGAAGGGTTTTTGGTCCGAAGTTAGGCCCTTGGACTTTGTGTACTTCTTTCTGCAAGTTTGAAGGATATTTGGCAATTGTCCAATAATGTTGTTTACCATCGACGTCTCACTGCCAGATGGGAGGTGGCACCCATATGACGAGGTCTCGAAAGACGTCTCTATTGTTTTTGGCTATATGCCAAGACCAAGGAACACCCATGTGACGCGGTTTCGCAAGACGCGTCTGTGGGTCATACCTCATTGCTCCCTCCCAGCTCTGCTGTGTGGCGTATTTGCGTTATTTTGCCTCATCATACTATCATACTATATAATAATCCGCTAAGCGATGAGTCACACTATCGATCGGCGATGAGTCATAAAATAGGGGAAGTTGCGGGGCGCAAATTAAGGCAAGAAATTAGCGGAAAATACTCAGACGGCTTCTACGCGCTTGGCGACTCAGTAGACGAACAGAACATGTCGGCGACCGCGCATGGCGAGCCTTAGACGTGCCGAAGACGTCAGCAATCGTGCCTGGGCATTTAGATGATCATCGACGGAAGGCCTTCACAGCAGGGAGACAATCGATATCGATCGATATTATCGATTTTTGCGGATGTCGTTCATGCGGCACGAAAGTTTAGCGCTGGGGCTAACCGAGGTCGCTGAGCACGAATCGGAAGTCGACCAATCGATATCGATCAACATTATCGGTTTTCTGTGGGTGTCGTTCAAGCGGCACGAAACCTCAGCCCTGGTGAGGTCCTGACCTGTGGTTTTCTCCCAGATTTAACCGATCAGGGTGGAGATGGGGTGGGAGACACACGGGTACTGTGGCCGAAGGAGTGCTCCACAACAGTCTGAGGACGAAAGCACTGATTAACGCAAATAAATTACGTTTCTGAACTGTCTGAAGATAGTGCCGACGTTGAAGAGATGTTGGGGATGGAGGGAGGAAGAGCTGGACGGCTTCACATCGAAGAACTACTCACCTGATCTTAAAGAAGGTAGGCCAAGGTTCGAAATTATTAAGGTTTTCAAATACCTCTTTTTACTGCTAAGGTGCCGAGAAGGCTGCACAAGCAGAGCAGCTGCTTGAAGTGAGTGATCTTGGCTTAGTGACTCTCTAAGGCCTCGCGAAGCGCGCAGGTGCGAGACACGTCGACAGGCGTGTCGGAGCACTTGTTTGTAATAACATAACAAACAGATGAAAATAAACTGTGACCATTAAGCATCTATACACTTTCAGTAAATAGGGAGAGCCTACATAAATTCTGAGTGACCTGTATATTTCTTCTTAGTTGTTGTCCTATTCCAGATCGTTGGCTGCTTCTGCTTGACGGAACTCGGTCATGGGTCGAACACGCAGGAAATCCAGACTACTGCAACATTTGACAACGGAGAGTTCGTCTTTGACTGCCCGTCGGATGAGGCCATCAAGTGCTGGGCCGGAAATCTATGTACCTTGCCTTACCTACTTTAAAGAGCACAGTTCAAATTGTGAATTTTGAATTTCTTCGGTTGCTGACTAATACCGTTTCCACCTGGAGCGAAATTTTGAAGTCGGCCCTTGCTCAAGAGCGTAGCTGCTCTTCCTAAATCCACCTTTTGCTCAGCTCCGTGATTCAAAGTCGGACTTAAGGAGTAACTAAAAACTCGACTACAACCAGCGGACTGTTTAGTCTGATATAGCGACTCCTTACTACAGCGGGCCCTTTTTAGCTCAATCGGCTACCCATGCTGTCGTCTTCGCCCAACTCTATACAGAGGGCAAGTGCAACGGAGTTCACGCCTTTGTACTACAAGTCAGGTGTGTAATTCATTTTTAGAAAGGGTTTAGGTGATGGATCTTTTTCTAGTCGGCATGAGGAGGTCTTCGACTTCTTGTCAAAAAGTCCTTTTGTTCTCTCTCGCTATTCCCTTGTTAGACGATTCTCGCGCACCAGGTGTTGAACGAAGTCGATGTCGTACCGCCGCCAATGCAATGGTTGTGAAAAGATTTTGACGTTGAGAAGACTTCAGTGCCAAGAGGAGATTGTCGGAGTAGTTGTATTTATGTTTACGTTTATGTTTCTGATAGCGAATTACCAATAAGTCAACAAAGTAGATTAGAGAGATGTTTAATCCATTTTGTTGACTTATTGGATTAGCCATGAAATAAAGTGTTTAAAAAATGTCAAGTACAGGGTGTACTAAAATAACCTAATGAAGTTTTGACATTCTTCCAAGCGAACGCGTCGATCTGCAGCATGGCGAAGATAGTGCCATTTTTCGCGCGTATTTTTCCATCCGTGCTATAATTTTTTAAGTTCTATCTTGTCCCAATTGCGGTTTTTTTCAAGATGTCAAACCATCGCACTGCGATTTTGGAGCTTTATCGTCAAGGAAAGTTTTAACACATTTGCTTAAGCTTGGAGCGGCTGGTAGAGAGGCTATATGTTGTCACAGGATGTTTTGTTCGCCAGGCGGGACTTGAACCCGCATCTTCTGCTTTCCGGGCAGCGATGTTCGCCTTACACCACCGGCGCTGTTTGACCGCACGTAACATCCGAGATATCCTCTAGGTCTGTCAGCACCCACCCGAGATGCGGGGACGGGCCGGCCGCTGATGTCAGCATGGAACCGGTTAAGCTGAAGACCTTACTAGTAAAAATGTTTTAACACATTTGCTTAAGCCTGGAGCGGCTGGTAGAGAGGCTATATGTATATGTATATGTCAAGGAAAGTGCCAATTAACCTGCTCGGTCGACTGTCTTCACAGAAACTCGTCGATGTAAGGAGCTTGGCCATGAAGGTGACCGTCCAGGACAAGAAAAAATCGTACTGCCAATACGAAAAATAGATCCGAAAAAAATCAAAAAACGAAAATCCCGAATTTGAGGGTCTTCTGAGAAAAATTGTCTATGATATTTGTGTCCGTCGCACATCAGTGCATCGAATAGCCAGTAGGAAACTCAAGGACTCAAGCCCTACAAGTCCTACACAGGGCGAAGAGCACGCAAGCATTTGCAAGGCCAATTTCCCGGACTTCATGATATCTGCGGAATGGCCACTGCACACCTCGGATTTGAATCCGACGGACTAAAACGCCTGGTCCATTTTGAAGGCTAGGGTCCGCGCCGAACGCCACCACAACCTGGAGGCCAAATAAACATCTCTGCGCTGCGTGGGGGTGGGAACGATTGTCTCCAAATGACCTGCAGCCCATTGCCGAAAACTTCACCAAGCGTTTTGACTTCTGTATTCGCAGCAAGGGGGACCATTTCGAATCCAGACTAATGTGGTGTTGCCTAGTGTCTATGTCGTTGTAATCTATATATTGTTTTGTAAAATTTTGAGTTGTTTCATAGTTATAATTAAAAAAAACCTTCATCACGTTATTCTGGAACACCCTGTAGGAATGGAATTGGCTTTGCCGAAGAGCAGCTCAGCATTTATTTATTACAATAAAAATGACTTGCAAAAGCCTTCAAAAATGTACAAATGACGTGACCACGCATGAAAAATCTTGCCGTAAACTCATCTTGCTTCTGAACTATAAAATGCGCTAGATCTCCAACCATCTAACCATAGTGCAAAGTCGTCAGTCGACTGGTTTTGGACAAATTAATTTTTTAGCGATACTTTTAAATGTGCACTAGAAGTACGTTTTCGGAAGCGGTCAGGACCGGAGCCCCATCTGGTGTTCTACCTCGTGTTGCTACTTATACATCTGAGCTGCTCTCTATTTTGTAGGAATGTGGGATATTGTGTACAATTTGCGGATGATGTCAAATTTTATAGAAAATTGAAATAGATTTAGATGTGGAAAGTATACAGTTCATTCCGAAATTATTCCTTGAGCGGTAGAATGTCTCGACGTCCTAAAAAAAACCGATGTAATATTATTTCCAGAAATTCTGTAACGTTTGAGGCACTTCCCGGGATTGTCATTGGTGACATGGGTGAGAAGCCTGGTGCATGGAACGGAGTCGAAAACGGTTGGATGGAGTTCAAGGTGAAGTGTTAGCTATTTAACATACGATTAGTAAATCTTCTCGGTGATCACGTGACAGCGCAATCGGTAACTGTCGCGTGCATTTGATACCAGGTTTTTGGTTCGGATTTTCTGCCCAGGCCAACCAAGCTTTCCATCCCCTCGGAGCCGGCAGTTTGGTACCAAACTTGTCTGGAAAGGATAGAGCGCTGACTTGTTCATCGGCTGGCCACCGCAAGTCATCGAGTCCCACCCAGGTCATCGTATAGATTAGAATGCTTTCAAATTGTCTTCGCGACGTCGTGTAGAAGTTGAATACGCACGCATCCCTCGAAAGAATGGGCTGCCTTTCAACTTTATCCTCATCCTTAATTCTTCTCTGCATTTCGTGGTACATCACACTTTAAAGACGCAGTGCAAACGGTAAAATAATATACCTCTTTTCGCCATGCACACACTTTCGTTTAGTAGGCACGCATTCAGGGCATGTTCTTTAGCAATGGAAGGCCTCATTTGGATTTTAGTCCGACTTTAATATCGAGTACAGTACCGTCGGTAAACGTTCGCCAATACGCGGCCGGCGGCGGATTAATCCGCCGCTTTGCCATAACTCTCTTCAAAATCACTTATATTCAATGAAGGGCACATTGTTGGAATCAGAACAACATGGTCTACCCAGTGGCGTAAAAATTTTAACAAGGTTTCAAAAATTTTGAGTTCGAGATGATCTAGATTAGTCGAGCCCATAATTATCTTGACCTCATCCACATTCGCTGTTTCTCTCTTCTCACTACTCACACTAACCATTTGTACTCCTTAAAATATCGATTAATGATGACTTAAGTGGTTTTCTTAGAAATTTTTTTCTGAGCTGTTGTTTGAATCTATGACCGAGTCAAAACCGAAGGGATGACTTGTCACGGAAATATATGTCTTTCATCTCTAGAAAACAACACCAGAAAACGGAATACCTCATAAAAAGTACTTCACAAAATTCAAGCTCTAGATATCGTTCGATAAAAAACATGGCTCTCCGCTACGATCTTCGATATGAATATGGGTTCGACTTTTGGTCGATTTTCCGCAAAAATCGACCAAAAATCGAGCCTTTCCAAAAGCTCTCCGATTTATGACAGTTTAAGTGTAGGCAACAGCGATCTCTGACACCAGTGGATCTATTCGAAGGATTAACTTGTCACGGAAATAGTTTTTTCCTGTGCGAATGAAAAACCTTAAAGGTTTGATCGTTAAATATCAATTTGTTATTGCAGCAATATTCTGTGCGATCAGTGGGGTTCCACTATTCAGACACTTTTTTCGAATAGGAAAAATGGAGTCCCCAGATCATATTGAAGGTTGCTTCAGAAATCTGTATTTTCCGCTGTATATCGAGCAAAGACTGCCCAGAGACGCAGGTGGGATGCAGGGGATGGACTCCTTGCTCCTGCTGTGTCGGGTCGATGCGTTCCTTGTGCGTGGGAGCGGCATGTTCGTGCACTGTGTGCGTGGATGTGTCCGTGACTGTGCGGATTGTAACTGTGTCGGCTCGGCCAAAAGCTTGCACTCGGTAGACTGGGAGTACATGTAAGGCGATTCGAGGCCGCCTTAAGTCTCGCCCCGTCCCTTCGGGCAGTCTGGCTGGCTGCCCGGAGTACCCCGCCCGCACGACAGAGCCTGACTAGCTACCCGTGTTGTATTCCAGTCAAACACAGCAGCACTAAAGGGCCTCATTCCCCTGACCCCGAAAGAGCCCCCATTTCTGCAGCGTTGGGAAGGACGAGTACGGAGAGGCTGCTAAAATCTCAGGGCCTAACCAGGCTGCGCAAACTGAGAAGGACTAGGATGACGATCTGTACTTACAACGCCCGCACGCTTGCGTCGGAAGCATCCGTCGAGGACCTGATGATGCAAGCCAGGAAGATCAAGTACGACGTCATCGGACTGACCGAGACGAGAAGACACCACCCCCTACACGCCGCCTACGACTCCGGAGAAGAACTGCTCCTCGGAACATGCGACAGCAGGGGAGTAGGCGGCGTTGGTGTCCTCGTCAACACGCACTTGGCCATGAACATCGATTCGTACGAGTCTCTGACAAGCCGAATCGGACGTCTGCGACTGAAGCGATGTGGCTCCGTGCCAGCCTTGACTGTGTTCGTCGCGTATGCCCCAACATCCGACTACGACGACGAAGACGTCGAGGCCTTCTACGTGGAGCTGGAGAAGTTCTATAAGGAAGATCACACCTTCTACAAGGTGATCGTCGGCGACTTCAACGCCAAGATCGGGCCACGAAGGTCGCCGGAAGAACTTCACATCGGAACCCACGGTTTGGAGTGGAACGAGCAAGGTGAAAGGCTGTCTGAGTTTATCATGTCGACCAAGACCATCCATGGAAACTCGCAGTTCCAGAAGCCTCCCTCCCTACGATGGACCTGGGAATCCCCCGGTGGCCAGTTCCACAACGAGATCGACCACATCATCTTCAATCGCAAGTATTGCCTGACCGATGTCTCCGTTGTCCCCAAGTTCTACACGGGATCGGACCACCGCCTCCTTCGCGCGAGGTTCCGCTTTTCGCGTCAAGGAGAGAAAGCCGCGAAGTTCAAGAAGAGGAGTCCCAGAACGACCATCAACTGGGATCTCTACACCTCTCTTGCCGGCCTTTGGGAAGATGCCGTCATGGACAACGTCGACGAGGAATACGATCGCTTCGTGCACCATCTCCACGATAGTGCTAAGGGAGCCGAGAGCTTGAAGACCACCAAGAGACGCCTGTCGCCAGAAACTCTCGAGCTGATACGCCAGCGTGGAGCAGCACGAGCGTCAGGCAACTATCAACTGACGTCCGAGCTTGCAAAGCTATGCAGAGCGGCGATAAAGGAAGATCTGAAGGAGAGAAGGGCGGAAGTGTTGGCTGAAGCAGCAGAGGCAGGGCTGAGCATCCGCAATGCCCGCCGGAACTTCGCCAACTTCAAGACCAAGATGACCGCTCTCCGACGTCCTGACGGAACCGTCACCTCTTCCAGAAGGACCATGGAGAAAATCATCCACGACTTCTACTCCGATCTCTTCGATAGCCACGTCCACCTGCCCCTACGCCATCTTCCGCAGGATGGATACGTCATCCCCTCTGTTCTCCCTTCCGAGATCCGACACGCCATCTCGTCGGTGAAGAAACGTACAGCACCCGGTCCTGACAGGATCAGAGCTGAACACCTGAAGAACCTCCCGCCAGCGCTCATCAACACCTTGGCGCGGCTCTTCACACGCTACCTGTCCGAATGCAAGGTTCCATCTCAGTGGAAGACCAGCAAGACCGTCTTGCTGTACAAGAAGGGAGACGTGCACGACATTGGCAACTATCGCCCGATCTGCCTGCTGTCCGTAGTCTACAAGCTGTTCACTTGAGTCATCCTGAATAGGATTAGTAGAACGCTGGACGAAGGACAGCCATGCGAACAAGCAGGATTTCGGAGAGGATTCAGCACGATCGACCACATACACACCATTACGAAGCTCATCGAAGTGTCGCGAGAGTACAAGCTGCCGCTTTGCCTTACGTTCATTGACTTGAAGAAGGCATTCGACTCCGTCGAGACTGAAGCGGTCATGGAAGCCCTGCTCACCCAGGGCGTTCCTACTCAGTACATCAGAGTCCTTCGAGAGCTGTACAGTGGATTCACGACCAAGATCTCACCATTCTACAACGACGTCGTCATTGACGTGAAGAGAGGGGTTCGACAAGGGGATACCATATCCCCGAAGCTCTTCAGCGCCACCCTCGAAAACGTCATGCGCGAACTAGAATGGGATGACATGGGAGTGAAGGTCGACGGCCGGCAACTGCACCATCTTCGCTTCGCTGACGACATCGTGCTCATAACACCGAGCATCAGTCAGGCGGAGCGAATGCTGGCCGACTTCGATCGTGTATGTGGAAGCGTTGGACTGCAGCTGAATCTTACGAAGACGATGTTCATGAAGAACGGATGGGTTTCTGATGCCCCATTCTCGCTCAACGGAACGAACATCTCCGAATGCTCCAGCTATGTGTATCTGGGTCGCGAAGTCAACATGGCCAACGACCTAGCACCAGAGCTGAGCAGGAGGAAACGAGCGGCTTGGGGAGCTTTCAAGAGCGTCGAAGAAGTCGTGAAGAAAACGAAGAACGTCCGACTCCGTGCCCACCTATTCGACTCTACCGTTCTTCCTGCCCTAACATACGCCTCAGAGACCTGGGCTATACGAAAGCAGGATGAACACGCGATCAGCGTCGCGCAGCGTGGAATCGAGAGGACGATGCTCGGAGTGACACGACTCACGCAAGTGAGAGAAGGCCTCCGGAGTTCCGAGCTTCGCCGACGTTCGAAGATCAGAGACGCTGTCACGTGGGTTGTCGAAAATTAAGCGGGCCTGCCACGTAATGCGCTTCGCAGACACCCGCTGGACGAGAGTCGATACCGACTGGATTCGCGGAGTATCAAGAGAATACCAGGACGCCCACCAACGCGTTGGTCGGACTTCTTCGTGAAAGCCCTGAACGACCGATATGACGCTCTTCGTGTCTCTCGAGCGAGGAGGATCCATTGGACCACTCTGGCACGCGACAGGGACGAATGGAGACGCTGCTGGCGCCCGCTCGAGCAAGTCGATGATCAACGGGACGACAGGTGATACAGGTGATACAGGTGATATCGAGCAAAACGTGAGTCTATTTAAGGCAAAATTTTAGCTATATATGTTGTCTGCTTTAGGTAGAAAATAATTTTATTTTCATGCAAACGACAATTTTGTAGACGGCCCCAAATTATATCGAAGCTCGAAGCTTATTTTTTACTGTGTGAAGAGATAAACAAAAGACAGAAAATCAGATAACATTTGTAAAGGAAGCACTTGAGTGATTGCTAGCAATTAACACTCGATATTTTATATACTGCAATTTTGCATGCAAATGTCGCTCTTTCAGGTTAAAAAAACTGTCGTGTCCATAACGTCGAAATTGAAGCGGACCACACTGATTTGAAGACTGCCGAAATTAAAAGAATTGGATTCTTTGAGGTGTACAAGGAACTACGAAAAAAAATACGATAAAGTCCTCTGTTAAAACGAGGAGGAGTACGACGCCTCCTGCCCAACAGAAAAAGGCGACGTCACAGTGCGACCCCCCTTTGATTCTGGAAGCTCAATCCTAACCCTGCGTTGGATTAGTGTGAGTAGTGAGAGGAGAGAAGCAGCGATTGCATGTCCAAAGGACACATGTTTGCAGGGGCAGGTCAGGTCACTGCAATTACGGCAACAGTGTTTGCTCCAGTATCGGACCTGTCTCAAGTAATAAATTCGGTTAAAGTCGAGTGAAAAAATTTCGAAAGATATCGCAAATATGGGCTTTGCTATGTGGTAGAAGCTCTTCTGGAGGGTTAGGCAGACGTCAGTGTCAAATCTCAATGCTGGATTTGAAGGAAACTGCCTTTCCATGGAAGCGAAACTCCGAGACGTGAGCTGCCAACTCCATCGCTTTTGTGGGACAGTACCTCTGCATGGTGTCTGACCACAAACCCAGCTTTCATCTTGATCCGCCTCATGGAGACACAGATCTACACACGTGAAGTAGCCTTTGCAGGACGTGTCTCCCTGGAACCCTGATGCACTGCTAATTTGGCGGCTGACTACAGTCTTACTTTTGATCAAACTAGGCCTGAAACCCACAGTTGTAATCCACACCTCAAAGTCGAAAACTTCAGCAAAACTCAGTTCTAAAGCAAAAGTGATGCGGTCGTAATTAATTAGCGAAAGTGGAAAAACCGGCAGTTGAGAACGCATGGAATGATGTACACGGAGCCAAAAAAGGCAAATTTGATATCAAATAGATCGCCATGATTAGGCAAAACCTAAATTTAGCATGAAACATATTTTCTACAGTGTTTAAAATGTTTAAAATTCCACTGGGCAAGTCGACCCCTGCCAGGGGCACAATTAAGGGAGACTCAGGGGCGAATGTGGATCAGGCCAAGACAATTATGGGCTCGACTAATCGAGGTCATCTCGAACTCAAAAATTTTGAAACCTTGTTAAAATTTTCACACCATTGGGTAGATCATGTTGTTCTGATTCCAACAATGTGCCCTTCATTGAATATAAGTGACTTTGAAGAGAGTTATGGCAAAGCGGCGGAAACAGCGGATTAATCCGCCTCCGGCCGCGTTTTGGCGAACATTTACCGACGGTACTGTATATAAGTGGTAAAGGACGGAGTTGCTCAACCCCTTTTTGGAATGCACCACGCCTTCTGCGATTGCGCATTGTGCACTTTTAAGGGATGTCGTGGGGACGATTTGACTGCGTATTTGGCCATACAACGACTTGCGGTGGCCAGCCGATAAACAAGTCAGCGCTTTATCTTCCCAGACAAGTCTGGTACCTTTCGCCGACCCTGGAGGGATGGAAGGCTTGGTTGACCTAGGCGGGAAATCCGAACCAGGAGCCTGGTACCGGGTGCAGGCAGCAGTAGGCGCCTTCTCCAAGTGCGCTACACGCCCACACACACACCACCACCACCTCCGGCTGCAGCTTTTTAGAAACAGCAATGAAGAGCAAACATAAGAATCTTGAAGTGTTTTGCTATTCATAGAAAATGAATTATCGAGGACCTCTTAGCACCGCCTAAATATTTAAAAGAATTTGCATTGAAAAATAGTAATCATTTGTTTAATGGTTTTTGGAAGATAGCGACTGTCTGCAATGGCTTCTTCATAATTTTTTGCCTCGAATCTGATCGAAACATCTGCGCCTTCAAATGATGATCTCAGAATCACCGTGCTCCGCTCTGGACCTTGCTGAACAAGGGCTGCGACGTAACTGCGTCAGGGAAGTATATCTCCAATTATCAATCGGCCAGCGAAAGGCAGTCTGTCAGCCTGGGAGCTCTATCAATAGGAAGGTAAGAGTCATCCTTGTGATCTCTTCCAATTAAAAAATTATCGACATCAAACACCAAATGTAGATTTCCTATTGATCATCGATTTCACCATCCAGCCACATCATGGACATCGTTATTACATTTACATTACGTTTTTAAAAATTTTATTAATATAATATATACTTTTTATTGGGGTGATTCATATGTTCTTGCAAATTTTTTGGTATTCTTCAAATTTTTATATATTTTGATCAAATTAACCTTACTCATCGAAATAGCGCCCATCTTTGCCGATGACTGTCCTCCATCGTTCCGGCAGGGAATGTATGCCGTGGCGATAGAAATCCGGGGGTTTCGATTCGGAAAAGTGACGAAGGACGAGTTCGAGTGCCGCTCGATCATAGTATCGTTTTCCTTCCAGGAAGTGAGCTAGCGATCGGAACAAATGGTAGCCAGGTGGTGTAAGGTCCTGGTGAATAAGGTGGGTGGAGAATCACTTCCCAACCTAATGGCTGGAGCTTGTGGCGGGTCAGTTTTGAAGCATGCGGATTTGCATTGTCACGGAGGAAATAAATCTTGTCGAGATGTGGGCGTTTAATTTGAAGAGCGTGGCTGAGTTCTTGTAGCTGGTTGCAGTACACCTGACTGTTAATATATCATATCCTTCCTTCAGATCACCTTTGAAAATTGCTGGAAGCTTCTCCTCTGCTGAAATCCAAGCATGCCTTGCTGTGACATATGCAGTACTCACCTCTCATCTCCCGTAACGAACGAGCTCGACCAGTTAAAACGGAGAGAGCTGGATAAGTTGAAAAGGAATGCATCAACTCGTGTGGAGTACTGGTCAGGTATCAGGTCCGACCTTCGTCACTTTTTTGAATCGAAACCCCGGATTTCTATCGGCATCCATTGCCGCCGGGACGACGGAGAACAGTCATCAGCAAGGTGGATGATATTTCGCTGAGTAAGGTTAGGTTTATCAAAAATATACAAATTTGAATAATATAAAAAATCGCAGGAACCTATGAATCACCCTAATACATTATAGCACAAAATTGAATTGGGTAGCAGGAATAATAAATTGGTCACCCATTGAACAATCAATTTTTCACTCCTCCTAGACAACTATGATGACAATCTTCCGACCCCACAAAGAGAGAAAGCTCGGTTGGCCAGCATAGGGTATTATTTAGGCCATGAAGAATTTGGGCCGGTTCTCTGGCCACATTTACTTAGACCTGAAATAAAGTACTGACCCTTTCTTCATTGATTTATCTGGTTATGGGATACAGTGTAATACCAGCTCACTACTGAAAAAGTGAAGAAGTTCGACATAGGAGCAAAGGCGAAAGCTGATGTCTGACCATGAGAGCAACCTTGCCGAAATACTTTTAATTTTTTATTTTGAATTTTTAATATTCACCGTTGTTAAGTTCACATATGCCATATATTCAGGATAGGGATCATTGGTAAGGGAATTATTGCAAGTGGCATGGCCTCAACAATTGCAATTCGCTACAGTGCTTGCCGCCAGCAGTTTGGGAAGGCAAAAGGAGGTATATCTTTTTTTTGCAACTGAATACATTCTAACGCTTTTTCTTTTTGTTAGTGGCTACAACCAGCCAATTGTATCACCTGTCAATACCGTCCCAGCAGCGTCTCGATTCGTCCCTGTCGCGTGCCAGGGTGTTCCAGTGGATGATCCTCCTCGCTAGGCGGACAACAGCATCATATCATTCGTTTAGGGCCCTCATGAAGAAGTCCGATTAACGCGTCGGTAGGCTTCCTGGTGTTTTTCCGACACCCAGCGGAATCCAGTCGGTAACGGTTGTCGTCCAGCCGGTGTCTGCGAAACGCATAACGTGGCAGCATTACCTCGTTGTCGGCGACTTGAGCCACGCTACAGTGCTACAGCGACACGGCATGAGACTTACTAGGCACTGCGAGATACTAGTATGCTACCGGGGGAACCTTTTATTTATAAAATCTATCAAAGGGCTCAACCAATAGAAGCTTATTATTGCAAAGGTTAGGGAAATTGTTGGATGGAAAGGCAGTGGCACCGCGACAGGAGGTACACCCGTCCCCTGCTGGGGGTGTGGCGTCAGGAGGTACAGCCGCTGTTCTGCGGACCGGAAACCTTTGTTTTGCGTGTCGAAGGTTTCGTAAGGCAGCCGTTACACTCTCGGTGAAGCCTAGGGGTTGGGGGTGGGTGAGCAAGGGGGATGAGAGGAAGATCGCACGTCCCTAGCAGGGGGCGGGTGTACCTCCCGACCGTCCCCCAAAGGCAGTATCTCGAGAAGAGGCTGTCATCTTGATTTAGATCCTATAGGTAGAACAAATGTTCTGTAAAGTATTAAAAACTGGTGGTTGCTTCACTCACACGCGCTGTTTGTCTCTGACGCAGCTCGTATAAACGATAATGTTTGCCGTTCGCGTTAGAAAATCGCTTTTGGCGACGCCAGGCATTATACTTCTAGGAGATCTCGTAGAGGCAATTTGATTGCCTATTTCGTCTCTACAATGACTTGCGGTGACCAGCCAATGGACAAGTCAGTGTTCTATCCTTTTCAGACAGGTTTGGTACCAATTCACCGACCCCGGAGGGATGGAAAGCTTGGTTGGCCTAGGCGGCAAATCCGAATCATGAACCTGGAATCGGGTGCACGCAACAACCGGTGCACCCTCTGACTGCGCTAACACAGGCTTAAGGCGGTTGGCACTTTAAAGAGAATACATCAACTGATAGAGGCAGCATTTTTTCAGCTTTGCTTCCGAATCTCGATACGTGTGTAACGGATAGTGTTCACTTAACGGAATAATCCTATAAAGCGACAAATGCACTCCGCTGCAAGCCTATTCTAATGAACAGCAGTTTCAGATGAGCTACCCGTTATCGAGTATCCTCTCCAGCAACATCGTCTATTTCCGTACTTGGCTGGACATTTCGTCTTGCGTCTATTCCACAAGAAGTAAGTAACTCTTAGTGATCGATCGAGTAATTTCGCATAATTGTGAAGAACAACCACTAGAACAGTCACTAGAACTAGAACGGTCATATGTTGTTTTATTGCACGTCTACGCTGACTGTGACGTCATCATTTGAAGTTAAGGAAAAGAACAGCTGTATGTATAAGGAAGAGAAGATAAGGTCAAATGGCAGAAGACAAGGCAATTTTAATGCAGAAACTATAAGAATGGGATAAAAAGGTGAAACTTTTCGTTCCCTTTCTTCTTTTTTTTCCAGAAAATCCTTTGTTTTATGCTCCTCTCGTGACTATTCTGTGAAAGGGAAGAGTATGTAATGAGATATCGTTGAAATCTGCTATCATTTTCTTCGCTCAAAAGTTCTAGGAAATAGCTCCTGGCAGCTCCTACCGGTTCTCTCTTGCCAGCAGCTCAGATTTTATTTGATGCACAACGTAGATACCCAATTATTGGATGAACCGTGAGACGTCTTGAGCGAGCTGCTCAATTCTTTCTCGAAATGAAGCAAGCTACAAGCTCAAAATCTCGCATGATTTCCAATTGCATACCCCTGGGTTACTGGCACCTATTCCTTCACAAAACAATAATCGCGGTGTGACTTGAAGAGGTGTGCTGCAGACTGTACAAATATCACCCCGTTGATTCTTAAAATGAACTTTTCAAGTGATAAGAGAAGATGTTTGTAATTGTTCAAGCAGATTTTTTTTGAAACACTTGAAATCGCTAAATATATACTATTTGTACACTGTTCTATATATGTATGTATGTACATCGCGCATTGAACAGATGACCATAGAGAGGTTGCACCACCATCAGCGGCTTTTCCCGGTATTTCCGATGAAGATGTGAAAACCAAAGTGTCAGCCGAATAATACAGGGTGCGCATAAATTATGGGCCTCAAATAATGGAAGTATCGTAGTACAGCAAACTATTCAAATGGAGAAACATTACTAAGGTGTCAAAAGTTGTAGTCTTCATTCGAAGTGCCCTCTTCTTGCGCGTATGCAGCTTCTCAGACGAGTTACGAAGGCGTCGCAGTTGGCACGCAGATGGTCCTCATCTGGTTCATTCCAAGCTTTCCTAAGTGCAGTTTTGAGCGAACCAAAGTTGTTGTAACTTGTAGCTGAGATCTTGTGCTCTGAGACTGACGAGACCGAAATGTCAAGTGGGTTCAAATCTGGTGAATTTGATGGCCATTCTTCAATGAAATCCATGAAATCTGCAAACACCACTGCTGGACGACACCCGGCTTGCCTACAGGTGCCGAGTCTTGCTGAAAGAACCATGGCTTGTCTCCAAAGTGGGAAATGGACCATGGCATCAAAACTTCCTCCAGGACCGATTTCAAGTATATCTACTTATTGATCTTCACTCCAGCATCGACGAACACCAGTGGCGTCTTTCCATCTGAGGTTATCGCACCACAATCCATAACAGAGCTTGAATGTGCAGTCTTCTCGACGACTTTCCCTCTAGAAATGACCTGCTTCTTATCTGCTGCGAGGATCCAATTGCTTTGTGGATTCACAATAGGTTCCACTGTAAAACATTTCTCGTCATCGAAAGCGATGCTCCTGTGCGTGCCATCTGTGAAGTCTGTCAAAGGTCTCCTGCATCTCTTCATCCGCACGTTCTTCATTTGGCTCGAGAGGAAATGTGCCGTCTGTTGCCGGTAAGGGCGAAGTCCCAGCTTCCCTCTGACAATGTTACTCACAGAGATAGTACCGATGTCTTCCTCTTCCGCCATCTTCCTCAATGAGCGGCGAAGAAATCTTCTCACGAATATTTTCTTGGTGTCAGACGTTGCAATAGAAACCTTTCCACCTCATTCTCTCCTGTCCGATGCTCTTTCGAGCTTCTCGATCCGTTCAAGCGTGTTTTGTACCAATCGCTGGAAAACAGAATATGAGACAATTTTCCTCGACTGGTGACCTTCCTGGTGCAGACCGATGATGGCGGCACACTCCGGATGAGTTTTAACCGTAGTTTAGAATGCAAAAACGTACGTACACAAAACTTTTCGTGTGCCATCTTCTTCTTCTTCTTCAGCGTCTGTCCCGCTTAGTAGCGGGGTCCGCTATTCTGGTGTCATGACGCCACCTCTCCCGATCCAGCGCTAGATCAGGGTGGACACCAGCAAGCTTCAAGTCCATATGTAACGTGTCAGACCAGCGCTGCTTCGGGCGCCCTTTAGACCGTTTTCCGGGCACATCTATGTTAAGGCCAATCTTCCTAACAGTGTCATCACTAGCTCGAAGAACGTGGCCGTTTTCCTGACACTTCCAACTCAAGGCCTATCTTGCGGACGAAGTGATCTAAAGCACAACGATGTAGCTGGTGAATGGACTAATTTACAGCGCTGCGAAAATACGTGTGAGGCTTGTGTGATGCATTTTTTTCCCATTTCAGTGGATCACTGCGGGAAGACGCGACGAGCAAACGGCCTCAAAATGCGTGAGCTAGCAGAAGACTAAAGGCACTTTACGAGAACTTGCTCACAGCTACCCAGCTGCCTAAACTGCCTTAGCCCCATCTGGAATTTTAGAGCAGCGGACGGGAGCTGTGAAGTTTCTTCGGCCATTATTCGCCCATGTTTGTGTTTTCGAGACTAGCAATGCTACCGTTCTGCACAGCTCGAAGAGCTCTATCGAAAGGTATCAATATCGACCAATTTCAGAAAAATCGATTCTTTGACAATTTCGCATCGAAGGCGTGGCTGCTTTATAGTTGTGCCCGAACGAATATTCATACATTCGATTCGAGTATTCCTATCCGAAGGTCCGAAAAAACGCGATTTTCGAATGCTCAAATTCGAATGCTCGAATTATTCGAATTCGATTGCTACGAAATCTGCAATCTACCAAAATAATCTATCTTTCCTGCTTCAAGCATCCCAGGAGCAAATAATTTTTTCTCTAATCAGAACAGTGCGCGCTCTCGCGGGCACTCAGCGGCCGTATGTTCTTTGAGCGCAGAACCAGGCTAGGGGAGTGACTCCAGGGTGTGTGTCATCCAAGCTGCTCGTGCGGGAACTGCTTTCGTTGCCCAGGGGGAGTCCGCAGCTGGGTTCTGCGGTCTCGAGGGACTCCCCAGCTGGAAAATGCGCAGAAAACGCCAGCGAATTATCCCTCAAATCTCAACCACTCGGTTGAAATGCGAAAATCCCGCAACGCAGGAGAAGCCAATCACCGACCTCTCTCGCATGAAGCAACGCCACTGTGCCCCACATCCTGTCCCGCAACGTCTTCTGAATCCGTAGGCACGTTATAAACATCGGCAGCACGTTTCAAAGGGTGATTTTCATTTATCGCTGCGGGTAGTTTTTTTATCGCTTAGAATGTGGAAACCAATGTTTTCTGGACACTTTTCAAATCCAAATGGACAGATTTCACAGCAAATTGGTCACTCTTCCCAACAAGTGGAACTCTATTGGAATCAACTGAACGTTTTCCAAATCAAAACGAGATTTTTCCGCATTAAACTAGAGACTATCCAAAAGGGTTAGAATAATGATTAAACAAAGGAGAATAATTTGTGACTAGTTGGAATAGTTCGTTACTAGCCAAGATTGTCAACCTTCTTAGTTTGTCGAAAGATGCATTTAAAGCGTTCATCAGGAGAAATGTCATCTTCAATCCGCCTTGATATTGTCGGCGTTTTTCTAAATTTTATTTCGTTCCTGATATATGTATGCATTGTATAATGTATCATTAGGTGTACAAAGCATGCTTTATATAAATAGTAAATAATTTTTGTTCAAGGAAAATTTAGCATAACCTTTTGAATTTTGATTTCACTACTCAACAAGTTGACACATTGTTTGAAACTTCATAGAACTCTTTTTTGGCGAGTGGGGAATAATATTAGGCTGTCTTAATCTTCGTTTCGAGGTATGTATAGATAAATAAATTTTTTACCTCAAATCATCCCATCTCAGGGAAAGTCACATATACCGTTCGGTAGGTTTTTTCCTGCTCTTTCAAGAAATATATGTAGATTTCGCTCTAATTTTTCTAGCCGACTCTCTCCATAGCCCCGTAAAATCATGAACCGACGCGACTATCGAGTCATGATGCTTTACGAATTCAAACTGGGACATTATGCGGCAAAGGCATCTCGTAACCAGGAGACCAGATCCCGATGCCGATCCGCTTCTGTACAGAAGCGGGATCGTTTGGATCCCCTTCCAAGAGAAGTTTTGAAGAGTCGAATTTGACCGATTTTGTTACGAAGGAAGGGTCTCAGGCGTAGGTATGAACGGGGGAAATGGATAGTACTCTTCATACAGTAGAAAAACATGTTCCGTTCAGTCCTTGAACTAGAAGAGCTACGGGTCCTCGATGGTGGGGTACACTATCGCGTCTCATTGAGTGCCCACGTGCATACGTGTGCCGCGGTGACGTTGAAAGTGGCGAAAGGCTGTGCGGTGAGCGAGTCGGTGGCTCAGCAGGGTGCCATGCTGCTTTACAGGTTCTAGCCCAGATGTTCGACTTCGGTGCTGCGCTCTAATCTTGCATTTTTTCATGACCGCTGCCTCCTTTACCAACTTGCTTCCTACACATCTCCTATACATTTAATTCATTACAAATTGTCAATAAGACTTTACTTTGAGCTGTGCTTCACTCACATCTGTCACTTTTTGTATTATGCAAGGTATTGTGTTTTTCAGCGCATGTTAAACAGTGACCTCACAGCAGGTGCGGGTGACTTGGGCTGTCGAGGTCATAATCACCGATTTCCCCCAAACTTCTCCCAGGGGGTTATTTGGGGTGCTGATCACAAATCGATTTTGATATTACGCTGGAGTACGGGAGTTTACATAGGTATAGGTGACTAATAGTAAGGTCATGGTCACCGCTTTCGTCTAAACTTTGTCTATAGAGATTATCTGGAGTGTTGATCACGAATCCGACCCTTTTGATAATCTAGAGTGAAATAAATGTGCAGAAGATGTGTAGGGAGCAAATTGGTAAAGGAGGCAGCGATCACGAAAAATGCAACAATAGTGCATAGCACGGAAATCGATCATCTGGCCTAGCACCTGTGAGGCAGCGTCACACCCTGCTGAGTCACCGATTTGCTCGCCGCACCGCCTATCGCCACTTCCCATACGTCAGCGCGCTCACGTGTGCACGTGGGCACGCGCCGACGGTGCGTTACTGTACCCCACATTCGGGGGTCCGTAGCTCTTTTCGCTCAGGGACTCAGCAAAAAGGAGACATGTTTTTCTACTAAATGAAGGGTGGAGATTCTCGCAGTACTATCCGTTCCCCCCGCTCAGACCTACGTCTGAGACCCTTCTCTGGTTAGTTGGTTTTGATGCATTATCACTTCAGAGAGAGGAGCTGAAGTTAAAAACTGAAATGCAGTTGTACTTTTGACACCATTTTCACTTCGAAAACAGATTCGCTTCCAAAAGAAGCTTAGAATACGCTGCGGCTGACTTTCTTTTATCGCTCAGTATGTGGAAACCAACCTGATAAAACACATCTGGGATTATAAGCGGTAAGGGTCGTGGCAGGTATTAGCGGCCGTTAATTTGAAATAGGAGTTAGAGGGGTGGCGAAAAACGAGATGTGTTATTCCCTCAATGTTTCGTAGAAGATTGCTCACCGGGGCGTGAATTTACAGTATAAATGAGAGGAAAAGCAAAGGGAGGGGAAATGAGAAAACTACAATTTATGGGAAGATCTGATAATGCAACAATCACATTGAGAAGTCTATTTGCCTAAAATTTGACATTTGTAACCCTTACAACGGGTTCGAACGAACTGTTTGCGGGATTGCCATAACTGACCAAACCAGGAAGAGCTTCATGGATTGGACGATACAGTTTATCCCAGTGTGGGTGATCTTATACATATACTAGCGAAACGAAGGTCGGAAATCAAGCGAGGCGGGCAAGTGCGAAGCCCAAGTACAGGTGGAGTCAGGGCACTTGTCATCAATATAGAGTGTGTCTGAAAAAAATGTTTGAAGGGTGATAGCCTCGCGCACAATGAAGGCACTGAGGAGGTTAAAAGAAAGAACGAATGCTTTGAAAAATAGAAATTTCCTGACATATGAATATGGGGATTGCGCCAAGCACTGGTCTGAATTCTTCCATTTTACACTCGATTGATTGTGTTTCACTTGAATGCTTGTTGGAATTTCTCCTTAAAGGGTCCGGGTTGATTAATTTGTCTTTTTTAAAGTATTAAGTTGATCGAAAAGTCTTGCAACACTTTGCCTGTTAAATTTGTTAAAGCTCAAACAGTATTGATCTTGTGTGGTGGCGTCACGGTAAGTTCTCAAAGCTTCCTCAAGCACACTATATAAGGCCTTGTCGAATACGAATACAGCAACAATGTCAACGATAAGCAGCAGCATCCTACGACCTATCATCTATTACGAATTTCTGCAAGGCCACTCTGCAAGGACTGCAGCCTCCAACATCTGCGCTAGATTCAAGGAGGAAGTCATTCACTATTCCACAGTGGCCAGGTGGTGTCAGGGCTTCTAGGCTGGAGGTATCCCTCTTGAATATCGACCTTGTTCCGGACGCCCTTTATTGTGGAAGAAGACAGCTTGCGCGAAAAAGGTGTCTTCAGGATGAAGCCAAATTCAGTCACTCGCGAATTGGCGGCGACACTTGGATGTACGCGAAGCACCGTCGTGAGGCAGCAGGAGATCCTTGGGTATCGCAAAGTTTTGTCGTCTTGGGTACCACATGAGCTGCGGGACTCTGACAAGGCATGCCGAATCAGTGTTGCTGAGTCGCTGCTGGGTTCTTTATGTGAACCACACCCGCAAGAGCCAATGGCTCCCACGCGGAGATCCGGTTCCAAGACAACCGAAAGGTAAACACCACGAAAAGAAGGTTCTTTTGTGTTGCTGGTGGGACTCAGAAGGCGTGCTTTACTGAGAGTTACCTGATAGTGAGGCCACAGTCACAGCATCTGTCTACGCTACCCAGCTCCAGAGCTTGGCAGACGCCATGCGCCAAAAACGTCCAGAACGGGAAAATATCTACCTGCTGCACGACAACGCGCGTCCTCGAGAGTGATCGCTAGAAAATCCAGGAGTTAGGCTGGGAAATTCTGCCCCATCCACCGAACTCGCTGCTTCTGACTACCACCTGTTCAGACCTCTGAAGCAGCACCTTTGAGGTAGAGAGTTCGATGATCGACGTCAACTGGAAATGGAGGCTTCTGAGTCCTTCTCCTCACAGCCCTCGGAATTCTGGCGGAAAGGAATTGAAGGGCTGGCTGAAAGATAGGGCAGTGTCTTAGACTTGGGTGGGTAATATAACGTGGACTGAGTTTTGTATATTGTATTATATTGTAATACTGTTGTGCTAGTGTTGCAAGACGTTTTGTTCGACCCAATATAACATTTAAAAACACACTACGACTTGCGAAAAATGGAGGGTATCCTTTATAAATGCATGTATTATTAGGTTGTCTGGAAAATTCTCAGCGTTGTGAGTGCCTCACTTTGAACGACCATAACTTTCTCAAACCTAATCGGATTTAATCGAAATAAACACCGTTCGAATCAGCACACATTTTCCAACGGGCCATCGGTTGACGTATTCCATCAGTGAAAAAATTAGGTGGTCGATATTCGACAAAATCCACGAAAGCTGTTTTGGCTTGATCCTGATTGGTGAGGGTTTTACCAGCGAGAAGGTTCTGAAAGTATTTGAAAAGGTGGTAGTCGGTTGGTGAGATGTCTTGAGAATATGGGGGTGGGGGGAGGGTGAAGCAGAACTACAGCCTTTAGGATAAGGATCAAAGACAAAGGACGGCGTTATTCAATCCCTTTGGGATGCGCCACGCATTCTAGTTCTACGGGATTTCGTGGAGGCCAGTTGAATGCGTATTTGGCCATACAATGACTTGCGGTGGCCAGCCGATGAACAAGTCAGCGCTCTATCCTTCCTAGACGAGTCTGGTACCAATTCATCGACCACGGAGGGTTGGAAGGCTTGGTTGGCCTGGGCGGGAAACCCGAACCAGGAACCTGCTATCGGGTGCAGGCGACAGCCGGCGCCTCCTCCGACTGCGCTCCACGCGTCTTCAGCCCTTGATTCGTTCAATTTTCGAATAGTGATTTGTAAGACGTCTGGATAGGCGTTATCGTGCAAAAGAATCGGGCCTCTTCTGTTGACCAATGCTGGCTGAAGTTGACGCAATTTTCGGTGCATTTCGTCGATTTTCTTATATTAGGTTGGTGCATAAGTTTTTGGACATTTGGGGCATGAAATATTTATCATCACAACATACGAACAACAATATCAAATCATTTGAAGTAACCAGCCTTTACATCAATTGTCTTTCGCCAACGTGCTGGTAAGTCATGGATGCCTTTTCTCCAAAACGTGGCCGGTTGTGATTTGAAAAATGTGAGCAGTGCCTCCTTGACATCCTCTCGGTTCCTAAATTGCTGGCCGTCCAAATAGCGTTGAAGGCTTTAAAACAAATGATAATCAGAAGGAGCGAGGTCTGGTGAGTAAGATGGGTGTGGAAGAACGGTCCATCCGTAGTCCGCCAACTCAGCCGCCGTCGCTCTAGCAATATGCGGTCTAGCGTTGTCGTGTTGAAAATACACCTTCACTTGCTCTCCTCGTGTGGTTGAAGGTGGGCCCTCAACTTCCTCAGTTGGTTGACGTAAACCTCTGCCGTCACTGTTATCCCTTCGTCCAGCAGCTCCCAGTATTCTACTCCAAGAACGTTCGACCAAATGCATAGCATCACCTTTTTCACGTGAAGGTCGGGTTTCGGAACGTCCTCTGCCTCTCCAGTTGCGTCAACCCACTGTGCACGCCGGTGATAATTAGAGCAGAGTATCCACTTCTCATCACCGGTGACAAGGTTGTCCAGCCATTCATGGGTACGTCTGAGGGTAAGGAGAGACAGAGCGACATCGGCTCTGCGATCCACGTCATGTTGTGTCAAGTCGTGAGGTACCCAGCGACCCAATTTTTGCACCTTGCTAATCGACTTTAATCCTCGAACGACTATTGAGTAACTAACACCAAGAGTGATTGATAGTTTGCGAGTGGTTTGGTATGGGTCCGCTTCCACTCTACTTCGGAGGCCATCCAAATCCAGTGTCATCGGGTGCCCTTCTCCTTCATTATCTTCAACGGAGAATTCACCAACTGCAAACTTCGAGATCCACTGCTACACAGTACTTCGAGCAGGAGCACTCTCGTTGTAAACATCCTTCAGGCGACGATACGACTCATTGGCACTGAGGCCAGATTGACGCAGGAATAACATGACGTGCCGAATATGCGTCTCAGTTGGGACAAATTGCTTAGCCATAATAGCTGACGTTAACAACGCAGAAGTAAATGCTAGGAACAGTTTTGTAGCCATTTCCTTTCACTATCGATCGATCATTAACGCGTTAATAAATGTGAGAAATTTTTCGGGAAGATGCGCTTTCAATTCAGGAGGGATCAAATGTCTGAGAACTTATGCACCAACTTAACAGTAGGACACTGCTGTGATATTTTGGGCTGGTGACAAAAAGTTGTAATGGATCACGTCAGCCGCCGATCACTACAGATGACCATTACCTTTTTTTGGTGGAGGTTAGCCTTTGGAAAATGCCCAGGGTGTTCGTAGCGTCCAACCACTGTCCGGAGAGTTTTCTGTTCTCAAACAGAATCTACTTTTCATCACAGTTTTGTTGCGTAAAAGCAGAGAAGAACAAATCTCGAAACGTGTCAATTTCTGCCGCTCGCTCAACTCACGGGGCACCTACTTTTCGAGATTTTCACCTTTGCAAGGCGTTTCTAAGCATCCGCAACAGCAGTTTTACTGACGTCTAGCTCTTCCGCGATCCCGCGAACTGTTCGGAATGGTTCAGCTTCCACTAATTCCCTCAACACGTCGTCCAGGACTGCTTCAGGTCGACCGCTACGCGGGTCATCTTCGAGGGTGAAATCTCCGGTTCGAAATTCACTGAACCACTGGTGCTTTCTCCAACACTATTAGGTCCCAAACTTGATTGATTTGTCGAGCTGCCGATTGTCCCAATTTGAAGTCAAAATAAAATCTCGTTCGGAATTGCTCCTTCGATGTACTTCAATAAGCCGTTCAAGAACAGAAATGTAAAACAACGTTGGAACACAAATTACTTAACAGATAGAGCGAAAAATCCTGCACAGAAAGAAGCATTAACGCGCAATGCAAGTTGAATTTTTATTTAATAATAGACGAATAAAAAATACTAGCACAAAACGCTGGCAACTTACCGGGCAGCCTAATATTATATTTTCAAGTTCTAACATTGCTGCTAGTAAAACATTCAAAGCAGTTTGAGACTCATATGAAAGCACAGGATAGCGAAAAATTTCTGGCGTGCAAATGGTCAAGATCGCGCTATGCACTGGCCTGAAACCATACATTTCAGATTCCATTAATAGTGAATAGGCAGAATGCTTGTTACAACCTTGTTACTACTTGGCCACACTAGCCTGTGCTGTGCTTCTTTTAACGTGCAAAACTTGACAATCACGTGAAGGACACGAGACATGTGATTTATTGAATCCACAATTTTCCGTTCTCGCTATTGCTCTAATAACGCTTTCTACACATCTGAGTCCATAGCAAGAGTCATGCCGGCTCTGGGTTTCCTTCGAGGAGAAGAAGTTTATCCTGAAGTGCTCCTGGAAAATCGAAAACATCGTCAGAGTGCAGATGCGATTTAGTGACTATTCCAAAGTCTGAAATGCAAGGTCCCTCGCAGGGTATGGCGTAATCTTAACTATTTGCACGCCACAGAAATTCCGTTCTCCTATGCTTTAGTATGAGTCTTAAACAGCTCTAAAAGCTCCACTAGAAGCAACGTTAGAACCTTCAATTAGTATTTGCATTTTTTAGGATACACTGCATTTTCCCAAGCCGTAGTGTGTTTTAAAGTTTTAAACATTGAAAGAAGCCCAAATCAAACAATACGGTTTCTTCAAGAAGAAATTACAACAGGTATTCAAGAGAAATACAGGTGGCGATGTCCGTTCCTCCACGTGGTGCCACTGGAAACTGTTCGCTCTGCGAGCTAAGCCGATCACGGACATTCGATTGCAGGCGACAGGCCCTTGTGACAGGCCGGCCTACGAAGACCCATGTCACATCACATGGTGTATGGCTGTTCAGGTTTATCGAGATAGTGCTACGGCGTCCGCGGGAGCCGACGCGCACTCGCAAAGCCCGGCGAGTGTGGAAAGTATGCGAGGGTCCCTGATGCGAGGACGGCATCGGGGGGCAACTAAGCTAGTCCAAAGTCCCGTAACGTAAGCAGGACCCGCGTGGCTACGCTAAATGTGGGTACGTTGACGGGCCGCTCGTGCGAGTTGGTTGAAGCACTGGAGCGTAGAAGAGTTGATTTCTGTGCGGTGCAGGAGACGAGGTGGTCCTGCCGCAAGTCAAGGGACATAGGACGAGGCTTCAAGGCCGTTCTATGTGGAAGTCCCAGGACCACCAGTGGTGTCGGAATAATCGTCTCCGAACGATTTCGTGACTCGATTGTAAGCGTCGAGCGCTTTGACGATCGATTGATGAAGATCGTTGTCGCCGCTAAGGAGCGACTCTATCACTTCTTCTCTGCGTATGCTCCGCAGACTGGCTGCTCCGATCAAGCCAAGGATGAGTTTTGGAACCTGCTTGATGAGAAGACAGCAGAGGTACCGCCGAAAGATGTCATCATAGTCGCTGGTGACCTTAATGGGCACGTAGGTGCTGCGAAGGACGGGTACGGCTGTCATGGTGGGTTCGGTTACGGGTCGCGTAACGCAGATGGTGAGCGTATCCTTGAATATGCGGAATCGCACAATCTCACCATAGTGAACACCGTATTTCGCAAACGCGATTCCCACCTTATCTCGTTCTATAGCGGGAACACCAGGACTCAGATAGACTTTGTCCTTGTGAAGGATCGAGACCGAAGTCTTGTCACAGACGCGAAGGTCGTGCCGTATGAGACGGTCGCCCCACAGCATCGACCGCTGATCTGTACTTTAAAGATCGCCCCTCCGAGGCTGAAGCAGGTCGAGCGATGCGGTGCACCAAGAATCAAGTGGTGGCGAATGAAAGAGAAGGAAGCAGCTGTGATTTCTCGCGTGCGGTTACCGACAGTCACAACTGTCGACGAAACTTGGGAGAAGGCCACCGACGCGATTCGTCACGCTGCACGGTCGGAGCTCGGCATCACGAAGCCTGGACGACGGAAGGTCGACAAGCAGGCCTGGCTGTGGACAGATGACGTGAAAGCCAAAGTTCGAGAAAAGAAGACGCTATATCACGTGTTTCTCGGCGAAAAGACAGCCGATAACTGGCGGAAGTACCAAGAAGCGAAGAAAGCTGCAAAGAAGGCAGTGACTGTTGCAAAAGCCACTCATTATGGAGATGTCAACGAGAAGCTCGAGTCGCGCGATGGTGAGCGGTATCTGTACCGACTCGCAAAGAATCGCCATCGCCAGACCGAGGACATCGAGAAGTTCTTCGGCATCAATGATGAGAACGGCCATCTTCTTATGGACCGCAAGAAGGCATTGAAGCGATGGCGCGATTACTTTGAGGAAATCTCTACAGTAGAATTTCCTCATCCAGCCATCCCCTCAACGGCTCCAACCCACGGCCCCGTTCAGAAGATCACCGTGGAGGAGATTGAAGCGGCTTTGAAGAAGATGAGGCCAGGCAAAGCGACTGGGCCCGACGACGTGGCAGCAGAACTGTGGAAGTCGAAGTTTTGGTACCCTGCTGAGTGGTTGGCGAAGTTCTTTAATCAGGTTGTGGTGGAGAAAAAAGTGCCTGAGTGTTGGCGCCAAAGTACGACGATTCAGATTTGGAAGAAGAAGGGCAGTCCTGCAGACTGCTCCAATTACCGTCCGATTCGCTTGCTTTCGCACAGCATGAAGATCTTTGAGCGAATTATCGACGGACGAATTCGTGAAATCGTCCAGCTGTCCAGCAATCAGTGCGGCTTCGTGGCTGGCTGTGGCACCATTGATGCCATTCACGCCGCCCGCCTCCTGATAGAGAAGCATCGCGAGAAACAGAAGTCGGTGCATATCGCCTTCCTCGACTTAGAGAAGGCCTTTGACCGCGTACCGCGTGATGTGATATGGTACGCCTTGCGACATCATGGAGTTCCTGAAGAGCTCATAGAGTGGGTGCGAATTCTCTACTCTTGTCCAAAGAGTCGAGTTCAAGCTGCAGCTGGAACCTCGATGGAGTTTCCCATCTCTGTCGGGGTACATCAGGGTTCTGCGCTTTCCCCACTCCTCTTTGTTGTCGTCATGGATGCCATCACACGAGATCTTCAGAAGCCCGTCCCTTGGACGTTGCTTTATGCTGATGACGTAATGCTCGCTAGCGAAGATAAAGATGAACTCGAGCGAGAGGTGCAAGCTTGGTGTGATCGCTTGGAGCGGTTTGGACTCAAATTGAACGTGAAGAAGACCGAATATCTAACGACGGACGTTACTGAGTCCAGCTCCATCAAGGTTAACGGCATCGAGCTCCCACGCACTTCGGTCTTTAAGTACCTGGGATCAGCAGTCACGTCTGACGGCAAACTGATGACTGAAGTGAATTCACGCGTGAGTGCAGCTTGGTCCAAGTGGCGCTCGTTGACTGGGGTGCTCTGCGATAGGAAGATACCGGAGCGCTTGAAGTCGAAGATATACAGAGCAGTCGTCCGGCCAGTAGCGATGTACGGCGCTGAGTGTTGGCCTGCGACCAGGGAAGTTGAAACGCGCCTCAGCGTCATGTAGACGAAGATGCTGCGCTGGACGGCTGGAGTCACGCGCATGGACCGCATTCGAAACGATGCTATTCGGCAGAAGTTCGGTGTCGCGCCGATAGCCGACAAGATGCGCGAAGCTCGCTTGCGATGGTACGGCCACGTTCTGCGTGGAAAGGAAGACAGCGTCCGCAAGATAGGCCTTAACTTCGAAGTAATTGGAAAGCGGCCTAGAGGGCGCCCGAAGCTGGGCTGATACGTTACATGCGGACTTGAAGATTACTGGTGCTTACCCTGATCTAGCGCTGGATCGGGAAAGGTGGCGTCATAACACCAGAATAGCGGACCCCGCTACGATGCGGGACAAACGCTGAAGAAGAAGAAGAAGAAGAAGAAGATTCAAGAGAAATACATTCAATTGAATGTAAAATGCAAGAACTCAGATAAGTGCAATCCACACCGCTTGTCTGTCGGAATATTTTTATTTTATCAAGCTTTCATACGAGCTCTTAATTTCTTCAATAACCTTACCTTGAGCAACGTTATCACCTTTCAAACAGTGTATGCATTTTTGAAATACCTTGTATTTGCTTAAATGAAATGATACTCTCTGCCAAACCCTAGTTGCGTCCGAATGATTATTAGAACATTCGAATTCGAATGCTCGAAAAAACGCGATTTTCGAATGTATTCGAATTCGAATGCTCGAAAAAACGCGATTTTCGAATGTTATTCGAATTCGAATGCCCGAAAATTGTCGCTATTCGAATATATTCGGTTACTCGAAATTTTTGAGAGAGCACAGCACTAGGCTGCTCCAGGCCGCGGCGGAAAGACAATGACGTCATCGAAAATCGATATTTTCGAAATTGGCCCAATTTCTTCGTCCAAGGTCATCTAGGGGTTATTTGGGGCGCTGATTACGAATCCGACGTTCGTTTTTGAAAACTCCGCTTACTTTGGTAGGTTTTGGATTTTCTCCTGGATAACGGAGGGTGGTCGGGTCAGGATCACAGATTTTGCTCAAACTTCGTTTAGATGCGGGTTCTTATTCGGGTTACCGAACACGAATCGGAAGTCTGTTTGGACGACTACAGTAGGAGACCATCCATACCGATAACTGAAGATGATCAGTGATTCTGACCCGACCAACCACACGATCAGTTATCCAGGTATCCAAAGCCTACCAAAGTAAGCGGATTTTCAAAAACGGTCGTCGGATTCGTTATCAGCGTCCCAAATAACCCCTAGATGACTTTGAATGAAGAAATTGGGCCAATTTCGAAAATATCGATTTTCGATGACATCATTGTCTTTCCGCCGCGGCCTGGAACAGCCTCGCCTTCGATGCGAAATTGATAACGTGCCTACGGATTCAGAAGACGTTGTGGGACAGGATGTGGGGCACAACGGCGTTGCTTCATGCGAGAGAGGTCGGTGATTCGCTTCTCCTGCGTTGCGGGATTTTGGCATTTCAACCGATGGTTGAGATTTGACGGATAATTCGCTGGCGTTTTCTGTGCATTTTCCAGCTGGGGAGTCGCTCGAGACCGCAGAACCCAGCTGCGGACTCCCCCTGGGCAACGAAAGCAGTTCCCGCACGAGCAGCTTGGATGACACACACCTTGGAGTCACTCCCCTAGCCTGGTTCTGCGCTCAAAGAACATACGGCCGCTGAGTGCCCGCGAGAGCGCGCACTGTTCTGATTAGAGAAAAAATTATTTGCTCCTGGGATGCTTGAAGCAGGAAAGATAGATTATTTTGTTAGATTGCAGATTTCGTAGCAATCGAATTCGAATGATTCGAGCATTCGAATTTGAGCATTCGAAAATCGCGTTTTTGGACCTTCGAATAGGAATACTCGAATTCGAATGTTCGAATGTTCATTCGGGCACAACTATAGAGCAGCCACGCCTTCGATGCGAAATTGTCAAAGAATCGATTTTTTCTGAAATTGGTCGATATTCATAACTTTCGATAGAGCTCTTCGAGCTGTGCATAACGGTAGCATTACTAGTGTCGAAAACGCAAACATGGAAGAATAATGGCCGAAGAAACACCACAGCTCCCGTCCGCTGCTCTAAAATTGCAGATGGGGCTAAGGCAGTTTAGGTAGCTGGGTAGCTATGAACAAGTTCTCGTAAAGTGTCTTTAGTCTTCTGCTAGCTCACGCATTTTGAGGCCGTTTGCTCGTCGCGTCTTCCCGCAGTGATTCACTGAAATGGGAAAAAAATGCGTCACACAAGCCTCACACGTATTTTCGCAGCGCTGTAAATTAGTCCATTCACCAGCTACATCGTTGTGTTTTAGATCACTTCAAGAAACTTGTGCTGTCTACAATGTCTTTGAGTTGCAGTCGGAAAGATTCGAACTTTATAGAGATATTGCGCTACGAACTCGCCCACGCGTGCACTTGCTAGCGGTCGCCCTACTCAATTGATATGTTTTCTTCTATATGCATTGTTCACAATTCGCACTAAACTCTAAGTTTTGCCGCGACAGAGTACAGCAATTCCTGAGATGGGCGGCTGGGAATTTTCGATAAAACTCCTCAAACGGCCACCCTACAGGCAGCCGCGCCCATTCGATTGATAGGTTCGATTCTGTACGCATTGTTCACGGCGCACTCCAAAGCCAAGCTGGACAGTTTAGAACAATTCCTAATAAGAACAGCTAGTAATTTCCGTCTCCCCAGGCGCTCACTTTACTATCTGTTGCTCGCTCTACAGGTTGTCTCGCCCACTCGATTGATTGTGTCGGGCCTGTATGCATTGTTCAACTCCACTGAGATTTATATGTAAAAAGATAAATCTCGAGCTGCTAAGCTCAAATATATGCTTACTTTCACAAGTACTTGACTTTTTAAAAAGTTTTCGAAAAAGCCGCCTTGGAATGCTCCAAAGCGGCTTTTTCGCAAATTGACCAAAGGACATGCGTGGTACTGTACTACGAGAATCAGGGAGCCGCAAACGAGCAGAGGCAGGTCGAACTTTTGCTCCCAAGATAGACTCCTTTTCTGCCGACGCTTTGTAATGAAGCCACTAAACTGCTATTCCAATCGTTGAGGTTGACACTTGTAAAACATTCGTATTTTGCTTTCATGATATAACAGTTGCCCTTTGTAGTGCACAGAAATCGTTAGATTCTCTGTTACAGATGGAAGCGGCAGGCGAAATGTAAAAAAGCTCGAGCTGCTGTGCACAAATATATGCTTGTTTCCACAAATACTCGATTTCTAATGAAGTTATTCAAAAAGGCCGCATTGAAACGCTCCAAAGCGGCTTTTTCGGCGTTTTACCAAAGGACATGCGTGGTATTGTACTGACCTTATTCTGTTGCCGTGCATTGATGGCTCCAGGACGTAACTCCTACGCAACGTCACGCGTTAGTCGCATGCGACGTCGCGCGCTAGAACGCGCACATGCATTTGGTGAGCATGGTCAGCCGCGAAGCACGAAATTTTATCGATGTTTAAGCTGCTCGCCTGGTTTTTCGACGTTTCTTGCTGTTTTCCTCATCTCAATGCCCTTCAGATATTAGATATTTTTTTGAGCATCCGATTTTTTAGGCATAGTTTAGTGTTTAATTTTCAAGGCTTACGTTAACAAGACGAGGATTTGAAATGCAGAGTTGTCGATTTCCTCATGATTATTAGTGATAGTCCCATTTCTGTAAAGGTAAAGAAGGTAGCATTTTCCTATTTCGTTGGGGGGGGGGAAGTCGTATAGTTTCTATCTCCGTCGAACCAGAAAAGAGGAGGCGGTACTGTTTACTTGGCAAGAAAAGCATAAACTCTGTGCCTCCGTTACTGCAGCCGATTATCAAGAAATCAGATTTTGCAAAACCACTTTGTGCTAAATTAGTTCTTGGCTTAGTTTTCTACCGTATTTTAACGCATAGTAGACGCTCTGCAGCAGTTCCTGCTGCTCTCTTGCGGTGCTACGTGGTGCAAAACTACTTAGGCTATACGGAGCTCCTTATTGTTCTTCACCTCATGTCCCTTTCCTTCTCCTGTGCGGTCGACATTGCTGGCTCACAATTTCGCGCTCTAGCGCGAGTCACTAGCCGTCCCTGTCGGGAGCAGTCGGACCGCGACAATTCGTCCAATTTATTTTTGTGCTTTCGCTTAGCAATTTCTATTAAAGTTCTACTAAAAACAATGAGCATATTCTCTGGCCTCATCTTTTCTTTCAAACCAGGTGAGCTGATCGTAATGCAGTTAGTTCTATTGCAGTTCATAAACTTACAGCTTGTGAGAATGGGTGGGAGGTGGGAACGCGCTAGCCAATCAGGTCACATCGAATGGACGTCGCATTCAGAGAGTTGGTGCACGATAAGTACCCTGATTACCCGGTATAGCTGCGATCGATACTGTAATTCTGACGAATTGTCCCGTTCTCGCCTCCCAATGCTATGCATCTTCGGGACCAGTATAAGGTTGTTGCAGAAGTTCTCGCCATTTTCAAGACACCACATTTTTTTAGTTTTAGGAAAAAGCGAAGCGAGTCAAGAAACGAAATAACCGCCATCATGTTCTATCGCTCTTCTCCACCTTTCAGGCAGACTTCCGATCCCGCCAGCGTAGAACTTTTCCAGCTTTGATTCGAAAAAAACCAGCCACCCAGCGTTAGATGATGAGCGTTCGATGCGTTCCATGTCGTCCTCATCATCGAACGTTTTTCCTTGCATGGCATTGGAGAGAGACAGGGGAAGGTGGTAGTCTGCTGGTGCAATATCGGGGCTGTGAGCTTGGTTAGGCTGCATTTCGCACCCAAGGTCTAGAAGCTTTTAACGAGTCATTCTTGCAATGTGCGGTCGAGCATTTTCGTGCAAGAATCGGATTGTGCCATGATTCGGACGCTTTCTGCGATCTTGGCGGCCAGTCTATCCAGCTGCTGACAGTACAAGTCCGCTGTTAGAGTTTCGTTACGGGCCAGCACCTCGTAGTAAATGACACCTTTGTAGTCCCACCAAACAGGAAGCATGATCTTCGACGAGTGAATGCCCTCCTTTGGCTGTGGCTCAGGCTCCCCACCCTTGTCCACCCGGTGTCTGATGTTGACGTACAGGCACCACTTCTCATCTCCTGTGATGATAGACTTCAGCCAACTATCCGTGCGACGAGAGCAGTTGAGTGGCCACCTCAGCACCTCGCTGGCGGTCGCGTTCGGCCAGGTCATGGGATATCCACTGCGCCAACTTGTGCCCCTTACTCAGTTGATGTAGTTGCCTGGCGATGGTGGCACAGTGCACACCCAAGTCCTGCGCAAGTTCGCGAGTAGTTCGCCGTGTGTCCGCTTCCACCAGTCGCAATCGCTCGTTGTCGATATCGAATTCACGCCCTGACCTGAACGAATCCCGAAGGTTAAACTCACCTTTGCGAAGGCGTGCGAACCACTCTTGTGCAGTGCGATCGGTCACTGTGGCCCCTCTCCCAAATGCACCATTGATGCGGCGAAAGAAAGCGGCTGCTGACTCACCAAGTTTGAAGTCATGCACTAAGAGACCTTGTATGTACTGCTTTGAAAACTCCTTTTTTTTTGGAAGGAGCTAGGCGAGAGTGAGTAGCTGGCAATAATACTAAACTTATACATACTTGATCTCTTTATGTGAACAAAAGATAAGTTGCTATAAGGTGGCGTTAGTGAGAAAAGAAGCGCATTCAAAAAATGGCGGGAACTTTCGCAACCACCTATTACCGTCTCAGACAAATGCTGATCAGTAGAAAACAGACCTTAAACCATAAATGAGCAAGGTCATATAATTGTTATAGTTTAATTATGAATGTATGGAAAACAAAAATTTGGTTTTCGTTTCGCACGGGCCCTTTGAGGAAAACGAAATAGACAGATTATCCTTCCCCTGTGCTCATCAGTAAGCGAGTAAAGAAGCAAGTTTAAGATGTTATAAAGAATTAATAAGGATAAAAGGATAAAGGACGGCGTTACTCAATCCCTCCTGGGATGCGCCAGCGCATTCTACTTCTACGGGATGTCGTGGAGGCGACTTGAATGCGTATTTGGCCATACAATGACTTGCGGTGGCCAGCCGATGAACAAGTCAGCGCTTTATCCTTCCCAGACAAGTCTGGTACCAATTCACCGACCCCGGAGGGATGGAAGGCTTGGTTGGCCTGGGCGGGAAATCCGAACCAGGAACCTGGTATCGGGTGCACGCGACAGTCGCGCCTCCTCCAACTGCGCTACACGCGCCCAAAGAATTAATACTATAAAGATACCACCAGAAATGAACAAACCTTGAACGAAAGGTATTAAGGAGGTGTAGGGGCGTAGCAGTAAATTAGAATAGATAGAACAACTCGCAGCAGTGGCACGGAGAGCGCAACGTGTCCTAGGGAGAAGATCCTCCAAGGGAAAGGGAGTAATCAGTAGAAAAGGGGATGCTGGTTAGGGAAGGGTTAGTTAAGGTGAAGGAGGAAAATGATGAAGAGGTAGATTCCACGCCGAACCACCATACGCCCTCCAGTTCACCACCACGAGCACAATAAGTTAGGGAGTATGTTTTTATAGTTTATGCACTAGGATTTAAAGCGTGAGAAAATTAATGAAACGTTGAAAACAACACTAATCAAAGCATTAAATAACAAGTCCTTTATTTGTTTATTATTTATTTTTTATTTATTTAAGGACGCGAGCTACAGTCACACGCGTAAACATACAATAAAAATGAGGAGGGTAGAACAGTGTAATTGAACAGCAGATAAAACTCTATTGCAGAAACACAGACCATAAAAAATGCCATTAATATATCTAACTTCCTATGTGGCTACGAGATAGTAAGGTTTTAAGAACTTGAACAGAGTAACCCAGAACGCGCTCATCGTTGTTCAGTAACGAGTTTAGCTCCATAATTCTCCTGTATGTAAGGAAATTTGCCCTAACCATGGACCTAGCTATGGAAACATGCAGTCCGAGCTTTCCTCTTACGGTTCTAGTCAGCGGAACACCAAAAAAGTCGATTGGTCTTATTGATACATTGCTTACCAGACAGAATTTTTAACATTTTTAACATTTCGACATTCAGAAGATCGGCTTTTCTCCTCCTGTTAAAGAGAGAAGATAGTCCGAGAAGTTTCGATCCTTCCGCACCACAGGGACTTGAGCGTACTTTAGCCCAAAACATCGCATTACTAGCTTACGTGTAAAGCTGTTTTGAACTCCCTCTAGAAAGTCAATATCTTTCCTCTTAACCGGATTAGATACTGTCACTCCACTTTCAACTATGGGACGGTCATGGTCTTATATGCTTGCAAATATATTTGGGGATCTCTCGTTCGTAGGACTTTGAATAAGTTATAGTTCCGGTAATTTGCTTTCTTTACAATGCTTCTGTAGTGGCTATCAAAACTGAGGTCAGCCGATACTATGAAACCTAAGTCTCGCACTTCTTTCACTGGTTTTAAAGGTTAGCTCTTAACTTGTTTTGCGAGTCTATACACATGTTTCTGGACCCAACGATCATGTAGTTCGTTTTTTCAACCGCTAGGTGGAGATTCCATGTTTCCGCGAAACTATCAATGTTATCAATTGCTTCTTGAACAGCAAAGAAATTCTCGGGTTTTTCAAGGGTTTTATAAATTTTGATATCATCCGCATACATTTTTGTGACCACTCCAAATCTAGAAATAGCTTCCGGTAACTCAAACGTGTACAATAAGAACAACAAGGGGGATAAGACTCCTCCTTGCGGAACCCCACAGTGCGTCGAAAATACATTGGAATATAGGTCCAACACACGAACCTGATATGTTCTACACGTAAGAAAGTCTTGTAGCCAGTTTATTAACATGAGAGGTATGCCGACTACTTCTAGTTTTTGCAGCAGCTTCCTAATTGAGACTCTGTCAAAGGCTTCGGCAAAATCAAAGTAGATTATATCCGTTTATTTTTTCAATTCCACAGCGCGGGTCCAGTCGTTTACTGATGTGGGAAGGGCAGCTTCAACCGATCTACCTTTTAAAAACCCAAATTAGGACCCAGACACAATACTGTGTTTATAAATATGTTTCATAATATGAATCTTCACAATTTTCTCAAATGTCCTGGCAAAAATTGAAGTGATACTTATGGGTCTCTAGCTTTTGGGATCGCTGAAGGGTGCTCTTTTAGGAATAGATGTGATAAAGGCGTGAATCCACTTTGAGGGAACTTCACCCCTCATGTAACTAAGATTAAAAATGTGTTCCAACGGATAGGCCATATAGTCAACTAAATTTTTGATGAAATTGAGTGGAACTAGGTCAGCGGTTGTAGAAGTAGATTTAGGCCATTTTTAAGAACTTTTGCAATGTCTTCTTTATAAAACCAGACCTAGGATTCCATTCTCGGAAAAGAGGCTAAAGCATTGATTTCATCCCCTGACATTCCTGAACACAGCTCCTCCGACTTGGTGAATACTTTCTGGAACTCTTCGGCTAATAAATTTGCCATATCATACTGAGTGGACACAGGTTCGCTATTTCCCTTCGTTAAACAGGAAATCCTAGTTGGCCGTTTACTTCTAGAGTTTATATATCTATAAAAGGCGGTCTTGTCACTGGAACTAACCATTTTCCTTTCAAGATGTGCATTGTATCGAAAAAGAGCTTTTTCCAACCTCTTACGCACTATCTTGAATTGGTCCCAGACCTCCTTATCTACAGTCCTCCATGCTTTACTCCACAACAACGACCTACGGTTGCTCATTTTTCTAAGATAAGTTGGGACGTTTTTCTCATTTGCCGAAACCTTGCACATTTCTATAACATGATGGAGTATGTCAAGAAAGATTTCATATAGGTCATTCACAGGATAACCATTTCCGAAATGCCAATACAATCAATATTTATCAAGTGTTTTTTATAAATACTTTCGTAATCCGCGGATTTAAAGTCCCTTATCCACTGTCAAGTGAGTTCTATATTCAAATGAAACGAGACCACGGCATGATCGCTGTTGCCAGTAGGTGGTCCCACTTTCACTTCAGTGACGAACTTTGATTTGTTACATAAAACCAGATCAAGTATTGAACTACCTCTAGTGGGGGTCTTTACATATTGTTCGAGTTTATGCGCTTCAAAAGCATCGTAAAAGGTTCTTGATAATGCACCGATGTTTTGGTCAGATCCGGAAGTTTGAAATCTCCTAACATAAGATTCGACATAGTTCCGGTTGAGAAGTTGCTTATTTATTTGTTTATTTATTTATTTACTTGCACAATATAGTGCGCACAAAAAGAACACAGCATGAACTCGGTAAATCGCAGAAAACACAATGTGAGAAAAAAGAATTTAAAAGCCATCTGTGACACAAACTGAAATTAGTTAACTGACTAAACTATATTTCAACAAAGAAAGGCGGAACTGCGAATAAGAAGAAAAACCCGGAAGAATCTGTGAAAAATCTTCTAGAAAAATTGAATAGGATTGAATACGGGGGGGGGGCGAGGAAGGATGAAAATTTGAAGGAGAAAAGCAGTGGGCCGCCAACAGTGCAAGTCGTGGGATCGGCTCCGGATGCCAACTTAGTAGGTCCGTCAACTCCAACAATTCTCGTACCTTATGGCTGCTGAGGAAACAACAGAAGAGTTGTGTGCACACTCAGTCTAAACACTCATACAAGACCGGGCTCCCAAACAGCAAACAAAAGAAAGTAGAGTAATTAGGAAACTAACCATAAGAAACTGAACTAGGAAGAATAGCAGCTAGGAAACACCAAACAACTAATAGAAGAAGGACAAAATTAGAGGCTAAGAATACTTATAGAGGTAAGTATATGCCTAATGAAGAACCTGGTGATACTGGTGAATGAAAAAAAAACATGGAGAGAAAATACGAAAAATTTCAAGAAATCAAAAAACAAGAAAATCAAAAAAAAATCAAAAAGTAAATAAAAAATAAAAAATGCTGCTATTCTAACTTAAGTCAGGGATGTGGAGTATAGAAAGCAAGTCAATTTTTTCAGTTTACTTCGAAAAACCTTGTGATTCGGTGCTTCAGGTAAGGTAGGGGGCAGCATTTGCAACCAACGAGCTCCACGGTAAAAAAGTGAATGGAAAACCTTTTCCTTATTCCTCTTTTTTATTTTGGGATGGTGAAAGCAATATTTATTATGACGACCTATCGATGGCACGCAAACCCAGTACTTGCTAGCCTTCAGCCTTGACTCACCCTTGAGGATTTTGAAACAGAAAATTACATCGTTGAAGACACGCATATAAAGAAGACTTTTGAGGTTAAAGATTTTGATCCTTTCCACATATCCGGAAACTACCCTAGTGCTTGTGGTATTTGGGAAGCACCTGAAGAACAAGATTTTTGTGAATGTCTTTTGAACTTTTTCAATTTTTTTCCTGACTCTTTTTTTGTGCAGGGGCTCCAAACTTGCGAGCAATACTCCAAAATTGGCTTTAAGCAATTGCCTGGATCCGCTTGAACTGCAACTAGGGGCCCTGTACACACTTATGATACGGAAGTACGCTAAAGTGTTTACAATATCGCAGACCAAGATCTCATAGGAGTCTTTTATAGATTCCTGAAAAATTACGTTGTACGAGAAATGTTTCTTAAGAAGCAGTATGATGCCTCCACCTTTTTTATGACTTCTGTCGCACCTAATACCGGCATATTGACTGCGGCTCTTCCCAGTAGAGAAGTTAGCTCGTTCTACGAGTTCAACCATGTCTCAGTTAAAGCAAAAAGATCGTAATTGTTAAGACAAAGATTCATTACAATGGAGCTACTATTTTTGGCGAGCGATCGAACATTAGTTAACGCACACGATATCGTGGAAGTTCGCGTGTGACGACTCAACAGTTTCCCGAGAAACTGCTGAGCCTAGAGGAAGCAACGGCGGTATTCAGGTTGGTGGAGGTCCTGGTGACCGTGCACCACCGAACGCAGAGAAATTGCTTCGCAAGTGTCATAATGCACCGATCCACCGCCACCTGGCCGACCCGCTGACCTGCGCTGTCTCTCATGAAACGGGAGGGAGGTCCGCAAGAAGATACCTACGTTTGGAGGAAAGAAGCGCAAATACGGGCCCGCTTTACCGCCTGCTTTTGGAATTTGCTTGCCGGAAGTACAGCTTTAATTAGCCTCGGGCGTCTCTGATCAAAATTTTTCCATACGACGAACAGTAGTGGCTCTACATTCTACATTTAAATAATCGAGTGAATGATTCACACATGCGTAGTCATGAGCTATACTTTGAGCAACTGTAGGAGCTAGAAATTCCGGGACACATTCCAATAAAATCGAACGAGACATTTCACGATCTTCTATGACGGAAAGTGCTGGGCTAGAAGTTACAACACTGTGCTTGTCAGCAGGCTTCGTACTTTCCAAGGCACTAATTTTTTGCTTCAAAATGAAATTTTCTTCCCTCAGCAAGCGTAACTTCCGAACAGCTCGGCGTTTCGCTGATTGGCATCCTTGACCACTTCCCTGGTTTCCACCAGCACGTCGAGCACCAACTTCAAATACTTGGGGGCACGGCCATTGTTAACCAGGGCTTGTAGTCGCTCCACCGCGCTTCTTTCGCAGTCAGCCATCGCCACATCTTGAGATCCTATCGTGGTACCTTGAGCTGGAAGAGGCATGCTCACAGAAGGAGTCGCCATGATCATCGATGTGTTCGATCAAGAAATCAATAGCAGTACCTCTGAATGGCAAATTCAGCAATTACAAGTTTTTGTCTCCTTGCCACTAGAGACGACACCACGGAGACTCTTTAACAGGCAACGAGTAGCAGCTGGCACAAAACAGTTCATCGAATAAGGACGAGAGCAACAGTCGGGAAATAGTGCCACAGAGCTGACCAGAAACACAGCCGCACGAGAACTACAATACCGGCCTTAACTTTTGGTCATTGGGCGGAAAAAGCGAAAAAAAATCGCCTTCTCCGCCGCTTTTCTGTAGCGCTCTTCAAATTGAGGCATTGTAAATTGAACCACATATTCGCGATCAGCACCGAGTCCTCTCCCGATAAGCTGAAAAGCGCATAGCGAACGCCTGAAAAATAGTTCAGTGAACTAATTTCTGAGCGTCGCGGCTGACCCCTGTGCTCGCAGGAGATAATTACACCCACAGCTCCCAAGTGGCTAATGAAGGAAGAGATCCGGCCTATTAAAGCTTATTTGCTTCCTTATATTTATTTATTTATTTATAGTACGTGGATATTCACGCAGACAGAACCAGTTATCCGAAAAGACAATAAAAGGTAAACACAACGAGAAGAACAAAACATGCATGCATGATAGATGATTAGAAATACACCACCCTAATGAATCATCCTTTGATGTACCTGTCAATGAGCTTTTTCAGTTGTGAAATGGAACTCGGTAGACCATATTTTTTAGAAAATTTTAGAAACTCAGAACCAGCTTTTTGGGTAAAAAAGGAAGCTCGCAGTCGTGACCTTGCCTTAGCAAAATGAATTTTTGTCCTACAACCACGCATGTTTGAAGAAGATGTTGTGTAAAATTTGTCGGGACGTAAGCTTACTCTTTCAGTGATCATTTTGTAAATCATGAGCAAATCATTTCTCTTCCTGCGAATTAGCAAACTAGAAAGATTGAAAATTTTGTTCCGAACATTTGAAGGTGGAATGGACGTGTAGTCATAACCGTAAAGTCGTACCCAAAGCTTTCGAGTGAAATTATTCTGCACCGCTTCTAGCCTGGCTTGGCTGCGCTTAGTAGGTGGATTGAACACAGTGGTCCCGCATTCGAGTATGGGGCGGAATATATATGGCAACGTATAGTTTTCTGGATTCCCAGGCTTCTCGCGATCACAACGATGTAATTTTTTAAGGATCCGATAACTTAATTGGCATTGTTTTCAGAAAATGTTCCCTCTTTGGAGGACTCTAATTTTGGAATATCAAGTTTATGTGTCCTTGTACTCATTTGTCCCATGATCGACTCTCAATGAACCTCGGCATTGTGAATTGCTGTTGTGCGTGTTGAGCTTTTCACGAGGTTGGTAGACGGATTTATTTACTGGCCAACGTTTCGGCGAGATCGCCTTCTTCAGAGCCTGAAAGGGACCAAATCAATAAGAAGTTATCCCACCAAATGTCTACTCAACCCTACTAAGTTCAGTGCCACATTTAGTAGATGGGACCAATAGAGAGAGAGTTCGAGTGCCGTACCTGACCGTAGTCCACCGAGGGACCAATGGAAGCAGTGCAGTACAGACGAGGGGTGTGGGACAGCAGCTACCCCAGTTCAAAATGCGAGTCTGAGGTAGGGTTTGAGTTCTCGCGTTATATATAGGCACTCCCCTTCCGGTTGACCTTGGGGTCTCTGGAGTATATCCAGAATGCCTCAAGGGCTCTGCGCGCGGATGTTTGAACCTCGTGCCCCAGAATCTCCACCTTGACCTCAAAATCCTCCCCTTCATGGCAATGAAGCCTATGATAGCCTAGAGCAGTCGAGGCTCTGAGCTTTTCCTTCCCGTCGAGATGCTCCTTGATCCTCACATGGAGAGGACGTCCAGTTTCCCCAATGTATTCTGCTCCGCAGGATTGGCATGAAATCAGATAAACCACACCAGATACGGTGCAGTCACCTTCCTTACCACCTGGGCAGACCACACAATTAGGCGTGCCGCAGAAACGATCATAAAGGCGGTTTCGAATTAGCTGTTGCTTCAGATTACTGGGTGGAAGATCCACAACAGTAACTGAGCTGTCCAACCCCGATCTCCTCAGACACTTCCGAATGGAAGTGCTCACTTCATCGGAGATAAACGGCACTAGAAATGGAATTTTAAAAGTTGGTCCAGCGCCGTTTTCTGATATCCTTCCCGCCCTGAATTTCCGCGGAGGTTTTTGGAGAGCATAGCCATTTTGCATAGCTATCTCCTGGGCCATTTTGAGGGATTCCCTGCGCTCATTTTCTCCTGTGCAGACGCTAGCTGCCGTGCGAAACATGCTTCTTACGACTGCCTTCTTCGTCTGGCTGGGGTGGGCCGACTGACTGTGGACTATGATGTTTTTATTACTTGGTTTGCGGTACCATTTAGTAATGTACCTCCTTCCTGTTAGCTGTACCTGGACGTTCAGGAAGGGAAGCCAGTTTCCACAAGGCGTTTCCCTCGTGAGACTAATGTAGTCGGACTGGCTGTTCATTATCTCGAAGCATCTGTCCATTTCATCCTGCGTAGAGCATATGATGAAACAGTCGTCCACGTATCTGCAGTACAAAAGGGGAAGCCGAGATAGCACCGGTGCTTCGATCTTACCAGGAAACTATTTCAACGGTAGGTCAGAACGGCCCAAGTGTTGTATATGGGCTGAACCGCCTCTCTCTGTGAAACAACAACACGCAAATATCTCGACCCCAATACAACTCTGCATAGAGTTAGGAACGACGGAAGTTGGGCCGTTGGCGGCGTTAGCCCTATGTCTGGAGGCGGAGGGCGGGCTCAAGTTGCCTGGAAACAGCGATGACGAGCGAGCGATGGTGGCACAGTGCGTAGAGGGGCGGCGCAACCCCCATAATCTCTGTTTCCAGCCAACTTGAGCCCGCCCTCCGCCTGCAGGCATTGGGCTAACGCCTCCAACGACCCAACTTCCGTCGTCCCTAACTCTGCGCAGAGTTGTATTGGGGTCGAGATATCTGCATTTTCTTGTTTCCCAGAGAGAGGCGATTCTGCCCATATACAACACTTGGGCCGTTCCGACCTACCGTTGAGATAGCTTCCTGGTTAGACATGAAGGCTATGGCGAGCGTTGGTGCTAGGCGTTGTCCCATGGCCAGCCCTCTTGTTTGGGCGAAGTACTTGCCCGACCACCTGAAGACATTGCAGGCGAGACACTCCTTCAGTAGTATCATCACCTGATTAATGGAGAACCCGTACATGTTGATCGCACCTGCATGCTGGTTGAGAAGCTCGAAAACTGCTTCCATAGCGGAGTCGTTCGAGACGTTGGTGTATAGTGCCGTAACGTCGAATGACTCCATTACACAGGAGGAGCTAAGGTTTGTCCCTTGGAGGCTCTCAAGGAACATTTTTGTGTTTGTGAGGTGGGCAGGAATAAACCTAAGAAGTTGAGCTAGAACAGAATTGACCAGCCATCCTATTTTGTCCGTAGGGCCACCCACACAGCTGATGATTGGCCTGACCTTAACTGCAGATGGGTCGACTGAGGCCGCGTCGTCGGATGATGAGAACTTGTGGGTCTTGATAAGCAAATACAAGACCGGACAGTTCGGTGCCTCAGTTTTAAGGCGGCTAACCACAGCTGGGCCTAACCCAGCCAAATTGGCCTCCCTTACCCACGTTCTGTAAAGTCTCCGATACTGTGCCTGGAATTCCTTTACAGAAGACGTGCGGTAAAGGGACATATCCCCAAGGTGGCACTCCGTTATAGCCTTATCCAGATTGCTGGGAATTACAACGAACTCCCCGCCCTTGTCACTAACAGAAAGCCTTATGGCTTTAGATTTGACAAGGTCGCGAACCTCTTTGATACCAGCAACCTGTGACCCCGAAAGGTTGGATTGCTGAGACTGCGTACGATAGTGCCTGAGGACCCTGAAAACTTCATCAGCAAATAGGCGGAAATTTATATCCGCATGGATATTGGGTTCCTGCTGTCTGAAGTGCGTTTGGGGAAAAGGAATTGCGGGTATTGCCCTGACTTGCTGTTGTTGGGGTTGGGCTTGGGATTCTGTTCTAGCCCTTTGACGGAGTCGATCTTGTAGCTCATGAAGGCCGCATATAACCTTGCGCATGAAAGTGGTGGAGATAGGCTGAGAAGGAGAAAAGCTGGGACCCAGTTCTAGGACCGAAAGCGCGTTCTCGGACAAGAGGAAATTGCCCATAACGGTTACTCTACGTGCCCGTTTCCCCGACTGATCTGCGGCAACCACCGGTTGCTCAGGGGTGCCACTGCCAGGCACCGCACCGGACAGACCCTGTTCTCGGCCACGCGATCTACTAATGAGGTCACCGAACTTCTTCTGTAGGGATGCCTTGACATTAGATCGGATAGACTCACAAATCGACTTGGACCCCTCCACGATCCTCTTCCATAGGCGCCCCTCCAAAAAATTCATACAATACTGCTCTTTGGCTACACACTTACGTAACATGGAAAACAACAGATCTTGCTTCGTGCGTAGTGCAGCGCGGAGGAGACGAAGTTCGATTTCTCTCAGACGGTGGTCGTTCTGTGGTTTGCCACAGATATCGTGGAGCCGTTTCCTTGCGATGAAATTCGGGATCACTCCATTCCTGAGGCATCGTCGGAGGAAGAGGACCGCCTGTCGCGCTAAGACGATCTTTTGTCTTAGCGATAAAGCTTCCTTGACGAGTCGAAAGTAGCGAGCTGGCACGTCGCGTAGTAGTCGCCATGATCGACTCTCAATGAACCTCGGCATTGTGAATTGCTGTTGTGCGTGTTGAGCTCTACACGAGGTTGGTAGACGGATTTATTTACTGGCCAACGTTTCGGCGAGATCGCCTTCTTCAGAGCCTGAAAGGGACCAAATCAATAAGAAGTTATCCCACCAAATGTCTACTCAACCCTACTAAGTTCAGTGCCACATTTAGTAGATGGGACCAATAGAGAGAGAGTTCGAGTGCCGTACCTGACCGTAGTCCACCGAGGGACCAATGGAAGCAGTGCAGGACAGACGAGGGGTGTGGGACAGCAGCTACCCCAGTTCAAAATGCGAGTCTGAGGTAGGGTTTGAGTTCTCGCGTTATATATAGGCACTCCCCCTTCCGGTTGACCTTGGGGTCTCTGGAGTATATCCAGAATGCCTCAAGGGCTCTGCGCGCGGATGTTTGAACCTCGTGCCCCAGAATCTCCACCTTGACCTCAAAATCCTCCCCTTCATGGCAATGAAGCCTATGATAGCCTAGAGCAGTCGAGGCTCTGAGCTTTTCCTTCCCGTCGAGATGCTCCTTGATCCTCACATGGAGAGGACGTCCAGTTTCCCCAATGTATTCTGCTCCGCAGGATTGGCATGAAATCAGATAAACCACACCAGATACGGTGCAGTCACCTTCCTTACCACCTGGGCAGACCACACAATTAGGCGTGCCGCAGAAACGATCATAAAGGCGGTTTCGAATTAGCTGTTGCTTCAGATTACTGGGGGGGGGAGATCCACAACAGTAACTGAGCTGTCCAACCTCGACCTCCTCAGACCCTTCCGAATGGAATTGTTCACTTTATCGGAGATAAACGGCACTAGAAATGGAATTTTTAAAAGTTGGTCCAGCGCCGTTTTCTGATATCCTTCCCGCCCTGAATTTCCGGGGAGGTTTTTGAAGAGCATAGATGCACAGCCATCTCCTGGGCTATTTTGAGGGATTCCATGCGCTCATCTTTCCCTGTGCAGACGCTAGTTGCCGTGCGAAATATGCTTCTTACGACTGCCTTCTTTGTCTGACTGGGGTGGGCCGACTGACTGTGGACTATGATGTTTTCATTACTTGGTTTGCGGTACCATTTAGTAATGTACCTCCTTCCCGTTAGCTGTACCTGGACGCTCAGGAAGGGAAGCCAGTGTCCACAAGGCGTTCCCTCGTGAGACTAATGTAGTCGGGCTGGCTGTTGATTATCTCGAAACGTCTGTTCATTTCATCCTGCGTGGAGCATATGATGAAGCAGTCGTCCACGTATCTGCAATACAAGAGGGGAAGCCGAGATAGCACCGGTAATTCGATCTTACTTAGACATGAAGGCTATGGCGAGCGTTGGTGCTAGGCGTTGTCCCATGGCCAGCCCCCTTGTTGAAGCGCCACGACACCTGGATCTTGTTAACGCTGCGCAATCTAAGGGAGCCTTTTTTGGACTGGATCGTGACATGCGACGAAACACGGATCCTTTAGGCCCCGTTTATACTTTAGACGCCTAGCGGCGCGATGGCATGCATAGTGGCCGAATCGATCGATCGCGTCGCTCAATCAATATGGCCACAATATGTGGCGACGTATCGCTCGGCGTCGAAGTATAAACGGTCCCTTATGGCAATCGGCGTCGCTCTGCCCAATGGCTGGACAATAATGAGGGTCCCATTGAGATGCCGAAACCAAGTCATCCAAAGAAGACCTTGGTGACCGTATGGTGGACAATGGCTGGAATAGTCCATTACAAGTTCTTGAAGACTGGAGAGACCTGGAGAGAGAGAAGTACTGTGGTGAAATTGAAGTGATGTCGCAGAAGTTGATTGAGAAACAGCTGGCTTTGGTCAACCGACACGCGCATCCACACGTTTCAAAAATTGTTGTCCAAAAACTGGATGAATTGGGACACGAAACTCAATGTGAAGGATAAAAAATTCAGCAACTAACATGTCGAAAATGCCTTCTTATGTTATATTAATTCTCGTAGTTCTGATTTTTGCAAATATGGAATGTCTAAGCCATTGCCGCGTTGGAAAAACCGTATTAATTGTAATGGTGCCTATTTCGATTAATAAAACTACTTCCAAGCAAAGTCATGATCTGTCAAAGTTTTCAGTCAAAATCGGCAATTTCATGCGCAACGACCTAATAGATTAGAAAGTGAGAAGATTTCGAAAAAGAAGGCTTGATTATGATGAACGCGAAAAATGAGAAATTAAGAAGAGGAAAGAGAAGAAGAAGAGAAAGAAAGAAACGATGGAGGTGAAGGCCTAAAATAAGACGAAAACTGATCAGTGAGAAGAAAGTGGTTTGAAGGCGATGACGAAGGAGGAGATGATGGTAATGATGAAAAATACAAAGAAGAAGATTGAAGGAGACAAGGAAGGTGGCAAGTGGAAGAAGAAGAGGATAAAGAAATAATATGAGGAATACACTAAACCTAAGACTAAGCAGTGAGAAGCGTTTGAAAAAATAACACGTGCACGTTGTGGAACAGTGAGAAAAGAGAAATAAAAGGATATAGAATGAGTGACCTAAGGTGAAAAGAAGTTGAAAAGAAGAGAAAAAGAAGATGGTAACGAGAAAGGTGAAGAATACGAAAAAGAGGATGATTAAAAGCGGAAAGACATGATGACGCTGAAAGGAAACACGGTGGCAGAGGAACAGGAGTAAGGAGAGGAGGACGAAGAATATAGGGAGGGCGAAGCTGGATAGAAATAT